>LNAC01000023.1:4211512-4291353 GCA_002007465.1 Ailurus styani | reverse complement strand
GAGCCGCACCTGGCGGGGGAAGAGCTGACGCCCCGAGTGGAGCGGGGATGGAGGGCGAAGACGGAGCCGCGGCACGGAGGGGACGATGGGGGCTCGGAGGCGCACGGGGGGAACCGCGAACAGCGATCCGGGGAGGAACGGAGGGGGTGGGCGGTAGTTGTCGGATGCCTGAGCGAACGAATGAATGAGTGTCAGCGCCGGGCAGCCTCGTTCAGGGTTTGGAGAAAGCCAATGCTTCCCCCAAGTCTCTGATCCCAAGAATTCCCTGCGGCCCTTCTTAAAAGCAGATTCCCAGGCCCAGCCCTGGAGATTGGGAAGGCCTGGAGTGCAGGTGGTGGAATCTGCCTTTTACCAGGTGACTTTGCTGACCACAGTGAGATGGTCCTTCGTCCGGGCGCCAGATGCCTACGGAGTGCGCAATAACTATTGTTAGCAGTACTGGTAATGATTCCGGGGGTAAGACCTTCCCAGGTGTCTTCCAGGAAAGAAGGCTTGCCACCTGCAAGTCTGGTCTGGCCCAGGACAAGGTCACGCCTCTCCTTTCCGCCTTCTCCCTCTCCTGACCCCCCACCCGGGAGCGGAGGGCTGAGAGTCTAGAGGCCAAGGCCACTAGTCCTGCCTTGGCCCTCTTGGCCCTCCATCCCTGGTGACCCGGAAAAAGGCCACCGGGCCACAAGCTCCTGACACAACTCACTCACTGCTGGCCCCCTGAAGGGGTAGCGGCCTGGGGTGTGAAACAGCTGCCAGGAGCTGCCTTTGGTCTGATCCCTGGGTGAGCACCCCCTCCCCTCCTCCCACTGACCCCGCAAAGGGCTTGGCAGCTGTGTGTGGGGGGAGCGTGCTTTCCCGGGGGACAGAATGCCTTCTTGTGTGGTCAGCCGGTCCAGGCCTGCCTGCAAAGCTTCTCTCTAACAAGCTCCTGGGTGATTCTCATGCTAAAGGCCCCTGAGCCGTCCTTCGAACCATAATGATCTACACTACCAAACTCCAGGTTCTAGAAAGGCCTGTCTGCTCTTCCAGCCCAAAGCTGGCTCCAGGCACAGGCGAGTGTTGCCCTGCCAGGCTGGGGGACCCTAAGCTGCCCCTTCCCGCCTAGTCCCCACCTGCCTGGGATGCTCAGGGGAAGGGCAGGTGGAGGTGAGAAGCCGTTGCAAAACGTTTAGGGGCTTTTCCTCTGACCCGGAGAATCACCAGCTGTTGCTAGCTGTTAAGTTGGGGCTCAGAGAGTCCCCAGGGTGTGAGAAGGTAGGAAAACCCCCTTGGAAACCCCATTTGGGGACAAACTGTCATTCTCGCCCATCAGGTTGGGGGTGCCTCAAGAATTAGCCACAGCCCTGCCATGTGGAAGTCACCCCATAAAGACAGGGTCACGTCACTCCCCTCCTTCCTGACCACATTGGGGCACAGATGCGGGGGCCAGACCTGCAGCATTTCCTCCCCAGGAGACAGCGATCTCCCTGAACATGCACCCAGTCGGCCCTCTGCAGAGTCAGCCGGTAGAATTTGGGGGGTGGACAGAGAACCCATCAGTTCTGCAGGGAATTCATCCTTGGCTTTGAAATCAGCTGCAGGCGATTAACATGGGGCTGCTGGTAAAAAGGAAGATTCCCGGGCCCCACTCCAGGCCGTCTGAATCTCCAGGGCCAGGGCTTTTAATATGGGCTTTTAATCTGCTTTTAATATGGGCTCTGGGGAATTCCCGAGAGCAGAGACTTTGGGGGGGGACACTGACTTTGTCCGCTCACACTGCTACCACTGAATATGGCCCCTGGGATCATGACACTAGTCACCTTCTGCTGGTCCTGGCTCAGGAGGACCTTGGGGAGAAGAGTTTCAAAGAGCAAGCCCACCTCTGATCCGGGGGTCCTAGGGCCAGAACCACCTCAAGGAAAGGGGGCTCCCAGCTCAGGCAGCCACCAGCCTCCGGATGGCGCTTTGAGGTCAACAGGCAGAGTTGGGCAGGCCTGGCTGGGAACAGACTCTACCACTTCCTGTCTGGGTGGCCTTGGGCAGTGGACCTCACCCCTCTGGCCTCAGTCTGCACATCTGTAAAATGGCACCACACCTCCCCTCACCCCCATCATCACAGATGATGCAAGACCTGGAGAAGACACATGGAAAACGCCCTCCTCAGAGCGGGGGCTCAGGAGACAGCGGCTCTGGTGACAGTGACTTTGGTCATCCGCACAGGGGCCTGGGGACTGAGGAAAGCCCATAGGCTGGGCAGCACAGAGGATGTGAGCCCCATGTCAGAATCACTCCTTCCACCAACAGGCGTCTGTCCTAACGGGGGAACGGGAACCTTCCCTTTCCCAAACACCTACTGTGGGCCCAAGTCTGCGCCCCCCGGGACAAGTGACAGCTGGGACAGAGGACCCAGCGTGGCCCTTCCCCCACATGGGATGCAACAGAACACAGACCGTGCGAAGATACAAAGGGGTGACGGCCGGCGTCCTTCCACAAACACATTGCCAGACAAGGGTTGGGGAGAAGAACCTTCTGGTTTAAAGGGATTTGCCCATGTGTGTGGATCACACGCAATGTGTGCACCTTACTACGATGAGATTCGAACAACTATGCCAGGGCGCCTGGGGGGCTCGGTTGGGTGTCTGCCTTCAGCTCAGGTCGTGATCTCAGGATCCAGGGATGGAGCCACGCATCGGGCTCCCTGCTCAAGTGGGGAGTCTCCCATCCCCTCCGCCCCTCCTCCCCTCCTCTGCCCATGCTCTGCCTCACTCACTCTCTCGACTAAATAAAATCTTTTAAAAAAACCCACAAAACCACTATGGGAAATAACACTTACGGGACAACCAGGGAATGAGCTCTGGAGGGGTAGCGCCTAGCCAGTGAGAGCCCTCATACTAAGGATAGTGATTCGTTCTTTTTAAGACATAATGATGATGTTGGGCTATAATTCACATACCATAAAATTCATGTTTTTTAAGTATAACATGTGGTAGGTTTTTGTAGATTCACAAAGCAGTGCAACTGTCATATCTAGTTCCAGAACATTCTCATGACCCCCAAAGGAATTACTATGTAATTATCTGTCATCCCTCACCGCCCCCTCCCCCCCAGCCCCTGGCAGCCCCTCACCTGCTTTCTGTCTCCATGGATTTGCCTGTCAGGACGTCTCGTAGACACGGAATCATACACTATGTGGTCTTTTGCTTCTCACGTTCGCAAGGTTCGTCCACCCTGTAGCAGGTGTGAGAGCTTCGTTCCTTGGTAGGGTATCCGGTTCCTTGTATGAATATAGGGCGCTTGGGTTAGCCCTTCATCAGTTGATGGACAATTGTCTACCTTCTGGTGACTGGACACGTTGCTGCTGTGACCTTCCTGCCCAAGGCTTTGGGCGAACATGGTTGGGTGTCTGCCTTCTTGGGGACATAGCCAGGAGTGGACTTGCTTGCGGGTTCATTTTTCAAGAGTCCCTTTTTAGAGCTACATCCCAATATACTAAGGTGAAATGATGAGATGGGGTGGGGAGTGGGGCCCCTGGGTGGCTCTGCCGGTTGGGTCTCTGACTCTTGATTCTCGCTCAGGTCATGATCTCAGGGTCGTGAGATCAGGCCCCACTTCGGGCTCCTTGCTCAGCGGGGAGTCTGCTTCTCCCTCTGCCTGCCGCCCCCCTGCTTGTGCTCACGCTCTCTCTGTCTGACAAATAAATAAATAAAATCTTAAAATAATAATAATAATAATTTTTTTAATGTTGAGACTCGGTTTACAGCGACTTTTTTGACCCCTTTCAAATTCCCACCTAATTACTTCTAGGAATAGAAAGGTCATGTGAGGGGCCCCTGGGAGGCTCAGTCAGTTAAGCATCTGACTCTAGCTCTCAGCTCAGGTCTTGATCTCATGCTGGTGAGTTCAAGGCTGATGTTGGGCTCCGCCTTGGGTGCGGAACCTCTTTAAAAAAAAAGTGTCAGGTGAGCCACGTAGTCATTTTAAATCTCATAACTACATCAAAAAAAATAAAGAGAAAACAGGAAATTGATTTGAATCATACTTTTTTTGAACCCATTATGTCCAAAACGATCATCTTAACATGTGAGCAATTCAGAAATTATGAAAAAGATATTTTATGTTCTGTTTTCCTGGAGGACCTGCCAGCCCGGGGTGCAGCTCGTCCCTATTTGGCCCCGCCCTTCTCAGGGGCTCCATGGTGATTCATGGCTCCCAGATTGGACAAGGCACCTTTGTCTGGGGGCATTTAGAGCACTGATCCAAAAGTTCTTAGGACTTTTTTTTTTTTTTAAGATTTTATTTATTTATTTGACACAGAGAGAGATTAGAAGTAGGCAGAGAGGCAGGCAGAGAGACAGGGAGAGGAGGAAGCAGGCTCCCTGCTGAGCAGAGAGCCCGACACGGGCCTCGATCCCAGGACGCTGAGATCATGACCTGAGCCGAAAGCAGAGGCTTTAACCCACTGAGCCACCCAGGTGCCCTTAAGACTTCTTTTTTAATTGGTTGTTTTTGTCCATCTACAACTAGAATGGGGGTCCAAAGAGGCAGGCACCCGATGTGTCTCTCTAAGTGCTATACCCCTGTGCCCAGACCAGTGCATTGCCTACAGTAGGTGAGTAGGTAGTGAGTGAAAGACCCCAGGAGTGTGCAGGGCAGCGAATCTCTGCCCGTCTCAGAGGTCCAGGCACGGCTGACTCTGTCTCCGTCGAAATCCAGGACTCACCCCGGGCTCCACCTGCCCCCAACAAGGAGGATGGGGCCCCGGGAACAGCCCCCAGGAGGGACCCACCTTCCTCCCTCTGCCCCATACTCCGCCTTCCTGGCCACATTGCTCTGGCAGTAAGCATGAAGGACAGAGGCCAGGTCAGGTGGGAGGAGCCCCGTGAAGTGGGCGGAGCATCTGTGGGAGGCAGGAAGGTGAGAGGCACAGGGACAGCAGCCCAGGATCAGAGTTGGGAGCTCTGGGCCCCGTGAGTTTCGGTGCACCCTGGCCTGGAGGCATAGGGTTGCCAGACAGGACCCCAGGTAAACTGGAATTTGAGGTAAGCGGCTGATCCTTTTTTAGCATAAGCATATCCCAGATGGTGCGTGGGATATACTTACACTAAGAAATGATTTGTTGCTTTCCTGAAGTTCCCTTTAACTGGGCTCCCTTCTTTTTACTTGTGAGATCCTAGGCCCTGCTTGAGGAGGGATGGCAGAGCCTCTGCCAGGTTCCAGGTGGGGAGAGTCTAGGGCTGGTGAGATCTTGGGGAGTGCCACCCGTGGGAACAATGGGTTGATCTGGGTCTAGTGCCTGGCAGGGAGATCTGGGTGCTGACTGTCCTTCCTGCAGCTGCCACTCCTTGTCCCCTCTGCACGTTCTCTCCTCGCCGAGGCCTCCTTCACTGAAGTCCTGTGAAGTTTGCATCTACGCCCCAAGCTTGCTTCCTACTCCAGTCTGCCCTCGTCTGGTAGGGGAGAACTTTACTTAGGCCAACCAAGCTCACCTGCAAGAGGTGACATTCCAGGCCATGGGGCCAAAGGGATAGCCAAGCTTTGATGTGCCTGATTGGCCTCCCAAGGAACTTGGTACCTGGCCAGGCCGTGGAGGAGTCAGCACACAGGCCAGAGAAAGCCTCTTGCCACTCAGGGCTGGGACCAAAGACAGAGATAGCAGGTCCACAGCAAGGCTGGGCCTTCTCATCCAGAAGCTGGGAAAGTGGGCAGTGGCTCTTATCCGTCTTATAGCTATGTCCTCCTCTTGTAGCAGTAGGAACTTGCAAGTCCCTGCCCCAGGCTCAGTGCTGGGGAGATCATAATGCTTGTCTCTCCCCCAGCAGCTGGAGGTCCAGTTGGGTTGCCCCTCACTAGAGACAATGGTTTCCACCACCATGCCCCCACCAGGCCCTGTTTGGAGGGGACCTGCAGACCTTTTCTACCTCACCGCCTATCGCTCAGCATGTTCTGATAACACTGGCCAGACTAAGATTTCCAAAAACAGTCAACCTTCTTCCTACCTCAGGTCCTTTGCACCTGCTGTTTTCCTTGCCAGGACTTTTTAGGATTGAAAATATGAGGTCTCTCTCCAAGAGGCCTTCCCTAACTCCTGGCTCATGTCTCACCTAATTGCTCAGTCCCTCTCTAGGGTCTGGGACCTAGACATGGTTTGTCTTCTTTCTAGCACTTTCCATGGTTTTTGAATCGTCTTGTTTATTAGTTAAGCAATCCTTCTCCTCCCCACCCACCACTAATATTATCTCCATCAAAGCAGGTGCCCCGGGGCACCTGGGTGGCTCAGTGGGTTAAAGCCTCTGCCTTCAGCTCAGGTCATGATCTCAGCGTCCCGGGATCGAGGCCCGAATCAGGCCCCCTGCTCAGCAGGGAGCCTGCTTCCTCATCTCTCTGCCTGCCTCTCTGCCTACTTGTAACCTCTCTCTCTCTGTCAAATAAATAAATAAAATCTTAAAAAAAAAAAAAGCCAGCAGGTGCCCCTTCTGTCCACTCAGCCAGGGCACACTGTGGACATTTGAGAGGTTTCCGGTTTAAAGTAAGTGAATGAAGAGTGCACAACTCTGGGAACTGTACCGGGCTGCAAATCTCTGCCCATTCTGTGGATGAGGACTTTGGAATCAAGGTCAAGGTGGCCTGGATCCCCACCTGAAGGGGTGGGTCTGGATCCCGGTTTTTCACACACGTGTGCGTGCGCGCGCGTGCGCGCGCACACACACACACACAGGTGGACCAGGTCCCAGGTGGGAAGTGCTAGCCCCGCCTGCCCAGGTCTGGCCTGGCCCTGTGGAGGACGAGCCCAGACACCTCCTGACTGTGGGCAGTGGCCAATGGCCAGTCTGTGCTCCAACAGGCAGGGAGCTGCTATTTACGGGAAATGCTCTATTGAGGAGAAATGGTGGTGTGTTGTTTGGCCCAGTGCACTGGCCCCGGTCCAGACGGGTCAGGAAGCCTGTGCCGCTATGTCAGCCCACGCTCAGTTCCTCCCAGGAGCAGCAGCTGCCCGTGGAGAGAGAGAGCGGTCCCCAAGAGAAGGCCAAGGGGCACCCCTCTGTCCCCTCCTCCCCCTTTATAAAAAGAAAAGGAAAAAGCAGCTTGGAAAGTATTTTAATGCCTCCCAAGAGGCAGTCAAGAGCGTTGACTAAGAGCACAGACTTGGCAGTCAGCTCACCCGGACGTGAAGCCCAGGCCACTGCTGAACAGCCGGGGGATTTTTAGCAAGTCACTTAGCCTCTGGGCCCCGCTTCTCTGTGGATGAACTAGGGTCATCGTGGGTCATCACGGCACCCACTACTCAGGGCGGGAGGGGCTGAGTCAAATCCTTACTCTTTGCCACGTGGTCAGAACATTGCTGGTGCACAGTGTTTGCTGAGAAAATTACGTCCCTTCGCCTCATGACCACCCCAAGAGGGAAGCATGGTACTTGAGGTGGTACCCATTTTATGTATATGGAGACTGAGGCTCGGGGAGGGTTTTTGAAGCAGGTGTGCACAGCTCACGTGCGGTAGAACCTCAGGTGTCCTATGTCCTGCTCACAGCTCTTCTTGCCACATGAGGCTGGGGGTGAGGGGCACCGTCCCCGCCAAACTTTCCACCTGGGGTTGCCAAGCGGGGCCAGATCTGATCCCCAGACCTGTCTGAGTTGGATCTGAGTAGATTAAAAGGACAAACAATAATGGAATCCATATTTAAAAATCAGATGTCACCATTCATTTCTTTGGAAATCCATGTTTCTGGATTTATTTGTTTTGGGTTTTTTTTTTTTTAAGATTTTATTTTTAAGCAGTCTCCGAACCCTACATGGGGCTCACACTCACAGCCCTGAGATCAAGAGTTGCATGCTCTCCTGACTGAGCGCAGGGACTGTCCTCCCGTCCATGGGGTTCACCTTCCCCAGCCAAGAGTTTGCTCACTGATGGTCTCTGTCTGCCCCTGGTAAGTTCGAGATCGCGCCTTAAAATCCCACTGTTTTCAGCGGTACTGCCTGGGAGCAGACCCGAGCCGGTGTCGAGGACCCATGGGAACACCGGATACAGGCACTGTCCCCAGGGAGCCCCCCCACTCCCGCAGGCACGTGTTGCTAGGCAATATCCCACAGAACCTGCAGGTGCTTCTGGAGCTGCCCTAATAAAATACCACAAATTGAAGAACTTAGACAACAGAATTTGTTTTTCCTTGCAGTTTTGGAGGCCAGAGGTCCAAGGTCACGGTGTCAGCAGGGCCGCACCTGCTCCAAAGGTACCAAGGGCAGGACTGGTTCCGGGCCCTCCCCCAGCTTCGGAGAGTTTTTTGGCAATGTAGCTACCCCTTCACCTGGCGTCTCCACGTGCATGTCTGTGTCCAGATTCCCCCTTTTTAGAAGGACTCCAGTCCTGTTGGATCGAAGGCCCCCACCCTATTCCAACAGGACCTTGTCATAACTAATTACACCAGCCGTGACCTTATTTCCAAGTAAATCACATTCTGAAGCACTGGGGGTTAGGGCTTCGACGGATGAACTTGGGGTTCGGGGGACACAATTCAGCCCATAACAGAAGGTAACTGCGGCTCGCCCACAAAGTCCCCCCTGAGGAGGGAGCTGGAGGCTTTCTACACCCCCACCCATCCGCCGTTGCTTAAGGGCTGCCGCGAGCAGGGACAGGCGTGCGGGGGGCTCTGGGTCTGGGCACACACCGGCAGCGCGGTCCCGGCGGAGTGGGGGTCGTCCCCCCAGCAGAGGCACAGGTGGTACGTTTGGGAGGGAAAGTTCACAGGGGGCCCGGCAGGCATGGAGGTGGGAGAGGGATCCGAGGGGTGTGGACGCCGCCGCCCCCCTCCCATGGAACGCTCGGAAGACATGCCCTTTACCCCCACATTGGCTACCCACTAGCTGGGCTAGGAACGACCCTACATGAGTCACTGACAGCTGAGCGCCTTCCTTTTTCTACATACCGACCACATTCGCTGGCGCTGGAGCTGCCAAGGACAGGGAGGATCATACCCAGCCACCCCCATTCATGTGTCCCCCGCTGCAGCTGTCACTCAGGGAGGGTTGGCTGGTGGTGTCATGCGGGTCCCTCGCAGCTGTCAGCCTCATTGCAAGAAACACGACCGTCGGCTCTAAACGCTCTCCTTTGTGGGTACTCAGGGTATCCAAACCCAGCTAGTGAAAATAAGCATCTGTATGCAGGAGGGGCGTCGTAATGAGGCTAAGTTGGGGGGGAGTGTTAGGGAGGAAGGGTGGCTCCAGGGACCACACACAATGGTGCCAAAATCCATCCCCATCCCAACCACCTCGGCACATCAGTGCTATGTGTAGGGTGCATGGGACCCCAGCAGCCTGGCCGTGGGCACCTGCTAAGGACCACAACTCAAGGAGGGCGGGATGGACCCACAGGGTGAGTTCACGTCCCTGGGGTTCCATCTCTGGGACCCTAAGATGGGAACGATGACCGTCCTTCCTCACTTACAGGCTTCGCGCACCGCCCGGCACATGGCAAACCCCTGATGAACGGGTATCCAAAGTTATTGGCTACTTGAAGCCACGCTCGGGGAGCTTGGCAATCCCTGGGGGGAGAACCATGGACAACGGGCTGGACTACAGACGGGTCTGGGCATAGTGAGATTTAAGGCATTAACTGAACATGGCCGCACTTGGATTCCATCCCGAGAAACCAAGCTTCCTCTTTGGGCTCAGGATTCAATTCAACTTTCCTCGCCGTCGGCTGTGAATGCCAAGCAACCACCATGTTGCCAGTCACCGAGAACATTCAGCTGTAGCTCCTGCCTCCCAGAGCCCTGAACGAGATGACCCGCCCACCCCAGGGCTGGCTGCACACTGCCAAGGGACCCTGAAGACTCAGTCTTCACTTCTCACATGCCCTTGGTCTTCATGGCACTCACATTCAGAATTTTAGCTCAAATCACTTTGGGGGAAATTCAACCAGTAGCGGAGACCTTAAGAAAGGCCTCCCCCTGAACTCGACTGGTCCAGGCATGGCCCCTTCTGGCTGGGGGCTGTTTGCCCCCAACACCGCGGGGGGCAGAGGAGGTGAGGCTCACCCAGCTGTGCCCAGGGGACTTCTCCCAGGATCTCCAGAAACACCAAAGCCCTCCTGCAGTGACGAGGGCAGCATGAGGGACTCATTTCTCAGACGGGAAGCTGAGGTCTGGAGAAGAGAGGGGCCCCAGACCACGAGGCCACTGGGGGAGACAGAGTCAGCCCCTCCCCAGCTGAGTCTCTCCCCTGCGCCCTTACGCCACCACTCCCTGGAATCCATCTCCTCGCCTGGGTCAGCCTGTTGTCAAACAGTAACCAGATCCCGCTGGACTCCTGCTTCACACTCCAAAAGGCTTCCCCTTGTCCGCACAATCGAATCTCAGCCCTTGACCCTGCACGATGGGCCCTGGAAACTCCCCCACTCGGGGGCTCGGGGCTCCGGGTGCCTCCCCACCCTCCCAAAGGCCGCCGCCCTGCAGTCCTGCTGTTCTGGGACAGCACCCAGCTCACTCTGCCTCGGGGAGGTTGTCCCAGCTGCCTCCTTGTCCAGCGTGCCCTCCACGTGCTTGGGCACACTTGCCACACGGCCCTTCTGTGTGATCTTGCAGACTGAGGCTCAAACGTCCCTTCCGCAACAGCCACGGGCAGGGGCCTGCCAGGACCTCTCTGCACTCATGGTTCCCACGCCTGCAAGCACCTTCCATTCTCTGCCTGGGGGTTCCCTCTGTCCTCCAGAAGCTGCCAGGCCCAGTGTGGGGGGCGGGGTTGGTAGAATCCCCACCAATGACTTTCAGGAGTTGGTGTCTCAGCCCCCAGGTGGGTGGGTGCCTCTGACGTTCCTGAAGTTCCCCCAGGACTATCCCCAGTTGCCCACAAGGGTAATATACTCCAAAGAACACCCCAAAACTGGCCTCTTCTGTCCCCTGGCATCATACACACGTGTGTGCACATGTGTGCACACACACACACACACACAGACTTTGAGCTCCTTGAATGCAGGAATCTTGGTCGATTCATCTCTGTTCCCTGGTCATGCAAAAAATACACAGACCTTGTGCAGGCCAGCAGGAACGAGGAGGGAAGGAAACAGGTCCCCTCCCCGCGCCCCTGGTTGAACTGTCACCCCAGAAAAGATGCATCCACGTCCTAACCCCTGGGACCTGAGACTGGGTACTTATTTGGAAAATGACATTATATGGAGGTATTTAAGGGTCTCAAGATGAGACCACCCTGGATGCTAGGCGCGGGCCCTACACCCAGAGACTGGGGTTCTTACAAGAAAAGAGGACGCAGAGAGAAGGGAACAGAGCAGGTGCAGACCTGGAAGAGAAGGCTGCATGGAGGCGGAGGCAGGGGTCAGCACGCCCACCTGCCAGGAAGCAGCCCGGATCGTGGCAGCCCCCGGAAGTGGGGAGAGCAGAGGGGGACGGACTCCCCCCCAGAGCCGCCACAGGGAGCCAGTCTGCAGTCACCTTGACTTCAGACTCCGGCCTCGAGACAGGCAGAGAATAAAGTCATGTCGTGTGAAGCCCCGCAGTTTGTGGCGATGTGTTGCGGCAGCCCGAGCGAGCAAATCCTGCCTCTGAGCACCCGCACCCACACATCCCACCTCCCCGGACACATCGCTCCACTGAGCATTTTCACCGGCCAGGATCCGGGCGACTTCTTTGCTTCCAGTCTGGTCCCCCCCCTAGAAAGGACGTGGGTTCGAAGACTGCCCTCTTGCCCCGGGGTGGCACCCGACTCGTGACAGCCCCTCTCTGTACAACGGGTGAAGGAATGAATGCATGACCCGTGAACCCCTGTCCAGTGCTCCTTCTCCCCCACCTCACCTCCTAGCTGATTGAGATGAAAAAAAAAAAAATCTCTCCCCCACTGAACTCGGCTCGGACACTGGCTGCACTTCAGAACCCCTGCAGAGAATTTCTGCACGAGCCCCGAGCCCCACCCGGCCCCAGAGACTCCAAACAACCTGTTCCAGTGGGGCACTCGGGCTGTGGCACTTTCCGGAAAGTTCCTCCAGGTGATGCCAACGCGTGCCCAGGGTTGAGAAGCCCTGGTCTGGAGGCAGGGCGAGGGGACAAGACAGGGTTAGAGTTCTAGCGTGACCAACCAGCCCCGCTTGCCCAGCCTGAGGGGGGTCCCGTGACTTTCAACCACTACACCCAGGACCGCCCCCAGCAACCCAGGAGGAGTTGGACCCCTACACGCTCCCCAAGTGCCCTGGGTGGTATTCCACGCACCCGGCCACTTGGCCACTCTCAGAGGACAGGGTCCCCGCTGTCTGCAGGAGGGGCCCGGGGGAGCCTGCTTGAGACACCGGGTCATAACAGAGAGGCAGGGCTGAAGCTGGACAGCACAGGGGTGAGTAGAGGACCCGGGGTCCAGGCAGCCGGTGCTAATGAAGGATGGGCAGACCCCGCCCCCCCAGGGGCGGGCATGATTCTAACAAGGATTTTCCCATGTGGTTTGTGGGCACTGCAGACTCATCGTGAGAGTCTTTCGGGGTCAGGCCGGGGCTGTTTTCTCCTCAGGGGCCCCTCCAGGGTCTGGCACAGAGTAGGTGCTCGGTACACAGAGGTTAGGTGATGGGGGCTATACACACCTTGACCACCGCGTCAGCTGGGAGCACTCAGGCCTTTCCCTGCTTCCTTTTGCTGTACACAACGCTTGTTGTAGAAGGACCCAAAGTAGATGCTGGATGCATGTATGTTGACTAGCAGGAGGAAAGTATAGACTGCTTTTCCTGAGGTGCTCCTTCTCACTCCAGCCTCTTGCCCATTACCCTGTGAGGGTTTTGGGGGCTTCTCCTCACACCACTCGATTTGTGTGTTCACCCAACCACACAAATAAAATTACTCTCTGTTCTTCTGTTAGGTGTGGCAAAAACTACCAGCAAACCCCAAGATCTTCTCACACTGAAAGAGAATTTTTAGCTGGCTCATGCTAAAGATGAAACACTGCTTTCCTGGCCGCCCCCGCAGTAAGTGTGGTCATGTGACCAAGCTGGTAGGAGTCCATCATGCCACCTCTGCGTTCTGCCCTTCCCTCTGGTGGAATACAGTCATGACGACAGGAGCTGGAGCAGCCACTTTGGATCATGCGGTGGAAGCCATGAGCAAAGAGGAGAAAGCCAGACAAGGGACGGAGCCTGGTTTCTGTCTCACGGAGCCATGTTGCTCATTCTGAATGGCTGATAGGTATAATGTTACATGCGAGAGAAGTACATTCTACCTATTACGGCCGTCGTAACAGTGTCTTCTCTCAAACACTGGGTCATGCATAAATGGCTGCATGGATATTCCCCCACTGTGAGGGTTATGTTTAGAATGGTTTGACTCAAAATGGTCTGTGACTCAAGTTAGACATACAGGTAGTCCTCCAGGGTCCAGGGGTGCAGAAACTGGGCACGAACAGAGATTCTGAGGATTGGCACATGTGGAGAGGGACCTTCAGGATTAAGATGTTAACCACGGAAGACAGCGGTTTCTATGGGAGTCCCGGTCTAAGAGTCACAAGGGCCACTGTGTAGCTCGGCCACTTCTCCCAGACCCCAGAGAGGTGAGGCCGGTTGGCCAAGGTTCCAGGGGCAGAGTGGACTTGAGTCCAGGTATGTGGGACCCAAAGCCTGCATTTACCTCAAAATCTAGGTTCTCAGGAGCGGGGACCCACAGGCTATCTTCAGACCCCAGCACTGGTCCTTGTGTTTGTCCCCCTTGCCCCCTGGGGGAGCCCCCGCATTACGGGGGTCAGGGCAGGACAGGCCTACCACAGTGTTGGAGCCCGGCAGCCTGGGTCTTCCGCCTCGGAAGGGCGCCCGGGACCCTCGGCAGGCTGAGGGGACAGTCACTCGGGTCCCGCGCGAGGTCAGCAGCAGCCTTCGCTGGAGGCACTCGGGGCTTGGCGCGGTCAAGCTGGAAACATCACTCTCGGCTGCCCCCTCGCTGGGGTTTCTCACCCACGGCCCTGTGGGCACCCTGGGCTGCATCGCCGTGTCGTGGAAGGTCTGCCCTGACCCCTGTCGTCCACCCACTAGGTCCCAGACGTGTTGAGACCACCCCACCACCCAGCTGTGACAACCGACGGTGTCTGCAGACATTGCCTAGTGTCGGGCTGAAGGCACTGCCCGCATCGGTTCCGGGGGCCCTATCCGGCTAGGGACACTGTGGCCTGCAGGGCAGGGCTTACTCAGGGTTCCGCGGCTCCCCCAGGGGGCCCGTCCTCCCCTACCCCTTGGTGTACCCCGTGTCCCACTGCAGGCTCCTGTGGTTCCTTGCCCAGGCGCCCTCAGCCTGCGCAGGCAAGAGGGAGGCGTCGAATGCCCCAGGGTAGTCCTGGGGTGCGGGGTGGGGGGAGTGGGGCAGAGGAAACGCCCAGCCCCCCTGCCATGCGGTGGGACTGACCCTCAGGTGCTCATCACCTGTAGGGCTTCCTTTCCTTTCCGGGATCCTTCCTAAAGAAACCATTCTCCCCACATCCTTGTCTCAGGATCCCTTTCTAGTACCTTTTGAGGAACCAGACTGTTCTCCAAAGCCTTACCAAACAACAACAAAAATTGTTCATGGAGGGCGCCTGGGTGGCTCAGTGGGTTAAAGCCTCTGCCTTCGGCTCAGGTCATGATCTCAGGGTCCTGGGATCGAGGCCCGCATCAGGCTCTCTGCTCAGCAGGGAGCCTGCTTCCTCCTCTCTCTGCCTGCCTCTCTGCCTACTTGTAATCTCTCTCTGTGTGTCAAATAAATAAATAAAATCTTTAAAAAAATTGTTCATGGAAGCATAACATAGCATACACTCAAAAAGTGCAAAACCTAAAATATCCACTTAATACATTTTCCTGAGCTGAGCATTCCCACGTAACCAGCACAGGGGGCGGGGGGGGGGTGGGATCAGGAGACAGGATGTTTCCAGCCCTCCCTCGGGGGAGCCACCGTGCTGCCTCCAAGAGCCCAGTTTCGTTTTCCTTTCTGGATTTAAAATAGTCTCAATCCTAGTGAGGGATCTCGACGCCGATTTCATAAGCCTGACCCCATACCCCCTTCCAGCACAAGGAAACCTTCCCAGGTCCGAGCAATGCCTTCCGCGGCTTCTCAGTCTCTCTGTTTGTTATAGAGGGAAGAGCCGGAGAAGGTACAGACTGCCCCCCCCCCCGGGGACTCCAGAAGGAGGAGGCAGGGGAGCTGCCAGGAGGGAAACCACACTCCCAAGTCGAGAGTGAGGGAGGTCTGTGGGGCCCCCACTGCCACCCACTGGGAGTTTTAGGGGGTTTCCTGAAGTTGCAGAGCCAGCCCGGAGGAGTCTTCAAGCGTTCTTAGCCTCAGCTTGGCCTCTGCGCCTGCCCTGGGTCCCAGACCAAAGCCGGGGCTCTGTCTGGGCTGCTACTTCCCTGCCTGGGATCTGGGCATGGGCCAGACCCAGAACTTCAAGGCCACGGCCGGCCGCAGTGTGTGAGGCCTGAGAGGCGTGGAGGGTGTGTTTGACATCAGAGGTCACCTGCAGAGCTGGACTCTCAGCGTGGCCAAGACAGAGCCGGGTGGGCGTGGGGGGTCCTGGTGTTGGGAGCATGTTCTGCAGAAGTGGGTGGGGCCTTCTCCAGGCTGTGCCCAGGTAAACGGGGGTGGCACCTGTGACCGCCGTCAGGCCGCGGTGAGGGTGCCCTTGCGCCGCCCTTCAGATGCTGTTGAGCCTCCCGGCCGCTCTCCACACTGGCTGCTGACCCGCCAGGACCCCAGGCAAGATCTGAGCCCCCGCTTCCCGGCCAGTGGTGGAGGGGGGCCCAGACAGGAGACCGGGCAGTGGAGGAGACGGAGTTTGAGGCCCTTACTCCTCTGGCTCCCTCCATCAGAGAGCTACACCACGGGAGGCTGGTTAGAGCGGTAGTGAGGACAGGTTTATTCATTCAGTTCTGCTACTGCAATCAGGAAACCTCCCCGCCCCCAGGCAAACTAGATTCGACTTGCGGGAGAGAAAGCCTTTTGTTAAGGGAAAAGGCACTGAGCTTTTCCCACTAGGCTGGGAGAGCAGCCTGCTTCCGCACCTTCATGCAGGGAGGCAGAGGTGAGGGGGGGCGTGTGCAGGATGATGCAGGGTGCTTTGGCCCTTGACCTTCTACCCAGACCAGAGGAGAACTTCCTCACCCTGACTATTTGCATTTCAAAGAGATGACTCTCTGGGTCCCGGAGGAACGAGTTTGGGGTGGCAGATCTACATCTCAAAGTGCAGAGAAAGGATGGAGGACACCTCTCCCGCATTCCAGGAGGTCGCGGGGACCCCTCACCCCCACCCCCCTACACAGCCAGCCCCAGGGTGAGGGATCATCTCCAGTGTACTCAGCGGCATCACCTGCGAGCTGGTTGGAAACACAAAATCTCGTCCCATCCCAGACCCAGTGAATTCCGAATCAGCGTTTTAACAAGGTCCCTGCATGATCCCTGCATGGATAAATACTGCTCGCCACCGTCCCCATCACTGAGTCTCACCAGGGCTGCACACGGCCATCACCCGGACGCCTGGGTCCCACCCATGCGACTTTGATGTGGGCTGGGCATCCGATGCTCTGACAACCCCCTAGGAGATTCTGATCACAGAAGCAGCAGAAATGGGAACCAGCCATCTAAGTCACTGTCCCTCCCGTAGCAGCACCACCGGCATCCAGAGCTGGACAGTCCTTTGTCGTGGGGCTGTCCTGTGTGCTGAAGGACCACTAGCGGCATCCCTGGCCTCCGCCCACCCGCGAGACCCCAGTAGTACCACTTCCCCCAATAGTACGAACCAAAGATGACCCCAGACGTGGCCGCAAAGCCATCTCTGATTGAAAGCCATTCTTCTAAATCCCCTGCTCACTCCCTCCCCACACAGAGCCCAGTGGCTTCCCTCCTCCGTTGCGCTCTCCCTTCTCTTAGCTCTTGGTAGTTTCAATGTCTCTGGAGTTGACTTTTTTCTAATAGGCCCAGTTCTTGGATCCTCTGCAGCGGTGCTCCTGAGACCAGCAGCATCAACACATTCTCACGTCGCGTCCAGATCCAGAAAGTTTGGGTTTCAGGACCAGCAATCTGGCTTTCCCAAGCCCCCTAGGGAAGGAATTCTGGGGTGTGCAGCAGTCCAACAGCCCTGCCAGAGAGGGGGGGTGAGAGAGAGGGGAGGGGGGGAGATTCTTATCTCCATTCCCGATGCGGGATGGGGGAGGGGAATGAAGGTGTCCTTGAGAAATGGAATGAGCTGTTCAAGGACACACGAATTTGCATCTATCTCTGTCTTCAGCTTCTTCCAGGGCTGGGTGGGTCCTAACGACAGACGACACGGATTCCCTCACTGTTCTGGAGGACGTTAATCCCAAAGCCAGGTGTCAGTGGGGTGGCGCTCTCTCTGAAGGTTCTAGGGGAAACTTGCCCTGCCTCCTCCAGTGTCTGGTGCTTGCCTGCAACCCTGGCTGTTCCTCGGCTTATGGTGGCATCACTCCTGCCCTTCTGTCTTTATGTGGTCATCTCCCCTGTGTTTTCATGGCTTCCTGTCCTTTGTCTTATAGGGCCTTGTCGCTGGATTTAGGGCCCGCTGTAACTTTAGGCTGAGCCCATCTCAAGATCCTTCATTAGTCTACATAAATCCTATTCTGAGGCAAGATCAAAGTCACAGGTACCAGGGGTGAGGAGTTGGGTGTATCTTTTTGAGAGGCCCAGTTTAATCTACTACAGTTTACCTGTTCCTCTTCTTTCCACCGTTCTGCTTTCTGTATAGAAGAGGCAGGCTGGGGACAGGAAACCTGAGCAGGTACATGAGTCGGGTGGCCCTCTCCCTGTTCTCCTTCTGGGGAGGTCTCTGTGAATGGGCTTTATCGCTTTATCAGCATAACTTATACAGGAATGGACAAAAGAGAGGGGAACAGAGAAAGAGCAGGGAAAGGAGGTAGAAATGGACAAGAGAGGGGCCCCTGAGTCTTGGTTTTGGCTCAGGTCATGATCTCGCGGTCATGGGATCAAGCCCCACATCAGGCTCTGGGCTCAGCATGGTTGCTGCTTCAGATTCTCTCTCCCTCATGCTCGCTCTCTCTCAAATAAATAAATAAAATCTTAAAAAAAAAAAGCTAACAGATAGGGATGAATTGGCAGGGCAGGGAAAGGAGAAACCATGAGAGCTGGCAAGAAAGGACACGGATGCACACAACAGGAGAGAAAGGGCACCGTCAGGAGAGGGTCAATGCAGGATGACTGACATCTGATGAGAAGGGGTTCCAGAAAGAGAACTGAGAAAACTAGAGAGGAAATTACCAAAGCGATAACACAGGAAAACGTCCTAGAACTGAAGGACACAGAACCCAGATGAATAGTGGCTCTTAAAATAGTGTGCTCCATGAATGGGGTGAGGGAGCATGTTAAAGATGGCTCTTTGGCAGTCAGACGAGGTGGAGAACCAGAAGTAATTGTCAAAGATCTTGGCAACAGTCAACACCCGTTCATAAAAGCACACGACAAGCCAGGAATAGAAATATCATAAACACGATAAAAACCCTGCATGAAAAATCCACAATGAATATTACACTCAATGGTGAAACACTGAAAGCTTTCCCTCTAAGATCAGAAGAAGGTAAGGTTGCTCACTCTGACGACTTCTGTTCAACATAGTACTGGAAGTTCTAGCCAGGGCAGGCAAGAAGAAGAAATAAAAGGCATCCAAATTGGAAAGGAAGAAATAAAATGATCTCTTTTATGGAGATGATATGAACTTAATGTAGAAAGTCCTAAAGATTACATATACACACACACGCACACACAAATACACGGTTAGAATTAATAAATGAGTTCAGCAAAGTACTGTAATACAAAGCCAACCCGCAAAAATCAGTTGTATTCTCATACACTAACAATGAACAATCTGAAATGGAAATTAAGAAAATAATTCCATTTATAATGGTATTAAAAGCAATAAAATACTGAGGGATTAACCAAGGAAGTGAAGGACTTGTACAGTGAAAACTACAAGAATTGCTGAGAGATTAAAGCATACATAAATAAATGGAAATACAGTCCATGTTCATGAACTGGGAGATTTAATATTGTTCAGATGTCAATATTACCCAAAGTGATCTACAGATTCAATGCAATCCCTTATCAAAATCCCAATGTGCTTTTTTTTCTTTTTTGGGGGGGAGGCAGAAATAGAAAGATCCATCCTAAAACTCATATGGAATCTCAAAGTCAAACAATCAATTGATTAGTCAAAACAATCTTGAAAAAAGAACAAAGCTGAAGGACCCATACTTCCTGATTTCAAAACTCACTACAAAGTTACAGTAAACAAAATGTGATACTAGCATAAAGGCAGACATATAGACCAATAGAGTAAAACAGGGTGCTCAGAAGTAAACCCTCACATGTACAGTCTGATGATTTTTAAAAATTTTCTATTTATTTATTTATTTATTTATTTATTTATTGGCGAGAGAGAGAGCAAGAAAGAGAGCACAAGCAGTGGGGAGGGGCAAAGGGAGAGGGAGAAGCAGACTCCCCACCCAGCAGGGAGCCAGATGTGGGGCTTGATCCCAGGACCCAGAGATCATGATCTGAGCCAAAGGCAGAAGCTTAACAAACTGAGGGACCTGGGTGCCCTGGGTCAGATGATTCTTGACAAGGTCACTGAGACATTTCAATGGGGAAAGGACAGTCTTTTCAACAGACAGTGATAGGAAAACTGGAGATCCACATGCAAAAGAATGAAGTTGGACCCTTACCTCACACCATATACAAAAATTAACTCGAAATATTATCACAAACCTAAATGAAAGACTTAAAATCATATAACTCTTAGAAGAAGGGGTGCCTTCGGGGCTCAGTTGGTTAAGTGTCTGACTCTTGATTTCAGCTCAGGTCATGATCTCAGGGTCGTGAGATCAAGTCCTGCATCGGGCTCCCTGCTCAGCAGGGAATCTGCTAGAGACCCTCTTCCTCGCTCTCCCTCAGCCCCTCCCCCATGCTCTCACTTCCACACACACTCTCTCTCTCTCAAAATAAATAAATAAAAACATTTTTAAAAAATTCTTGAAAGAAAACAGAGGGCAAAAGCTTCACGACCTTGGATTTGGTAATGATTTCTTGGAGACGACACCAGAGGCCCAGGCAACAAGACATAAAATAGACAATCGGACTTCATACACACACAAAATCATGCATCAAAAGACACTATCAATAGAGCAAAAGGCAACCGATAGAATAGGAGTAAATATTTGTAAATCATATACCTGACAAGGGATTAATATCCAGATTATATAGAAAATTCCTTCAACTCAACAATTAAAAAAAAAAAAGACAACCTGATCCAAAATGGGCCAAGGACCTAAACAGCCATTTCTCCAAAGAAGATATAGAAATGAACAATAAGTATATGAGAAGGTGCTTGGCATTATTAACCATCAAGGGAATGCAAATGGAGACCACAATGACGTATCACTTCACACCCATTCAGACGGTTGGTAGAACAACGATAACAGGAAATACATGTTGCTGAGGATGTGGAGAAATTGGAACCTTATGCATTGTCGGCGGGAGTGCCAGGTGGTGCAGCTTCTGGGGGAAACAGTATGGTAGTAGTTTCATAAGAAATTAAAAGTAGACTTATCATAGGATCCAAGAATTCCACTTCCAGGTATATACCCCCCACCAAATTGAGAGCAGGGTCTCAAAAGGATATTTGTGTACCCATTTTCATAGCAGCTAAGATGTGGAAGCAACTCGTGCTCGTCGCAGGATGAGTAAGCAAACTGTGTACACATACAATGGAATATTATCCAGCCTTCACAAAGACAGAAGCTCTTTTTTTTTTTTTAAAGATCTATCCGTTTATTTGAGAGAAAGAGAGAGAGGGCATGCATACAGAGGGAGAGACAGAGGGAGAAGCAGACTCCCCGCTGAGCAGAGAGCCTGATGCGGGGCTCGATCCCAGGACCCTGGGATCATGAGCTGAGCAGAAGGCAGACGCTTAACTGACTGAGCCACCCAGGTGCCCCAACTCAATTACTTTTTTAAAGACCCCATTTCCACATATGGTCACATCCTGAGGTACTGGAGGTTAGGACTTCAATATATGACTTTGAGGAGGGAGTTCCAATTCAGCCCATTAACAACTCTTCATGAGAATGCTCCCTCTCGTATGAAAAAAAAAAGTTCATTTTCTAGGCCAACCACGTTCACCCCTGCCAGGCTCCTGGCTGTGCGGTAGCGCGTGGATTGAAGAAGAGCGAGCAGTAAATAAGGCAGCTTCATCGGCTGAGTCGAGCCAGAGTTTGCTGGAACTGGGGTGCATCTTTGTCCCCTACGCAGTTCCAGTTTGGAGAAGCACATTAAAGCCTTTACTGGGAAAGGAGAAGTCACCCCTGTGGTTTCTCCATCTTATGAGGAAGTTTACAAAAAAATAAACAAATAAAACTTGCTTCTGAAACACTTTCTCCCAGAATATGTTGGATACTTAGAATCACCACCGCCGCCACCCGTCCCTGCCGTCTGAGATCACGCAAGGGGGAGCACAGTGGAGGCTGGCTCGGGGACAGGAGACTTTGCAGGTGACATCCGGCACCTTTATCCTCACCCACTGCAGGGGGGCGGGGAGGAGGGGCGTGGCTACTAAAGCCACAGCCATTCAGTGGCAAAGGAGAGCTGAAAAGAGAAGGTGTATGAGTCAGTGAAGGACGAAATGCTGGGTTGGTTCTAAGGATGGCTTTTCTCTTTTGGCTGTGAGGTCATGAGCCAGTGGTTTGGTCTCTCTGAGCCCCTGTTGTCCTGTCTGCGGGAATGAGGATGTCCCTTACCTGCCTTGCAGGTGGCTGGGCAATGCAGGTGTGAAAACCAAGGTGAGTTTACCCTCAAAAGCCACGAAGGCCTGGGAGGCACGTGACACTGTCGAAACCAGACCGCCGAGAAAGATTCAAAGATCACGCTTGGCACCAAGACCAGTGGGTGTAACGTGAACCCCCAGAAACGAGTCCCTGAAAGGTGTGGAGAGGTGGAACAGAAGGGCAGGAAATGGGGCTCGAGTCCCAACACATTACCATGAGCAGCACAAATCACCCCATCCTTGTGCTCCTCTGTCTACCTTGCAGGGTCATTTTGAGATAATAATAATAATACATACTAATCTGGAAGGGACCTTCACTACGTGCTGGGCACGGGGGTCTCGTTTACCATGTATCGTGTTAGCCCCATGGCAATCCTAAGAGAGACGGGCTTATTTCTATTTCCACTTCACAGATGAAGCTCAGAGAAGTCAACCAACTTGCCCAAGGTCACACAGCTTGGGAGAGGTTTCTCAGGCTTCCCGAAGTGTGCTATGCAATCCGTGAAAACACTTGAGAGATGTCAAGATTCAAGCAAAGCTACAACATGGCCAGCAGTGGTGAGTGGACCAGAGGTGGAGGGGAGGAGAACAGGGAAGTGGTGAACACTGGGCGGGTTAATCTGAGAAGGCTTCCTGGAGGAAGCGCAAGTGAAGTCAGTGGTGCAGCGGGTTCGGGCTGTCGACAGTTAGAGAGGAAGGGTGAGGGGGTTCTAGGTGGAGGGACTGATGGCAGCAAAAACAAGGGGGAGGAATTAGCAAGCTCTGTCTGTGGCTGTGGAAGCAGGTAGGCTCTGTCTCGGGAGAAGGCTGAGGTGAATTGAGGTGGGCTTGAAAAGTTAATAGTGTTAATATTAACTGAAGGCTTGCTCCCTGCTGGGTACTCTGCCAAGCCAGCTCTGAACTTTAGTTTTCTTATCTGAAAATAGTTTAAATGCTTGCCTATCTCCTGGGTCTGTTAGAGTATATGAAAAAATACCCCAAGATCAAGAGTTGTATGCTCTTCTGACTGAGCCAGCCAGATGGCCCAGTACCAAGCTTTTTGTAAGCCCGGAAACATATTCCATTCTTGAGACTTCCCATTTCCCATCCGCTTGGGCATCCCCGAGCATGGCCTATGTGTAGTTATTCAGTCCATGCTTTCAACAAGCATTTACTGAACAACTGGTAGGTTGCCAGGCCCTGGGATTTAACCGTGGACAAGAAAACCTTCCCTGTCCCTGTAGACCTCACATTCAGGTGGGAGACACATGCTACAGAGAGAAACAAAGCTGATGAGGGTAGAGAAAGAGAGAGAGAACCACAATGATAACTGAGAGAAAGAAAATTCCAGGCAGAGAGGACAGCAAGTGCAAAGGCCCTGTGGTGGACTGGGTGTGTCATACTTGAGGAACAGCAGGGAGGTCAGCGGGAACAGAGTGGACAAGGGGAGGCTGGGAGGAGGTGAGGTCAGAGAGCTAGTGGAGGGTGGGAATGTCAGGGTCTTACAGGCACAGGGAGGAGTTGGGCTTTTCATCTGAGCAAGATGGGAGCCATTGGAACCGTGAGCAAACCGAGAAGCACTTGCTTCTCTTGCGGAAGAAGGTCTAGCTGCTGGACAGAGAACCTACCATCGTGGCGATGGGGTAAGGCAGGTGACACAGCCTAGGGGCTCAGTGGAAGTGGTAAAGGAGTGCTCCGATTCCAGAGAAATTTCAAAGGCAAAGCTAACAGGTTTTGCTGATGGCTGGGAGGGAGGGTGTGAGGAACCAGGAAGTATACGGATGAACGCAGGGGAGGCTGAGTAGGTTTGGAGGAGGGAATGGTTTGTTACATTTAAAAAAAAAAAATCAGGGGTGGCTCAGTCAGTTAAGTGTCTGATTCTTGATCCCAACTCAGGTCATGATCTCAGGGTTGTGAGATCAAGCCCCTCGTTGGACTCTGTGCTGGGTGTGGAGCCTGCTTGAGATTCTCTCTCTCCCTCTGCCCCTCCTCTCGCTTGGACTCTCTCTCAAAAAAAAAAAAGAAAAAAATCTGAGGGGTTTTAACTTTTTTTTTAAAGATTTTATTTATTTATTTGACAGAGAGAGATTACAAATAGGCAGAGAGAGAGGAGGAAGCAGGCTCCCTGCTGAGCAGGGAACCCGATGCGGGCCTCGATCCCAGGACCCTGAGATCATGACCTGAGCCGAAGGCAGAGGCTTTAACCCACTGAGCCACCCAGGCGCCCGGGGTTTTAACTCTTTAAAAAATTGAGATAAGTTCACATACCCAAGAGTTACCCTTCCGAAGGGGCCTTTTCAGGAGTTTTTCATGCTTTCACAAAATTATGTGACCACCATCACTAGGTGACTTGGGAATGTTTTGATCCCCCATGCCCCCCAAAAAACCCCATCAGCAGTCACTCCCCACCCGTTTTCCTCCCAGTCTCTAGAAATCACTGATCTGCTTTCTGTCTGCATGGATTTGCATATTCTGGACATTCCTATAAATGGAATCATCTGGTATGGGAGCTTTCGTGACTCGTGTCTCTCACTCGGGGTCACGTTGCTGAGGTTCACCATGTGGAGGGATGTCCCGCTGGGAGGCTGTGTCACGTTCTCTTCACCCACTCATCCGCTGATGGGCGTTTGGCTTCTTGTCCACTCTGTAGCTCTTTTGAATTAATGCTCCTATGAACGTTTGTATACACACGTTTGCGTGGACATGTTCTCCCTTCTCTGGGGTGGACACCAAGAGTGGAATTGCTGGGTCACATGATCACTGTCTGCATAACTTTTAAAATTTATTTATTTATTTATTTATTTATTTATTTATTTTTAGTAATCGCTGCACCCAATGTGGGGCTCGAACTCATGACCCCAAGATCAAGAGTCATACCCTCTTCTGATGGAGCCAGCCAGGCACCCTGTCTGTGTCACTTTTTTGAGGAACTGCCAAGCTATTTTCCAAAGTGGCTGCTGTTTTGCATTCCTCCCCCCCCGCCCCCACCAGTGCTGCAGGAGGGATCCAATTTCTTCAAATCATTGCCAACACTCACTATCATTCATCTTTTTGATCATACTCACATTAGTGAGGGTGAAGTGGTTTTGGTTTGCATTTCCCTGATGACTAAATGCTCCCACTCATGTGCGAGTGTGTTATATTTGTGCTGGCTTTTTGGACGTCCAGATGGAGATGATGCCAAGACTGCTGGACATGCAGAGTTCATGGCAGAGGTTGGGGATGGTGACATACCTATTGCGGTCAAGAGCATATGCCGTTTAAAGCCAGGGCACTGCATGTGATCACCCAGGGAGGAAGTGTGGCTAGGGAGGAGAAGAGGTGTGAGGACACAGCCCAGGGGTGCCCTAATTTTGAGTGCTGGAGATGGCAAAGAGGAGCTACAGTGAGGAAGGTGTTTCAAAGAGAGGGTGGGGGTGCCTGGGTGGCTCCGTCTGTTAAGCATCTGCCTTCGGCTCAGGTCATGATCCTGGAGTCTCAGGATTGAGTCCCGCATCGGGCTCCCAGCTCCGTGGGAAGTCTGCTTCTCCCTCTGTCCTCCTCCTCTCTCATGCTCTCTCTCACTGTCTCTCTCAATTAAATAAATAAAATCTTTAGAAAGAGAGAGAGAGAGACCAGGTTCATTACACTAGTCACAGTAGCCAAGTATGGAAACAAGCTCAGTGTCTGTCAACAGATGAATGGAAAAATAACATACGGTGTATATATATGGTGGAATATTATTCAGCCATGAAAAAGAATGAACCGCTATTGTTGCCGTTTGCAACAACATGGATGGTCCTTGAGGACATTACGCTCCGTGAGATGAGTCAGACAGAGAAAGACAAACGCCGTATGCTCTCACTTATATGTGGAATCTAAAAAAAGCCGAACTCATAGAAACAGAGAGCAGGGTGGTGGTGAGTAGGGGCTGGGGTAGGGGAACGGAGAGATGTTGGTCAAAAGGCACAAGCTTCCAGTTAGAAGATGGATACGTGCTGGGGATTGAACGCCCTGTAGGTAACAACACTGGACCGTATACCCGAAGGCTGCAAAGACAGTAAATCTTAAATGATTTCATCACAGAAAGAAGAGGTATTTCTGCAGCGGGGTTGGGGAGCTAGCTAACACTATCATAGCCATCATGTCGTTACTGGACAGAGAACCGGTTCCAAACTCAGGTTCGGTTGCTCATCACTCAGAAACCAGTCCTTGAGAGACAAGGGATGGAGGATAGACGGAAAGGAATGGCAAATTTATTCAGGAAACCAGTGACCTGGGAAGGCGGTGGACATGCAATATCTCAAAGACTGTCTTCCCTGTCCAGGCAAAGCCAGAGGGCACTGGAAAGGGGGAGGGGCTGTGTGCAGAAGCAGGTGCCCAGTGAGTCATATGTGGACATGACCCTGAACAGACTGACATCAGCGGCAGCTGTTTTAGAATGCAGTCAGGCCTTATCTTCTGGGAAAGCCCAGTCCTTCAGTCCTCAAGGCCAGCAGGCTGCAAATCTCAAGCAAAGAGGTTGGTTTTGCTACAAACCAAGGGAGTAAGGTCAGCAAGCAAGGAGTGCATACGCCTGAAGCAAATTAATCCTTCAGGCTGCTTAGAGCGCTGTCGCAATACTGTAATAGACAAGCCTATCAAACCTTAAGTTTACACCATGTTATAGGTCAATTCTATCTCATCAATTCTATCTCAATTCCATCTCAAGCTGGAAAAAAATTAGAAATAAAGGGAGCTGAGCAGTGACACAGGGGTTGGAGGGACGGCAGCTGAGCAAAGCGCCTCAGAGGACTGCTGTCTCCTGACCATCACCCCCTCCTGGCCCCTTACTCAGCATCCAGCACGAATCTGGCACAAAATGGGTATGCGCTCAATAATGATCATCACAGCAAGCCCAGTCCCCAGTTGTTAGGGGACTGAGAGTGGAACAAACAACAACGAAATGCCAAGAAAGCTCCTCCTCAAGTGAGGCTCCTTCTTCCCTTGTTACCGTAAGCACCATCATCATGGGTAATGGAATTTCTTTTTCTTTCATAAGCCTGGGCTTCAGGGCCACATGCTGTAGGTGGGAGCGTGAAAACCGGTGCCATTCTCAGGGAGGGCATTTTGGGGCACTAGCCAGCACCATCTGGGTGCGTATTGGTGTTCGGCCATCGCCATGTGATGCCAAAACAAAGTCAACATCAATGCCCACCATTAGGAGGAACTGCTTCGGTGAACAATGCTTTAGCCATTCTGTGCAACACTGCTGAGCTATGAAGAACAAAGGAGACTCACACACAAGGGCAAAGAAAGATGTCCAAAATGCACTAAATAAAAAATAGGAAAAATGAGTTGCCAACCGGTGGTTATAGTATGAGGTTAGAAAATCGCCCTGGATTGCCTCTACGGAGAGGGACAAGCGTGGGTAGCAGGATTTATCTTCTTTATCACTTACAGGAAGAAGGAAAGAGGCCAAGAGAGTGGGGGGATTAATACCCCCACCAGGCAGGCGGAGTTGTTAGTTCCCACGAGAACAAGGCCAACTGTTAGGGCCCTCCCCTCCCCCAATGAGACTGAGGCTGAGCAGCACGGGGAAGAGCTGGTTTTGGCCATGGGGCACCTTCTGGGGGACATCAGAGGTGACTTTGCCCCGAACTGGGCTTTCCCAAACACACCATCCTTGAAAGTCCCCAAGCCCTCCTCACTGATGGGGGGAAAGGGGAGAGCAGGAGAGGTGTGCCACCACCTGCTGCGTCTATGGAGAAGGCAGAGCAGATCCTTCGGGTGGGTTTTCCATCCCCTGGAGCAACTGTTGTCTGAGACTCAAAGCCAATCACCTCTAGAGGAAGAAACATCTCCAGAACCGTCCTTGCCAGGGCTGAGCTAGGCTGGGACCAAATGAGAAACCCCATCTTTTAGCTTTTGTGTGCATGTTTTCATTCATTCTTTCTCTTACTCATTAAGTTTTTATCAGAGGTGTAATCTGTGCCTACGATGGGCACTGGAAACAGAAAGATGACTAATACCCACTTCCAGGCTTGAAGGAGCTCACAGTCCAGTGGGAGAAGGTAGCTAGTTACAAAGTAGTCATAATTCCATGGAAAGATTTTAGTGAAGACCTAAGTATTCAGTGAGAACCCCTACTTCCCACCTGGTGAAGAGATTGCCTGGGGAAAACATTATAAGAAAATGTTAACGAAGTATCTGGTCACTTGGAAATTTAACTTACGAGTTTAGGACTTCCGATGCATTTAACCTCTATGTTCCCTTAGGCTCCTCTTGCCTGGGAGTTATTTTTGTAATATGTCTAAGTTTTCACTTTGAAATTATTATGGATTCATAGATGTTGGAAAAGTAACATCAAGCAGTGCGCTGTGTCCCTTGCTCGGCATCCCCCAATGGCAACATCTTATGACAGTGTATCAGAACCAGAAAATTGACATCAGCCTCTAGAATTAGCTACTAACTGCTGCACCCATTGTATGGCTCTGTCCCTGACCTCAATGCCCTCTTTCTTGGGTGTTGGTCAATCTCAGTGTTTGCCACATTTGCACCTAAAATTGCCATCTTTGCTTGCAACATTATAGCATTTCCCAAAGTTGATGTCACTGGATGTTGGAGAACTGATCAGAGCACCCTGAAGGTATTGACAAATGAGCATCTGGCCCATTCCATTGGTAGACCAAGGAACAACTAAACAAGAAGGTATTGGCGAGAAGACAGGACAGGTACTCATAAGAACATAATTTCAGTATGAAAAGGTTAAGAAAAGCCTGCTGGGAAACTGATAGCATCTTATCTTTTTCTTTTCTTTTTTTCCAAAAATGACTCTCTGTGTGATTATGGTGTGATCCGAATTGACCTACACTAACAACCAAATGGGACACTCCCTCTTCTCTTGTGTCTTCCTTTCACGTACCACGGGCCAGATGTGTATCAGAGCAGTGTTAATGATGCTGTGGTTGATTTATCGTAATTGTATCATTGCTGAAGGAAGCAGTCATGTTAGTACACACTCATTCCACAGGGCTGAAGAGTGTGTGCGTCTCAAGTCAGATCTTAGGGCACCCGGCTGGCTCCGTTGTTGGAGCGTGCAGCTCTGGGTCTCACAGTTGTGAGTTTGAGCCCCACACTGAGTGGAGTGACTACTTAAAAATAAGATCTTGGGCGCCTGGGTGGCTCAGTGGGTTAAAGCCTCTGCTTTCGGCCCAGGTCATGATCTCAGGGTCCTGGGATCGAGACCCGCATCGGGCTCCCTGCTCAGCGGGGAGCCTGCTTCCCCCTCTCTCTGTCTGTCTGCCTCTCTGCCTCCTTGTGATCTCTCTCCCTCTGTGAAATAAATAAATAAAATCTTAAAAAAAAAAGAAATAAGATCTTTAAAAAAATTTATATAAAGTCAGATCTTAAGGCCAAGGCAGGGAAGATCATTCCCTCTGTTATGATGGTACGAACGTACACCTTTGTCACTTTGTGACACTTTGTCACTTTGTGTCATTTGGGGACCTCTGGGAAGCAGACACCAAGGCAGAGTTAGAGTACAAGAGATTTAAGGGGGGCAGGTGATGGCACTGAAAGGTAAAGGAGAGAGAGAGCAGGAACAGGCAGGGGAATCTGACCCTTTGAAGAGGAAGGGAAGACAGGAGGATTATGTAGGAAGAGCTTCAGACCAGGGTTCAGCTCTGGGAAACTCGGCCAAGTCAATAGGGAGCCTGGGTTTGGAGATCGCCTGTAGCAGAGTCCCGCACTGGTCAGAAACATTGAGACCTTGTGTCACCGCCATGCTCGGTCATTGGCCAAGGACTGCCTGGAAACAACTGGCTTGAACAAGCTGAGGCAGAGCCCGAGGCATCCATGCCTGGACACTCTCAGCTGATTCCCATCTTTGACTCATACCCATGATAGGTTCTCTTTTGAAGAGTTAAGTGAGACATCCCCACGGCTACGGTAGCCTTGATGGTTGTGAAGGACCTGCATCACCCCTACTCTGTGTCCAAGGCAGATCTAGCTATGATGCTGTAGGCTGTGACAGTGGATAGGCGCTCCTGAAATCCTGGCAGTTACTGGCTGTGTGACCTTGAGGACACTAGATGTCTCTGATCCTCAGGTTCCTGCGATTCCCAATCTCCTGCGTAAGTGTGAACCCTATTGCAGAGAACCATCTGATCCTCTCTGTGTCTGCAGAACTCACCCACTGAGAGAAACAGATGGCATCTCCATCTTGGGTCTGATTCCATGTCAACAAGAGGGTCCAACATCCCCTTGTTAGGAGTGTCAGAAGGAATCACATAGACCTGGTTTTGAATCTTCTTCAAGCCTCGCACATCACGGTGATCGTAAGAATATCCACTTTGTAGGCTGGTGTAGGGGTTTCTGAGTTGAAGTAGGGGACACATGTGCCAGAAGTAGTAATAACATGGTGGCGGGAATAGTGCGTATCGGGCGGAGTCTGCAGAGCTGGTGGAGGTGGTGGTGGGAAGGATGGGATGGTGGAGTGGGAGATCATGATGGTGACAATGGAAGTGATGGAGGGAAGAAGTGATGGATGGAGTGGAGGTGGTGAAGCCGACTCCAGTAACCCACTGGACCCAAGTTTCCTGCCTCCCACTTCTGGCCCACGGGAGCCACAGCGGACTGTGTCATCATGCTGCAGATTCTAACCAGTCCCCACCCACTCTCCCCACTTCACCTCCACAATCACAAGCATCAGTGGTCTCCCCGAGGCTTGGGGGGAAACCCAGGAAGCACGGGAGCAGGCCAAGTCCTCGAACGGTGGTCAAGGTGACTCAGGCTGAGACACAGCAGCCCATCCCCCCGCTCTGTGGGTAGCCTTGTGGCAGCCACAGGACTCAGCCCTGCCATGCTCAAGGGGGCCCCTGGGCCCAGGGAGCTGATCTCCCCTGCCTCCAACAGATACTGTGCTCCACCCTCTTCTCCTTTTGCAAATCACAGTCTGGAATTTTTCCCCAGGTCCCTGCTTGAAATCTGTGACTTCATATATCTAGGCCTCATCTATGAAATGAGATGATTCACGCCTACCTTGCGGTACCTTTGGTGACGACGAGACCATGTAGAGAAAGCATCTAGCCGCTCACTATTCTCCCTCAAGGAGTGGCATCTGAATATTGTAGTACATCAACATTCTCATCATTGAGCCCCTTAGATACTACTCTGCGAACTGCCAGCTGGTTTTGTCATATCACATGGGAGGAGGGAGCCAATCAAGTTGCAAACCCTGAAAAATGAAATTATACAAAAACAATTTTAGAAAAAAAAATGAAATTATAGAAATGCACAGTGCTATTGATCACTGTTTGTATACATCATAGTGTCTTCCTCTTGGAGATGGGCATTTTTTTCTTTTAGGGTGTCCCTACATGATACCTATTAAAATGGTAGAAACACAGACCCAGAGGGTCCCCTCCCCAGGAGACACCCCAGGGAAATTCCTACAGATGGGCGTATAACACACAAGGCAGCCGTATTTGTGAAGGCAAAAATAAATAAGTAAAAGTCAACACAAAAATAGATACAAGTGTCTTTTATAAGAATTACGGAGTAAATGTGGCTTCAATAACTCGAATGCAATGGACCCAATCCACTGAGTGAGGAACTGAATGGTTGTTAAAATAAAGTTGGCCAGATCAAGTATACATTGGGACACAGGGCATGTTCTGAAGGTTTAATGGTTGGGTTTTTACAATTTTCTCTCCTTCTTTCACAGTAGTGTGGTCTTACCCATTAAAACCAACGGCCGTGACATCCATGAGAATGTTATATTTCTAAGAGATCCTTAAAAGAGGCTACTAAGGGCTAGGAATTCAGATGCAGGCATTCCAGAATCTTCTCTTGAGCTCATCTGCTAGTACAGTCTCTCCAACCTTTTGTGGCATGGGTCACTCATGATTTCCCATCCGTAATTTCTTCCAGAATCAGTATACATCATATGTCATTAGGGCCATCTGGCTACACTTCCAAGGAAAACCGATAATTTTAGAGAAAAGTGCTGTTTCTCTTTATGTGTATCGAGGAATAGTGTCTTTAAATGATTTCTCTTCGACAATCCCACAATGGGAAAATGACCAAACTAAGCCTGCCTGTTGGGTGGTAGCTATTTGGAGCCTAGCGAGGTGTCGGGAGAGTTTGAATTCCACTCTCAATTCTGGCGACATTCTGTGTTTCTTGAAATCATGATCATCATTCCACACATGATCATGGCGGGGGGGGGGACGTCATACAGGGAGACCTGAATGACTAAAGACAAGGGAAATACAACCCTCATGACTCGTCACAGGGGAATATTGTGGAGCTCTGGGACCAGTGGGTTCTGAGGCTAGCTAACACTGGCAGTATTTCAAAACTGAAAGACATCCTAGGGATCGTGTAATCTGAACCACTTACTTCACAGGTGACGAAGTTGTGGTCCAGAGAGAGGAAATGCCTTGCCTGTGGTGGCACAGTGAATCACTGGTTGAGTGGAGGTTGGCATTCAAGTTTTCCTGACAAAGCACATGACTGGGTGGTGGCTGGATTGATAGGAAGGAGGGAGGCAGCCTTACAGGTGGCTAGGAGAATGTACCCTTATCCCTGGTTCTGTGTCCCCAGTGTTCGCTGTTTCATTATCCATTATCCCACCTTCCATGCGTGGGGATGGGTCGTCATGACTGGTCCTCATCCCCACCTTGGATGCGTGGGGATGGATCCCCATGGCTGGTCCTCACCCCGCTTTGGATGCTTGGGGATGGATCCCCATGGCTGGTCCTCACCCCGCTTTGGATGCTTGGGGATGGATCACCATGGCTGGTCCTCATCCCCACCTTGGATGCGTGGGGATGGATCCTCATGGCTTGGTCCTCCCTCTCAAGTCCCTAAGAGGTGAGGTACTTCAGAATATGGTTTCCCTATGCCTCCCTCCCAGTAACTGACCCCCAACCATCTTTTCCACAGTCATGGCTAAAGGTTATATGCCATCTATACCATCGTTATAGTATGGCTCCTTCTTTCCTAACTCCTCTACGTTTTAGGCTCCTCAAACCTCTTTCTCTCTCAGGGCTAACAGATGGGCATTACTGCCTTGTCTAAGAAACCACATGGTCTCCTAATTACTGGGAAGAGAAATCTCAGAAAAAAGGAGGGAGAAATTTTCCTCTTCGCTTCTGGCTGCAGCGATTAAATGCTGTTCCTGCAGCCTCAAGTTAGTTCTTTTTTTTTTTTTAAGATTATTTATTTATTTATTTGACAGAGAGATTACAAGAGAGGCAGGCAGAGAGAGAGAGGAGGAAGCAGGCTCCCCGCTGAGCAGGGAGCCCGATGCGGGCCTCGATCCCAGGACCCTGAGATCATGACCTGAGCCAAAGGCAGAGGCTTTAACCCACTGAGCCCCCCAGGCGCCCCCCCAGGTTAGTTCTGATAAAGCTGAGAACACTTGCACAAGTATCCATCTCCATCCCCTGTCATGAGAGGAGATGTATGAAAATGTGAAATTTGTCTTGTGATTATAAAACTATTCTTGAAAGTGCTATTTGTATAAAGTAGGCTTTTAAGATACAGAGCCTGAAAAAAAAATATTGATTTGCCCTGTGGATTATGACCTTTAATGCTTAAAAGTATGTAATTTTTTATTATCTTAATTGATGATTTGTTACCCTGAGAATAATATTTACATTGACATCTCCGTTTGCTGAAAAGTACAAATGCTTTGTTCGGTGAGAAGAAGAGTTTTGGAATTTCTGCCTTCTGGTTTTATGTATAAAGTTTATAATGTCGTGATCTTATTGCACTGCTTATTCAAACCAAGAGTTGAGAATCCACCTCATTCAAAATTCTGTATTGATTTCCAGTTGCTCCTTAGTTTTTCCTTTTTGCACTGTGTTTTGCTGATTATCCAAGGGATTATTATTTACATCTTCTATTTCTCCTGACCTACATAGAGGTAATACTCTATCACTTTGATATCTAGAAACCTTGCAAATAGGAAGGTCCAATAACCACCCTCTACATTATAACATCTTTTACACTATAATTATCATATATATTACATCTATCTGTATTTAAAAGTCACTGACCATACTACCATTTTTGTTTTAAGCAATTATGTTTTTAAATAAATTAAGGGGAATAAAACAATCTTCACATTTGCCCAGAGATTCTATTCTTTTTTTAAGATTATTTATTTATTTTTATTTTTATATTTTTAAAGATTTCATTTATTTATTTGACAGAGAGAGATTACAAGTAGGCAGAGAGGCAGGCAGAGAGAGAGGAGGAAGCAGGCTCCCCGCTGAGCAGAGAGCCCGATGCGGGCCTCGATCCCAGGACCCTGAGATCATGACCTGAGCTGAAGGCAGAGGCTTTAACCCACTGAGCCACCCAGGTGCCCCAGATCAAAAACTTTCTATTGCTCCAACTGAAACTTTGTATCTTCTGTCATTCCCCATTTTGCTGTTAATCCCATCCAGCGACAAAATTTCATATATTGTACTTTCTACTTTGATAATTTCCATTTGGTAACTTCTGAGTAGTTTCTTTTCTTTTCTTTTTTTGCTGAAATTTCCCATTTTTTCACTTTTATGAGCTCATTTTCCTTTAAATCCTTTATGATTCTTTCAAATGTTTTTTAAAAATTTTTAAATATTTATTTATTTATAAATATCTCCATGGTAAGGATTTTAATATTTATTTTTTATTATTAACATACAATGTATTATTTGTTTCAGGTCTGTGATTCATCAGTCTTACACAATACACAGCACTCACCATAGCACATACCCTCCCCAGCGTCCGTCACCCAGCCCCCACCACCCCCTCCACTCCAGCAACCCTCAGTCTGTTTCCTGAGACTGAGAGTCTCTTTTGCTTTGTCTCCTTCTCTGGTTTCATCTTGTTTCATTTTTCCCTCTCTTCCCCTATGATCCTCTGCCTTTTTCCTCAAATTCCACATATCAGTGAGATCATATAATAATTGTCTTTCTCTGATTGACTTATTTCGCTTGGCATAATACCCTTTAGTTCCAACCCATGGTTGCAGATGCCAAGACTTAATTTTTTGATGGCTGCATAGTATCCCATTGCGTATATACACCACATCTTCCTTACCCATTCATCTGTCGGTAGACATCTAGGCTCTTTCCATAGTTTAGCTATTGTAGACTTTGCTGCTATAAACACTGGGGTGCACATGCCCCTTTGGATCACTACATTTGTCTCTTTGGGGTAAATACCCAGTAGCGCAATTGCTGGGTCATAGGGTAGCTCTATTTTCAACTTTTTAAGGAACCTCCATACTGTTTTCCAGAGTGGCTGCAACAGCTCGCATTCCCACCAACAGTGTAGGAGGGTTCCCCTTTCTCTGCATCCTCGCCAACATCTGTCATTTCCTGACTTGTTCATTTTAGCCGTTCTTACTGGTGTGAGGTGGTATCTCACAGTGGTTTTGATTTGTATTTCCCTGATGCCAAGTGATGTTGAGCACTTTTTCATTTATCTATTGGCCATTTGGATGTCTTCTTTGCAGAAACATCTTTTCATGCCTTCTGCCCATGAAATGGTTCTTTAAAAAAAAAAAGCTTTTATTGTTTTAAGTCATCTGTACCCCCAACATGGGGCTTGAACTCACCACCCCAAGATCAAAAGTCACATGCTCCACCAAGTGAGCCAGCCAGGAGCCCTCCTTTTTGTCTTTTTCATTCATGGTTAGAGTCACTGCTTTGAAAATCCTTGTCTGCCAGTTTCCACATCTGGGTCATCTAGAGGTCAGTTTCCATCGATTGTCTTTTTCTCTTGAGAATGGGTCCCTTTTTCCTGTTGTCTTTATAGTCAAGTAATTTTGGATGTGTACTGCACATCGTATGTTTGCAAACAGTCTGGATTTGTATAATCTGAACAGCGTTAATTTTTTGTTGTTAATTTAGCCGGCTCCTAACTTGGCTGGAATCAAATGCAGTCTTCTTCTCCCTCCCCACCCTCACGGTAAATCATACCTCAAATCTCAATTCAGTTCCTTTAGCCTTAGCTGAGCTGTTTGGAGTCTGACCGTGAATGTATACGTGGTTCAGAAGGCAGTTATATATTTGGGCAGCTTCTACACAGAATTGGACGCAACTCCTCTCTCTCCCCGTTCTGGAATCTCTGCTCCCACTTCCCAGCAGCTATCCTTACCCCAGATTCTGTCCTCTGGTCATTCAGGGCAGTAAAACTTCGCATTGTTGAAGAGTTTTTGTTGCCCTGCCCAGGAGGGATGGAGACTTGCCTTCAGGCTAAACCCTCGAGCTGAAACTCACTAGGGTTATTCTTGTCTTTCATGTTTGATTTCCTTCTAATATCCGCCAGCTCTGGTCACTCTTCAGTGCCTTAGGTGGTTGTTTTCTGTCTTTTGTTTTTTGTTTTTTGCCCCTCAGAGCTGTTAGTTGTTACCTGTGGTAGAGTTGGTCAGAAAGGGGTTACTCAGCTATACTGGAAGTTGAGATCCTTATTTGTGTCACTTAAATGAACAATGCAAATGGTCCCATCTGAGAGATGGTACCGCTGAGGCCAGGCTAGGAAACGAGGTCACCGATGTGTTTCAAAATGATAATGGAGAACAATCAGCTATGACAAAAAAAAAAGGGGGGTCAGGAATTTTTTTTTAAGATTTATTTATTTATTTGAGAGAGAGAGAGAGAGAGAGAGAGAGCGCGAGCATGAGCAGGAGGGACCAAGCAAGAGGGAGAGAGAATCTCAAGCAGACTCCACGCTGAGCACGGACCCCAGTGTGGGGCTGGATCTCACGACCCTGAGATCATCAACAGAGCGGAAACCAAGAATCGGATGCCCAACAGACTACATCACCCAGGCACCCCTGGGTTGGGAATTTCTCGAATAGAATCCTAAAATAGTCTGGCTCTGTAAAATAGACTGGTTCCCACGCAAAAGCCTCTTTTTGTGCATTAGGAAATCAGAGATGGTTATTCACAGATAGTGTTCACCAAGTGCTTACTAGGTCTAGAGCTAAGCCCTTTCAATGCATTATCTTTTTTAATCCTTAAGACAACTTAGTGAGGTTGGATTACTTTCACTGGGAGATTTTGCTAAGGAGGGGGCTGAGGTTTACTGAGGGTAAGCCCAAGATGACAGTCGTGTGCCTGACCAAGAATAATAATAATAATAATAATAATAATAATAATAATAATAATAATGGTTCATCTTTATTGAACTATTACCATGTTGTAGATAACGTGCTAGGTGCTCTGCAGACATTATCTCACTTAATTCTTCCAACAATTCTGTGAGGTCAGGGCTGTTATCACCACTCCGTCTAACTCTAGGAGTTCAGGACGACTATCATCATCCAACCTTTTCAGATGGAGGAATGGGGGCTGGGAAGAGGCTGAGAAAGTTGCTCAAGTTCATATAACTAGGAAGCAGTGCTGGGATTTGAACCCCGGCAGATTGGCTCCAAAGCCAACGTTTTAACATCTACATCCCGACTGCCTTCTTGTTGTGAAAAAGCTTCTGAAAAGGACCATCCCTGTGTAAGTTCCCAAAGAGGCAAGTTCGCTTCCCGTTTCGTGGATATCAGACCAGATCAAATGGAATGCGCAGGCTGGGGGCTGCTCTGACCCAGGCATGTGGGCGGTCCCAGTGAGCAGCGGTGGGTCCGAATGAGCCCGAGCACCCATTTCCAGCCATACATCAGGCACTCCAGCCTACGACGCAAATGAGGAAACCTGCCCAAGCAGGAATTAACGGCACCCAACTGCAGAGTTTCCCTCATCCTGTTTTTCACTTCGTGTTTTGGATGCTGCAGGCTGGGTGAGCTGAGATCCTAGGCTTTGGCCCAGGCAGCTGGCCTGCCTCTGAGCCCTGCCATGAACCACTTCCAGACCATCCTGCCTCGCGTCCGGATGCTGCTGTCCGGCCGTCGGCCGAGTCAGGTGCAGGCCCTCCTGGACCACATGCTGGAGAAGGAGCTGCTGTCCAGGGAGTACCACTGCGCCCTGCTCCGCGAGCCTGACGGCGAGGCCCTGGCCAGGAAGATCTCCTTGTCCCTGCTGGAGAGAGGAGACCCAGACTCGGCCCTCTCGAGGTGGGCGTGCAGTGGGTGGCAGGCCCCGGGGGCCGAGAGGGACCCCGGCTCCAAGGACCATGGTGGTAAGTCGGCGTCCCTTTCACCCGAGGAGCTAGGATTGGGTGTAGGCAGCATACGGGTTTCCCCTCCTCTCTGAAAGGGGAGTCCATGTGCTCATCCCTGTCCCCAGATGGGAGGGCAGAGCTGGGTAGGAGTCAGGGCCTCTGATGAGCTGGCGGGAGCAGTGAGCGCTCGGAGGACTCGGTCTGTGATGCTGGGTGTCCGGAGGCTTGCACAGCACCCTTCCCGCTCTGCGTGAGAAAAGACCATCCCAGAGGCATGCAGTCAAACACCTGCTTGAGTTACATCCTAAGTGGCCTGGCACTGTGTCAGGCACTGTGCTGGGCACTGGCTGGGAGCTACAGATGCCCTCGCGCCTGCAAGGGAGGGGCTCACAGTCCAGTGGGGAAGACAGCTGCAGGCACTCGGTGTGGTTCGAATGCGGAGAAACCAGGCGCCGGAGAGAGGACGAGGCACGAAGCCGGAGGACAGAGGATACTGTGTGTGCACACGTGCGTGCATGTGTGTGTGCCTGTATGCCTGTGTGTCAGCGAGAGACAGAAATCAAAAGACAGGGTGAGAGAGAAGAGAGACAGAGAGGAGGGAGACAGAGACCGAGAACAGGAACCCGACCTGAGAAAAGAGAGGAAGAGCGTCTTACGTTGAGAGGACTGACGGCACTCGACGCATCTTCCATCGGAAAAACAAGCCTTCCCCGTGCCGCTGGCCTTTCCCGCCCCTGGCCCCGCAGATCTTCCCTCCCTGTTGCAGAGGGGTTCTAACTCGGTTGCCAACAATGCTCTTCCTAAAGAGGCAGGTCTGTTCTGCCTCTTGCTCTACCCAGATCTGGGCTTTTCCAATTTTAAACAGAGCGCCGCGGACTCTAGCCGGTCACGGGCCCTTGATGGTTTCGGAGTTACTTGAAGTGGGAGAGGATCGCAATGATTCACGTTGATTGAGTACTGACCGCGTGCCTGGTCCCGCCTAAGCCCACGGCAGCCCCAGTTCTGACCTAATGAAGAAAACCCAGACCCCTGCCCCCCGCCCAGAGGTGACCCCACCCCGGGTCCCCAGGTGGGAAGTGGTGGAAGCTGGATTTGCAGGCAGACAAACTTAACCCCCAACCTGGCTTTGAAGAGTAAAAAGTCTTCTCGTGGTCTTGATTGGGGCACCAGGGGGGTGTACGCGTTTCTCCGGCTCTTCTGCCGAGACCTGGATTTACAAGGGGTTGGTTTTCCTCGTGGTGAAATTCTCGCCCAGATGGTGTCTTTGGTTTCTTGGACGTGGCCCTTACTCTTCCCCTTTCCCACCAGAATGATCTCCCTGATTTCTTCATGGGGGTGCAGGCAGCCTGTGTGGTCTTGAGGGGGGTGGAGCAGCTGCCCCAGGATGGCGGGGGTGGGGGTAGTCAACCCCGTCCTCCTTCCTTGCAATTAGCACGCTCTTGCTCCTTTATGGGGAGGCTGCCTGACACCTCGGCACCCCCCTGCCCGCCACCCCCGTCTGCTGGTTCCTGTTATTTAACTCTGTTTCCTCCCTAGGGATGTCATATTTTTATTTTGAGCCCATGTGACTCTACAAAGGGAAGTGGGCTCAGAGTGACGTGGTCTTCAGGGGCCTGGGAGACAGAGAAGGGCAAGGTGCCTCCTCTCCCTGCCCTTTCTTCCTGTCCTCCAGCTCAGCCCCCCACCCCATCAGGGCTGCCAGGTGTGTGGCTGCGGTGGAAGCCGGAGGGAGCAGCCTTTGGAGGGGAAGAGGGAGAAGGGGAAAGAGAAATGTGTGCTTTGTAAAGAAAGGGCCCTGACTCTGGTTTCGATGGGGGTTCAGAAGAGGAAATCACCCTGTGAAGGTTTTGTAACTCTCTCTACAACCCTTAATGGTCTTCACTCTCCACTGCTCTAAACCCTGCACTGACTCCCCATTACTCAGAAAAGAAGCCAAATCCGGACAGTGGCCCACAAGGCTCATCACAATCTGGCTCTTGTCCCCTCCTTCTGCTCATCTCCTCCAGCCACACTGTCAACCCCACTGTCCCTGGGACAGGCCTGGCACACTCTCTACCACAGGACCTTGGCACATGCTGTTCCCACTACCTGGAACCTTCTTCTCCAGATAGCCTCTTGGCTTTCCTCCCAGCTCTTTGCTCAGATTTCACCTTCTCGACCAGCCCTACCCTGAGCATCCCCTTTAGAATTGCGGACCCCCACGTGTGGGGGGCTCAATCAGTTAAGCATCTGCCTTCAGCTCAGGTCTGGTCCTAGGGTCCCGGGATTGAGTCCCGTGTCGGGCTCTTTGCTCAGTGGGGAGCCTGCCCTCTGCCTGTTGCTCCCCCTGCTTGTGCTCTCTCTCTCTCTCTCACATTAAATAAAATAAAATAAAATAAATGCAGGTCCCCGCCCACACTCTGAGCCCCCTCCCTAGACTGACATTTTCACCTTCCATATATTTTACTTTTGTATTATGTTTGCCGTTCGTTGTCTGCTCTCCCACTAGAAAATTAGCTCCACGTGGGCAAGGATGTGTATTTTGATCATATTGTATCCTAAATGCCTAGCATGGTGCCTGGTACTGGGTAGGTGTGTGATGTCGATTTGTTGAATGTTGGCTGGAGGGAGGGAGGGAGGGATGGATGAGGGGGTGGGTGGAGGGATGGGTGATGGATTGGGCGGGTGGATAGCTCAGGTATGACCATTATTCTCACTTTACAGAATGGCAAACTGAGGCACAGAGAGGTTAAGAGATGGCCTGGGGAGGGAACTACTGGGTATCCAGAGCCCGGAGGTACCGCTGCACTTTCTGCTTGGCTGCTTCTTCTAAACAACCCAAGGGATACCGTAAATCTACCCAAAACAGGTTGACTATCTTCAAACTGAAACTAGGCTTGAAACTTCAAACTGATTCAGAAGTCACCTTCAGCTACCACAGTGCCTCAGTGCAATTGGGCAGAAAGCCTCCCTCTGGGGCTGTGACCCTGGAGTCCGACTCTGCTACCTGAGGCATCGTGGGTGCATCCAACCCTAAGCAAGCTCGTGGGGTAGCGGGGGAGGCCTGGGAGTCCAGATCCTTGTCCTGACACAACTCGGCATCTTCCCTGGGGAATCACAGCAAGCGTTTGGGGCATTCTTTGGGGACAGTGGGTGACAATGCATGGCAGGCAGGCTGGGGACAGAGAAGGGGCAGTTAGGCTGACAGTGTGATGGAGAAGGACCAGGTGGACACCGGAGGGCTCTGGGTCCGAGGCCATGCTCTGCTTCTTACCAACCGTGTGATCTCGGCCCTGTGACTGGACCACTCTGACCCTCTGTTTCTTCATCTTGAAAATAGGAGTGATGATATAAAGCCCCCAGGGCTAGAGTGAGGGTTAAATAAAATGAGATGGTAGCTGGCAACTATCTAAGGCAGTACTTGGCATTGGATAGCTGAGCCTAGAGGGGTCACAGCAGGGAGAATTGGACAAGGAAGAATAAACCAGGGGTGTGAGGTGCAGAGAAAACTACTGTGTCTACAGTCTCATTGGGGGCTGCAGAGAATGTCTAGGCACCTACTTCAAGTGAAACAGTCTTGAGGGCTTGGGTGCTGTGTGTATCTGTGAAGCACATCAATGAACCCCCACCATTGGGCTGGCACATGGTCTCTGCCCTCAGACTGCCTGAGTGCTGGTCATGGCTCCCTAATTCCAAGGGGTGTGGCTGTGAGCACTTTCTGGAACATCTCCGGGCCTCAGTTTTCCACATCTGTACAATGGTGGCAATAATGGTACCCAGTGACCATTGTCCAATGTAGGGCACTTGCATTTCCAGCAAGAAGAGAGTGGATTCTGACTCATTGACCTCAGTGGTGGTGTTTGGGCAGCTACAGCCCTGAGGTGACAGCAGGCTTGGGTTTGAGAATGGAGGGTTTGCCCAGCGGTGCCTTTGGGCGTGCGTTCTCAGAAGCCTTAGGAATCTCCCCACCTCCCAGTCCCCGGGGGTTTATATTTTGCTTTCTTTGGCTCCCTCTCATTCTTTGGTCACTCTGTGTTTTCATGATGCATTATATTTGCCCACAAGGATGCTATTCTAGGAACCATAGAACAAAGTCTCCCTCTAGGATGTTGCCTGATTTATTGGAAAGGAAAAGACAGACCTCAGGCTGCCAAACTTTTACTCTGGCTTCCTTCTTCATTTGGCCCGGAGCCCGGACCTCAGTAGGGAGAGGCTCTTTGCCCTTCTACCCTCCTCTTTCCCTTCCCAAGACCCGTTTCTGCTCTGATCTGGGGGGAGCCTACTCTGCTTCCTGGAAGGGGACCTACTGGTAGGAACAACCATTGCCCGTTCACCTTGGACGGCTTCCCTGCCAGCCAGACCCACTTCATCGTCACCCCTGGGAGCCACAGAAAGGAAAGCACTTGCACCCGGAAGTTGGCACTTCCCCATGGGATTTCCAAGGCTGACCAGTGGCCCGTTCCATACTCCGCTGGGCTCCAAGCCTGGCGTCTGACCTGACCAGAGCCGGTTTCTGTTCTCTGTTGTCGTTACCTTAAGCAGCTCACCTGCGTCCTTCCTTAGGATCCATTCATCTCTCTAGCCACCTGCCCAGCCACCTACCTGCCTGCCCACAAACTTACTTGGTCTACATATCCACCTACCAATATCTACTTATCAATCCATCAACTTATATCTGTTATCCACTTATACATATTTATTGATCTATTTATCTAACCATTTATAGTTTTATGTATTGACTTATTCACCTGCCTTCCTACCAACTCATTTGCTTGTGTCTTCACCGACTTATAGGCCTGCATTCTCATGCACCTTCCTACCTGCCTAATTTGGACATGTACCAGCTTTATCATGTCTCTACTCACCTCTTTCCCTTCCTTCCTCACACTTCTTCCCTCCTCCTTAATCATTGTCTTAGCCCCTGCTACAGATTATGGTGGTCACCAGAAAGCATAAGAAAAGGCATTTACAACCTAGGGAGAGGGGACCCTTTGCCATCGGGAACCTGAGTCTGCCTTGATCGTGCCAATCCAAACTCGGGTCCTTTCATTCAAACAATCTTGGAGTAGCATGACTTTGAAACAAGAAAATTAAACACGGGGCCCCAGACAATAACAACTTTATGATCGAATCAGAGGCAACACAGTCTCGACTTCTGAAATGGGAAGTTAACCGATGCATTGCCAAATACAAGTTTTCTAAAAATGAGTAAAGCCTAAGATTGATGTTACGTGGAAGGGTGCTCAAAGCAAGAACCCAGGCCTTGAAGGATGGCTGAAATAGAGTCCGACGGGGAGAGGGCAGGAGCTCAGCCCTGCATGAGCAGAGGTACCCACACAGGGCCAGCAGTTCCGGGAGACCACAGACAGGGATGACAAGCTTACTCAGAAGAGAAGTTTCCCCCACATCCTCCCCTTAGGACTCGGCTGGGGACCCCGCCTAGTAACTTTCACAATGCTTCTCCTGGTAACCAGGGATCTTTGTCCCACCAGATCCTGACGTGAGGCAATGAAATTCACATGCTCAGGGCGAGGCTGGCTTGAACAGTGCTGAGAGGGCTCCCCAAATGGGAGGGAATTGATTTTATTCAAAGCAGCTCCGGCTCTGGAGAATGATCACCATCTCGGAGGGCACCAGCAGGAGGAATGCGGGATGCTTTAATAGGGACAGCTCCTGGGCTCGGCTCAGCCCCTCTGCCCTGCTCCTTGCCCTGCCCACTCAGGAGGCTGGGCATTTCAGTTCTGCTACAATGCCAGCCTGCCCAGTCCTCACCTCTTTGTTTCCGCTGCCCCTGCCGAAATTCAGACCCTATCAGCTCCTGGCTGGGCACTGCAATGGCTCCTCCTTGGTGTCTCTACGGGGGCCCTCCTTGTGCTAATCCACAGCCTCTGGCGTCAGCCAAACACACAGCCTCGTACATGTCAGCACCCAGCTCAGAGACCTGTGTTGACGCATGCGCGGTCAGGTTTGGGTGTCGAGTATGGGTCTGGGGGCAGGGGGGCGGGTCAGTGAGGACGTGGAAAGACCAGGTAGCAAAGATGAGATCAGACCCGGTGAGAGACGATGGTACCCAGGCAGGTGCACCACAGTCTGAGTGACTCTCATTGGCAACTCTGCCCTGCCATGAACCCGATTCATAACTACCTCGGTCACGGCCGTCAGAACTGGCTGCCTCCGAGGACAGCAAGGGCATCTCATAAGGGGCCTTGAGACAAGTGAACGGCAGGTGCCTCTCCCTTGGCACCGGGTCATGGGAAGATGAGACTTCTTGAGATTTCTAATATTTGTCCCGTCTGTTTTATTAGCCTCAGAAGGCAAGACTGTGTTTCACATTGACTATCAGCATTTCCCATTTGTCTGCCTACTTCCTCCCTGGGCCTTCTAAAAGCAGGGACTGTTTCAAAATAACCACCTTACAAAGAGAGGCATCATTATTTTGTAGGTGGGGAAACTGAGGCCCACACAAGGGAAGTGAGGGGCCCAAGGTCACGCCCCTGCTAGTAACAGCAGGGGCTAGATGTTCTTTCAGTAAAAATGCAGGAAGGAGGCACTTGTCACTGCTTCCCAAACTTCATTCACTTCCGGACCACCTTACGATTTCTGTACTATTATTTCCTTGACAGGTGTTTTTTCAAAGCACTCACATTTTTTTTTAATTCAAATGCATTTTCCAAGGAAGTTTATGTCCACCGTAAGTGAAAGGTATGCCACCGACTGAAGTGCACTATCAAACGGGTAGGTGGGGGAATGTTTACACAAGACTGGCCAGATACTATTGTTTCACTGAAGGCTTGTAGCTGGGAAACCGGGATGTATCCTGCATTTGAAGAGGTGTTAAAGACCTATTAGCCTGATAAACACTTTCCCCCAGATGCCATTGGGAGCATGGGTAGAGACTTGCAGAGGCACTGACTTTCTCCCTGTGGGTCACCCCAAACCATCGGGCTGTAAGTAGACCGCATTTGGGATAACATTGTTTTATGTGCAATTTACATTCTGGTCCAATGTCTTGGAATGAAAATCGTCAGTGGACCACGCATGATACCCGCGGCAATTTGGGGCAGTTTGGAATGGGGGTGGGGTGGTGGAGGAAAGTGGAATCTGGGAAGCCTGCTGGACCCCAGATGGGGGGCTCTGCTTGTCTTGGGGCGCCTGGGGGGCTCTGAACCTGGCCCCGTCATGCAGAAGGTGGCAGGAATCGGCAGCTGGTACCAGCGGAGCTCCACTGGGGTCACCATGATTTCAGAATGTCATTTTTTAGAAGATTTTATTTATTTATTTGACAGAGAGAGATACAGTGAGAGAGGGAACACCAGCAGGGGGAGTGGGAGAGGGAAGCAGGCTTCCCATGGAGCAGAGAGCGGGATGTGGGGCTCCATCTCAGGACCCCGGGATCATGACCTTAGCTGAAGGCAGTTGCTTAACCAACTGAGCCACCCAGGTGCCCCATAGAATGTCATTTTGTCGAAGGTCCCCCTATGAGAGGCAACTCTCAACCTTCTGTGGTTACCCCCTTTGGTCCACAACAAGGAACTGAAATTACCATCAGAGGGGCAGGGAGGGTTTAAGGGAGTGTGGGCAAATTAGAGGGTTTTAGACAGAGAAATCTAACAGCTTGGTGCCACTTCTTGAGGGGGAGTTTTCTGTTGGTCCCTTGCTTGCTTCCTTTGCATGCTGGCGTAGTCTTGGCGGGCTCCTGACTGGGGTAGGTGGATAAGCTGGAGATGAAGCTGTCTGCTCCTGAACTAGGCATTCAGAGGCGTCCTTGGGCAGGCTGAGGGCCCCAGGAGGGGCTGCCAGACTCCGGAAGCCGCTGCCTCACTGGGCCTCCCACACCATGCGTTGCTTGGCTCCACGCCCTGCGGGGTCCTACCTGCCAGAGCCCCAAGGTAAAAGGGGGGGTGGGCGAAGGAAGTGGGGGGCTGAGGAGGCTGCTTGTTTTAGGGTAAGGTCTCTGCTGGCCCACCATCTCTGACCTGGGGGGTGGGGGCAGAGAGAGGGGCGGGCCCTTGTCCTGTCAGGGCTGCTGGGAAAAGTGAGGAGGTTGATTATTTCCTTCCACGTGAGGGACATTCAGATCGGCCCAGGTGCCTGGCACGTGAGAGGACTTGATCAGCCTGAAGGGTTCTAGAGGGCCAACTTTCAAGAGGCGTGTCGTCAGCTCTCAGCATCGATGGCCTAGCTCAGCCAACCACAGGGCCTCTCTCCACCAGGTAAACACTGAGGGGTGCCCTTGAAGGACAGGATCCCTGCCAGCCCCCACCCCATTCCCCAGGCGAAGCAGGAAATTCAAAGCCAGAGGCAGCTCCTTGGTGGAGCCCCAGCCGGCTGGACAGATGCTCCCCTCTCCCCAGTTTCGGAATTCAGTTTGGGGGAAGAAGCGGGGGCAAGGAGACAGACGGCCCCAGCTCTGAAGTCAGCGCTGCGGGTTTGAATCCCAGCTGCATTGTTGGCTGGGCGGGATGTGACACAGGACATGTCCCCAGCCGTCCTGGAGGCTCTCTTCCTGGGCTGGGCTGTTAAAAGCTCAGCCTGGCACATCGTAGGAACTGAATATCATCACAGAAGCCCCCGACTGCCGGTGTCGCCATCTTGTGTGTCTCAGGGGGGTGAGACTCCTTTCCTCAGACGCCGCTGAGATGTGAGGTTTCCTCCGAACCCACGCATTGATGCTTGCCAGCTCTGCTGGATCGAGCTTGTGAGGGGTTTTGATGGGGAAGGAGAGGTCAGGAGTCACCTTGACCCACCCCTTCAATTCCAGACAGGAACTCCAAGCCTGGGAAGGGAAGTGCCGGCCCCACACTCTCATGGTGGGTGGCGCTGGGGTCCGGGACCTCTGGAGGGGGAAAAGGCAGGAGGGATGTCGCACCGTCGGGGACGCGGTGATGGGGAGGCTGCCTTGCCGAGGCTGGATTTCCAGCCCATGAAGGTCCCTGAGGCATTTTCTCTTGCCTCTGGAGGGCATTTGCCTTTCTGGGAGTGCATGGCTCATTGAGCAAGTCTCTGGGTCCAGGTCCGTGTCGCCTGGAAGGGTGGTTTGCCACCGTCACGGCTGGGCTGAGCTGGAGAGACGTGGCGGCCAGGGTGAGCAGCCCGCACGTCAGCGCTTGCAATGGCATGTCCACGTCCAAGGGCGCGCTGGCTCCCCCGGAGCAGGGGACTGGCCATTTCCAGGAGCCCGTAGACGCTCTGGGAGTACCCATGGGAGTGCCCGTGAGGGCAGAGATGTGACCCAGGCACTTCGGAGAAAGCACGTGGTGGGTGCAGCAAGCCTGCGTACTCCCCAGCTTGGCCCAAATCCCGGAGGCGCTGAGAGAAAGTGAAAGAGAAAAAGAAGGCCAGCGTAGGGGCGAGGTGGGGTGGCTGGGTGACAGACCCGTCCCAGTCTCACTGCAGCCGCAGAGCTGGCAGGAAGGGGAGGCCACCGGCAGCACACGGGAGTCCAGGGAACAGCGGTAGGTGACCAGGGTTCCCCACCCTGCACCCCGGAAAGTCAGCCTGACACTTGAGGCTCAGTGGCTGGCAGCTACTTTCCCGAGGTCACACAGCAGACCTGGCCGGAGGGGGAAGGGCACGTGCGGAGTGCGGACGCGGGAAAGTCCGCGTTTTCAGCATCCCCAGCGTGGAACGCAGGGACCGGCAGCGCGGAGTCGGACCGGGGTGCCCGGTGGCGGGGCTCAGAGCGCGGGGGGGAAAGGGGAGGCGGGCGGGAGCCAGGCGTCTGCAGACACTTCTGGGCGCAGGACGAGCGCGCTGAGCAGAGCCCAGCGCCGGCGCCAAAGCCGGGGCGCGCACACCCTCCGCGCCGCCTGGAGTCTGGAGCGCTGCGTGGGTCGCGCCGCACAGAGGGACACACGGGTCCCTCTACGGGGATCGCGGGACCGGGCCGCCCTTCTCTGAGCCTCAGTTTTCCAGTTCGATCACAGCACCGTTCTGACTCAGGAGTGCGGGTTTCTGGTCCTTCGGTGGACGATGCCTTGCAGCAAGGCTTGTGGGGGGCCCAACCTTTAGTGGGCGCCCTGGGGAAATCCTCACGTCCCTCCCTCTGGGACGCTAAACTGAAAAGGAACAAAGACCTTGATTTGGGGATCTCAGAATTGCAATTCAGGGAGCACAGAAAAGTGCCTTCTTGCTCATGTAGGGAGAGTCAGGGGGTCTATGAGAAAGGAGGGGGTGATTACATGATTTAGGTAAAGAAGAGCAGGGAAGAAGAAGCCTGCTAATTTGGTGCTCACCGGTTGAGCCCCTTCTGCTGATTATCTTATTGTTTTGTTGATGCTGTCAAATGAAACTGGCCCTTGTAGGTATGAACCCTCCTGTCTCCATTCACTCTGAATGCTTTGTTCTGTTGACTTTTCACGAGTGACTGCTTGGAGAAACAGTTGTAAAAGCAATTGCCACTTCAGAGTTCATTACTTAGAAAGGAAAATGGAACTTTAAAATGGAGTCTCTTATGTCCAGGAATTGTATACCATTCCAAGCCTGTCTTCCATCATCTGGGGTGGGGGTGGGCGCAGCTTCCTGGGAGGGCTTTGACAGGGCTGACATCTCCCCTCCCTTTGCGGTCCTGAGCCCCGCCTTCCAAGGAGAGAAACCAAGGAGCCCAGAAACAGGTGGGGGAGGTCTCTCTGGGGACCCAGAATGGCAGAATTGGAACGGCCATACCTAGCTCTCTGCCTTAAAGCCCACAGCTCTCTTCTGTGTCCCACACCCTGCCCCCATCCAAGGTGACCCAGAGTAGAAGACAGATGCCCAGCTGTCCCCAGCATCCCACTTACGACCGCGGCCAGGCGTTCCTAACTGGCAAGGTGCCTTCCATCTATGAAGCCCCCCCCTTCCCACCAACCCAGAAAAGAAACATTCTCCGCTGATCAGAAGGTTAAGGAAATTGCTGCTTCTTTGCTCTAGGGTCCGGTGGAGCTGAGGGGGAGGGAGGGAGGGGGAGACCCCAGAAAATCGTCACCTTCCGAACCCCAGGCTACCTTAGGTAAGCACCTGGTCTCCAAGATCCCAGGAGGTACGGTGGAAAGATCCTCAGAGAGAACTGAGCCGGGGGTCCCAGGCTTCTGGCACAAGGGAGTCACCTGTTTGGCACGTAGGCTCCCAGGTCCCGCCCCCAGGCCCCGCCTGGGCTAAACCATTTCTCTGGGTGATTCCTGTGCCAGAGGCTTAGAGGTTATAAATATGCAGTGAGAGGTGTTCATATTCAATGATATCCCTCATCATGTTGCAAAAACCTCTGGGGACTTCCCCAGGAGGTTTTGTAACCAAGGTCACAGAGTGGAGCTGTTGGCAGAGTCAAGATTTGAGTCCAAGGTGGCGGAGAGCCCAGTCCAGTGCCTGGGCAGGGGTGTGAGCGTCCACATGTGCGGGGGCAGGGGGAGGTGCAGGGTAGGCAGAGTCATCCTGATGCAGCAAAGCCTGTCTGATGGCAGGGGCCTGGTCTGACCTCTGGAGACCTCAGCCTCTGGTCCCTTGTGAGTGGTAGTCAGGAAATTAGCCAAAGGACGCAACAGCAGGGCCCGGGGTCAATCCGGGGCAGTCAGAGAAGTGGCCTGAGGAAGAGGGGGAAGCTTCTGGGCTTGGCTTTCAGACTCGCCCTCAGTCGCCCGGGATGAATGACTTCCCTCTCCGAGGTGCATCTCTAAGGTGGCTAAAACAAGACACTGTCTTGGAAGAGCTTGGGCAAAGTCACCAAAGAGTACAGCTGTGCCAGGAGTAAGCGTTATAACTCCGGAGGGATGGTACGGAAAGATCTGGGGGGACGTTGTGCATGGGAGGGAGGCTTCTAGATTTTGACACGTTCCTGATGGGTGGTCCCCAGACAGTTCTCAAAGAGGCATGAACGGACACTGGGTCTCCTGGAGAAGAGATCCCTTGCTTTTTTGATTCTTTCTCCAGCCGCCTTCCCCATTTTTGTGTGTAGACACCTTTGGCCACACTCATACTGGCTGATGATTCTTTTTAGCAGAGTGTAGGCAGCTGACCTTTTTGCCACAACATTGTTTTGTTTTTAGTGGCAAGTGATGCTGGGGTTTTCGCCCCCCCCCCATGGGAGGGAGTGATACAAAGTTTCCTTTTTTTAAAAACGATAATATAAAATTTACCAACATACCCATTTTAAGTATACAATTGAGCTGTGATAAATAATTCCTACTGTTATACAACCATCACCACCATCCCTCGCCAGAACTTTTTCATCACCCCAAACTGAAACTCGGTCCCCACGACACGCTAACTCCCCATTCTGGCCCCTCCCCCCAGCCACCACCTTTTGCTTTTCTGTCTCTCTGGAGTTGACCACTCTAGGTGCCTCGTGAAAGTGGAATTCTATAGTATTTGTCCTTCTGTGACTGTCTTCATTCATTGAGTGTGATGTGTCTGTGGCTTCTCCGTGTTGTAGCAGCTGACAATGCTTCCTTCCTTTTTTATGGCTCAGTAATGTTCCAGCGTATGGAGAGCCCCCATTGTGTTTCCCCATCTGTTCACGGACCCTTGAGTCGTTTCCACCTTTTGTCTATTACGAAGACTGTGCTATGAACATCCGCGTACCGGTATGCGTTTGATTGCCTGCTTTCAATTCTGGTGGGTTTTCTTTTAACATAAATACATTTTTCCTTTAAAAGGTTAATTCAAGGAAAACACAATGATAAATTATGGAACAGGTGGTAGGCAGATCTGACCCCAAAATTGTAAAGGTGGCTGATGAACACCTGAAGTTTGGGAGACTGGACTGGGGGAAAGACCCAGCAGCAACGGTAACCATCCAGGGTGTGGGGCTGGGGGGTCCTCCGTCCAGGGCGCGGTGGTCGACAGGGACACTTGGAAGGAGGAGGAAAATTGAGGAAGGTGTGCAGTCTGGTCGTAGGATTTTCAGCTGGAGAGAAGTGGGAAGGTGGCAGAAATGGAGAGTCTGGAAGGGTCACTTGGGAGAAGGGGAATTGCAGACCTCCTGGGGTTCAAGAAAAATCACCCCAGCTGTCGCGCAGTGTTTTCTTGGGGAGTAGAAAGTCAGGCTGCCTTGAGAATAAAACCCATTTTAATTCCCTGCGAGGCAGGGGTGTGTGTGAGGGGGCACAAGGGGGGCTCGTTTAAAAATACAGGATCTTCGAGAGTCAGGCCGGGGTGCTGTGTGATCAGCACCCTTTCCAGGCAGTTTTGATTCACACCCAAACCTTCAAAGGCTTGTCTCTGTCATCGGATGCTCGCGGGCAGGGCTAGCCCTCGGTTCGTGACTCGGAGGCTCTAGCGCCCTGCAGAGGGCCTGGCTTGGCCACAGGGTGCTCATTCCCCTCCCCATCCCAGTACCTGGCTCAGGTTCCCTTCCGGGGCGGGGCTTGGGGAGAGCCTGTTGGACTCCTGGGTCACTGACTCCACAGCTTGGAATGTTGGGGCCTGCAGAGGGAAGGCCACCTGCGGGTGGGAGAGGACAGGCCGGCTGGAAGGGCACTGGTGCTCTGGACAAGAACCGACTAGGCTTCCTCCTCCGAGCTGCAGCTCTGACTGCTGGGCTCCTGCCTTCTCATCCTGCATCCCCCCAGTCCCTGGCCATCTGTGGGCACACGCACCAGCTCAGGTGGTATCATTCGAATCCCAAAGGTTTTCCAAGTCATGATGACGTGCATGTCCTCAATGGGGTGTAGGGGGGGGTACGGACTAGATAGATGGCTTGCCCCAGCTCTCGAGCTGGTCTTTGCAGGGGGTGCTTTTGTGGGATTCTGTATGATCGCCAGGCCCCCTGGTGGAAAAGCAGAACGAGCTTGCCTCCAGGGAGGTTCCTAGGAAGCAGACTCGGAGTTGAAGATTTGCACGTGGGAGGTTTATTGGGGGGAAGCGAGGTGGGGGACACCGCAGGGAGAGGGAAGAGGCGGGACTGGGCTGACGGCCATAAGTTTCTGCAGGCAGGGGTTTCAGCCACATCCCTGCCCCGACAGAGCGTGCTGAAGCTGGGACAGCTTTTAGGGTTACTGCAAATTGAGGCAACAGACCGGACCTTTGCACCCCACAGGGACCAGTCATTGGATACGGGCTCCCTTGGAGAAGGGATGTGACTTGGAGCCACGCCCAGAGTTAGGAGTTAGGAGCCCCCAGCCCTCCAGCAGCTGGTAGATGAGCACCCCGACCTCAGCCTCTTCAGGGGGTTCATCGGTGTTGTAGCAGGATGCTACACGTAACACATCACACCAGCGAACATGTCAAGCAGAGTATCTGGAGGCCAAGCTCAAACCCCCCTCCGGAGTTGTGTTTCAACCATACTCTGCAGCCCCTTTTCGGGAGGGAAGGCTGGGGGCCCTCCATCCCCTTGAAGCAATGCCACGTGCTCTGAGATTTGCCTTCTGATGCATTCGAGGTGTGTCCTTGTTTGCATGTGTTCCAGGAACCTTTCTGCTGCCTTTTCAGGCACTCAGATGTCCCTCTGTATGTCTAGCTGGGGGCTCTCGGAGCTCATTCTGTTTCTGACCTTGCACTCTGGGCTCCGTGGCTGGGTGTGCGTTGGGTCTGTGGCTTCTCACCCTGCCTCCTCCTCCAGGGATCACAGTGGCTACGTTGGACGGCCCCTCCCTCAGCCACAGACCCCCCGGATGGCATCCACCTGCTGCCACTCCAAAGAGTCCAGCCTGGCCTATGGCAGGTGTCCTTGTGAAGCTGTGGGAATGTTTCTTTGCGAGATCTGTGCCCAACATGGAGTGGTGAGGTGGTTGGATCCCTGCCTCCTTTGGTATTCCAGCAGGTGCTAGGATGTTCACCAGGGTAGCCTGCACACTAAAGCCCACTTCTGCCATCCTTCGGCATTTCCTTGCTTCCTACTTTTGACCAAGTAGTGCACGATCAAGTGGCACCTCGCCGTTTTTATTTAGAGACTTACATCATTGTAGCGCTTTTCTGGAAATGTCACTTTAGGCAAGTCACAGCAACATCATGAGAGAGGTGCTCTGCCAAATAAACTGGCAGGTTTCACAACCAGGAGAGGCTGAGGAAGTACAGTTAGTGGGGAACTGGGATTTGAAGCCAGAGCACGCACTCTTAACCACCGTATTGTTATCGTCACGATTTGACTCCCTCTCAAAATATTATCTGAGTCTACATTACAAGGGACTGTGTTTTAAACCCCTGGGGGACCCTGGAGAACTGAGCCCAGCGGGTTATTTTTTATTTTTTATTTTATTTTTATGGTAGGAGATGCTCAGTGAATCATTGTTTTACAGATTTGGCTGAAAACCAATGCAGTATGTCTTTTTAGAATTTATCTGGAGGACAAAGATGCAAGGGAAGAGGAACCTGTTTGACTAATTAGCCCCACAGAGATAATGACTGGGGGCTGGTCATGGAAGATAAGGTAGTCCTGGGCTCCTGGCTTCCTGCCACCATCTGACCCCCGGAAGCAGCTTGTCGTGCGGTTGGGGAGCAAGGCGGTGTTGAGGGGGGCCTTGGGGGAATGGAGAGGGGGAAGGCTGGCAAGGATTGAGGAATCTAGAATCTCACAATAACCTCATGGAGTCAGCTCCGCCCCCATTTGGTGAATCGAAGCCTAGAGGGTCCTCAGGATCAAAGGCAGAGCTGGAACGGGGCCCCATTGTCTAGACACGCCGTTCAAAGGTCTTCATTCCTCCTCCGGAGAAGCAGAATCAACATGCAAGGGAAGTATTTCTTCTCATGCTCTTTTATCGCCACGCAGAGCACTGTTGAAGAGTTCGGGGGTAGCCAAGGTGCCCCTTTCTCCCTCTCAGTGCCGCCTGAGACCCTCAAGCATGCACTCCCTTGTCTGGGAAGACAGCACCTGTTACACTGAGCCTAGCCTCATCGTCATCATCTGTAAAACGGACATAATAATACCAGCTTCCCAGAGTGGCCGTGACAATGGAAATGAGGTTGTCCATCTAGAGTATTCAGCGCAGCCCCCGACACAGCAGACTCCCCCAGCAGGGACGGACCACTGCGTCAGCAGACACCGCCTGTCAGGTTACTAAGTAAGAGTTACAACAGTTGGTAACACTCGATTTCCCTCAGAGGAGAGAGAAATGAATTTGTTCCAGAAACCGTCTTGGTGCGTATGGTCTTTCAAAACCTGTGGTGTAGTACAAAGTGGGGACAGAAATCAACCCCCAAAGGGACTTTTGGTGGCCAAAAGATTAGGAACTTTTTCTCAAGCTGGACGTGGAAAGTGGTAGCCCAGGAGGAAGGGCGGGTTCAAAGAGGACCTTCTAAAAATACTGCTCGTTTACCAAAAAGACACAGACTACTTCTCTGCTGTTCCCCCAGACAGCTCCTCAAAAGGAGAAATCATCTTGTCACCCATGCCTCCTGTTACCAGGCGAGGACACCTCCTCGGGGTGCCCGGGGACCAAGAGCGGCTGGAAGAACTGTGCTTTGGGACAAGGCCTTTGGCGCAGATCCCACCAGCGTTCTCTCAGCCTGTTTGTTTATCTGAGCAATGGGAAGACAAATCACAAATGTGTGTGTTAGACTGAATGGAATCAGGTCTACACATCATGTCATTTGGTGCCTGGTGCTCAGCGGGCACCTGTGAATTCTAGTTATGCATCACTTTTATGGATGGAGAGGGGCTGCCGTGCATAGGAGCCTGCTGGAGTCTGGGGACAGGTGAGCCAGACAGACAGGGCTCCTGCCCTTACAGGACCCCTGGCCTGTGATTTGCCCTGTGCTAGGGCAGCCGAAAGGGACTCTCTCCTCTGCAGGTGATTTGAGCCATCTCTGTCCCCAGTTCCCTCTAGAGAGGCACGTGGGAGAGAGAGAGTCCAATCAGGGGCCTTTGAAGCACTTCCTAAACATCTAGAGACACAGGGGACATGGTGTGGGGACACTGGGAGGTCCCAAGCCAAGATGTAAGTCTTTGGGAGATCGAGATCAAGAGACTAGACTCCAGAAAAGAGCCCCAGCTCTGCGGAGTCCTAACATAGTCCTTTGACTGGAGGCCTTCTGTGTGCCTCCAAGAGTCTCTCTTGGCCTTGCAGTGGTCTTGCAAGGAAAGCTTCCTTATCCTGACCTAGTAGTGGGAAAACTGATATTCTGAGAGGGGAAGTCACTTGCTTAATGCCTCCTAGCCAGGGTTCAAACTGAAATTCTCCAACCAGGTGACCTTGGACAAGCCATTTCATGAATGAGTTTGAGTATCCTCATCTATCAAATGGGCATTAAATTCTGCCTTCTCCCTAGAGCTCTTTGGGAGCTCAGACGGGCAGTGGGCTGGAGGCAGAAGCCCATTATGAGCTGGAAATCCCTGTCTGCTCATGGCAAGGGCATAAGGTGCAGGGTTCGTCTCGGAGTAGCTGGAAGGGAGGCGCTGAGGTGTACGTTGGGGGTATCCGAGTGTAGATGTCGTCTTCTTCTTCCTGTTCTTCTTCGTTTTCTTTGAAAGAGAGAGTGCATAAGTGGGAAGGTTGGGAACAGAGGGGGAGTGAGAGAGAGAATCTTAAGCAGGCTCCATGCTCAGTGTGGAGCCCAGTGTGGGGCTCCATCTCATGACCCTGAGATCACAACCTGAGCCAAAACCAAGAGTCAGATGCTTAACAGACTGAGCCACCCAGGATCCCCAAGAGTAGATGTCCAAGCGTAGATATGATGGGGTTGTTCATTAAATGGTAACATTCTGATTGGCGGGAAAGAGCACTGGACAGAGAGTCTTGTGCTGGGGGGGATCGGGTGCAGGCCTGGCCGGGGACACGTTATGGGGTCCTTCTCAGGGCCTTATCTGCTCGGTAGAGTGAAGGAGGTTGGACTTGAAGGCCCCTGGCAGACCTGTTACCCTGGGAAAAAACAGTTTGGGGTGGCATGGCTGGGCTCGATCCAGAGCTGCTGTGACCAGATCTGGCTGCCTGGAAAAAGAGGCAGAATGCTACAATGTAAGCTGTCCATAAATACCATGGACTGAAAAGGGGAAGAAGGCTGCAGGCCAGATTTAGGGAGGTGGTGGGGTCTTTTCTTACCTCCAGGAGAGAACAGATTTCTGCTGTAGTTCTCAGGCCACTGTGCTGGGAGGGGTGGAATTCTCCCTCCCCCGCCTCCCCGACCCGGGCTTGTCTTCATGACAAGAAAGGGGTGGGGGCCCCATCTTTCAGTTCTTCTTCCTCCAGTCATGGCTGGATGGACCTTTGAGGCAAGCCTGTGATGTTTGGGTTCCTGCAGCCCCACCCAGCCACTATCAACAGACAGTCCCTGCCAGGGCCCCAGGTTGGACTGGAAAGTTCATTCTCCATGATATCTGGGGTCTGTGCAGAGACCCCCCCCATAGGTGGTGAGCTTAGTCAATGAGTCAAATGAAAAGAAGCAGCTGGAATGTGGTGGTGAGCTGTGTGCGTGTGTTCTCCTGACCCCCCCCTCTTCGGTCCTTCCCACCTCACCTTCACTTTCTTGCGGCCCAGGCGGGGGCACTCAGAAGGCTCTGGCAGGTCCTCTGGTCTTCAAGGCCAGCTCCCCTCATGCCTCTTCCAAGAAACTCTGAGCCCTTCCAGCAGTTGTCTGCATTTCACGTACAGGAGGTTGAATACCCCACACATACACACAAAGATACATCCACGTCAAATCCCTAGAACCTGTGAATGTGACCTTATTTGGAGAAAGAGTCTTTGTAGGTACAATCAAGTTAAGGACCTTGACAGAAGATCATCTTGGATTTTGTGAGTGGCCCTAAATTCAGTGACAAGTGTCCTTTTAAGAGAAAGGCAGAAGATTTGAGACATGAAGAGGAGGTGATGGGACCACTGAGGCAGAGATTACAGGGATTCGGCCACATGGTCACAATAAAGGAATGTGAGGGTTTCTAGAAGGTACCAGAGGCAAGGAAGGACTGCCCCCTAGAGCCTCTGGCAACACCCTGGTTTTGGACTTCTGGCCCCCAGAACTGTGAGCGACTAAGGCTCTGTTGTTTTAAGCTGCTCAGTTTGTGGTACTTGGCTACAGTGGGTCTGGGAAATGAACCCACTAGGGAGTGGAGCAGGACCCCGGAGGTGCATCCGTGAGGCTTCAGAGTGACTCTAGCCAGGAAGAGCTGCGTGTTTTCAGGGACACTACATGGCCTCATCTGCAAAATGGAGACAATAATGCCTATCTTCCCAGGCTGGTTTTTGTTTTGTTTGTACAGCTTTATTGGGATGTAATTCACATAGTGTGTAATTTACCCATTTATTTTTTTAAGTATTTATTTTTAGAAAGAGAGAGAGAGTGGAGGGAGAAGGGAAGAGAGAGGGAGAAAATCTCAAGCGGATTCCTTGCTAAGCATGGAACCCAACACGGGGCTTGATTCCAGGACCCTGAGATCACGACCTGAGCTGAAATCAAGAATTGGACCCTTAACCGACTGAACCACCCAGGTGCTGTGCAATTCACCCATTTAAAATGCACCATTCAGTGGTCTTTTCGGTATATTCACACAGTTGTACAACCATCCCCACATTAGCTAAAGAACATTTTTGACATCCCCCCAAAAGAAACCCAACCTCCATGATCATTTGCTCCCCAGTTTTTCTGACAACTCTCTCCCGACCCTAACCAATCATTAATCTACTTTATCTGTAAGGATTTGCCTATTCTGCACCTTCACATAAATGGGATCATACCATTTATGGCCCCGAGTCTGGCTTCTTTCACTGAGCGTGATGTTTTCAAGTTTCATCCATGTTGTAGCCTGTGTCAGTCCATTCTTTTTTATGGCTGAATAGTATTCCATTGTGTAGATTTATCCCATTTTTAAAATTCATTCATTTATTGATAGATACTTGAGTTATTTCCCTATTTGGCTATTATGAATTATGCACCTATTGAAATTTCATATGCAAGTTTTTGTGTGGATATGTCCAGGGTGTTTGGAAAATTGAATGAAGTGGAATCTAAGGTATCTGATATGCCCTTCACTAAATGAGGAATCTTAGAATCTTCCCCAACTCCTTCAATTTACAGATTAGGAAACTGAGGCACGGAGAGGAGTAGAGACTTGTTCGAGATCACCTAAGGCAGTAGAGCATAAGCACTTAATTGCATAGCCTTGTGTCAGAATGCCCAGAACCAAATCCCAGTTCTACGTGGAGCTGGGTCACCTTATGTAAGTCACCTCACCTCTCTGATCCTCAGTGTCTTCATGTGAAAAGTGAGGATAGTAAGACTATCTCCCTCATATGGCTGTTGATGTGAGAATGGAATATTCCAGCCCATGTGTCTGGCACATGGTAGGTACTCTACAGACCTCAACTGTTATTCCTCATGGCAGCACCAGGGGTGGGCCCCAAGTCTCCCAGCTTCCAGGTGTAAGAGGTCTTGAATCTACACTTCCCCAGTTCCCTTTCCGGTATGGTAGGCATCTTCCTAGAGTGATTATAAGTTCCTTGGGGGAAGGAACTATGACTTCCTCTCTCCACTGCCCAGAGCGTATAAGAGGGGCTGAATGAGCACTTCTGCTCGCTTTCTTTGGCTTTCCCCAACTCTGGCCTTCACCGGGTGACCCAGCGAAGAACTGTGGTAGGTGTTAATTCTCTGCATCTTTCCAGTGCTCCCTGCGCTGACTGAATGTGTCTTCCTTCCAGGCACTGGGCAGTGTGCTGCCATGGAGTTGGGGCCTCTGGAAGGCGGGTACTTGGAGCTTCTCAACAGCAGTGCCGATCCCTTGCAGCTCTACCACCAGACGGACCTGGCTAGAGAAGAGATTGAGCTCTACTCAGGTGGGCTCTCCTCCCTCTGGCCCCTCCCAAGTCCTTCTTCCCACCCCCATCAGCCTGCGGCCGAGGCATTTGGTTACTGGGCAACAGGCGAGCTCTGGTCGCTGTGCCGCTGAGCTCTGGTCAGCACCACGGACAGCTCCAAACACTTGCGTGTCTGCTTCTGAGGGGGACTTCTCCCAGCCCCGCCCCGCCTCTCCTTCCTTCCCCACCAGCCCTCTTCCCAGACTTTTCCTGCTTCATCCATGGGGCTTTTCCCTCCAGAACCCGACATGGACACCATCAACTGCGAACAGTTCAGCAAGCTGTTGTGTGACATGGAAGGTGATGAAGAGACCAGGGAAGCTTATGCTAATATCGGTGAGGAAGCCTCCTGAACCCAGAAAAAGGCCAGTTGAGGGGAAGAGTTCCTTTTTCTCCTTTGTTAACCTCACCCATTCACCGCAAGCCACAGCAGCCTCCTGCCTCATAAAGTAGGGCAAGGGAGGTGGTGCCCAGCAAGGGCTAGAAAAGAGACTCCAGGGAAAAAGGGAGATGACCCCTTGGCCAATGACCGCTAGGCAACCAAAGCCTTTTATGTCCTCTGCCTCCAGTTGTATACCTTCTTTATTTCTTGCTCTTCTTTCCTTCCTTCCACACAGCCCATACCATATACCCCTCCCTGTCTTCTCCCTAGCTCCTAAGCCAAACGACTCTAGAATTTTCGAGGCTGCATTAGAGATAGTAATGGGCAGCTCTGAGATTCAAAGCTAGGTCTTTCTCATTTCAAAGTCCTTCTTTTTGACCATGAAAAGGAAAGTGTCTAGGGTGGGGAGGTTCTCTAAGGCTTAAGCTGAGAGGCTGATTTGCCGGTTTGAAAAGGGCTACTACTTTCAGATAAGGGCAGAACTCTTTGGAGAGAGATGTTGCTGTTGGTTTTTGCTTTTGTTTTTTTGGAGGGGAGTGGGGTAAAGTCTCCCTCCTCACCACTATCTCATACAGAGTCTCTGTTGAACTAGAAAAAAGCCCCTTGTTCTGGAGGATGCAGCCCCCATTTTTCCTCTTGCTGGGCAACCTTGTGCAGTCAACAACCTACACAACTGTTCTTTGTGGCCCTTTTCCCAGCAACCCAAGAACCACATCACTCAGGAAGTCTGTGTGTGGCTCGAATGTGGCCAGTCTTTCCCCAGTCCACAGTTAATCCTGCAGCACACAAGGTGGAAAGTGGAGAGTAGTGACTATGTGTCTCAAGAATTACAGAACTGAGAAGTCTGCCCACTTCCTTTCCTTCTTGGGAACTTACTTGAGGAAGCAGAAGTGTTTGGTGCTGAGGGTTTTTGTATTCCTCACAGCTGGAGGCAGTGATGAAGGATTTGAGCATTACTTAAGATTTAGGGGCTTTTTCACTTGGGGGCATCTACACAGGAAGTGGAAGCTGCCAAAGCAAGGGGAGGGCGAAGCTTTGTCCAAATCTGTGGGCTTTCTCTGTGCGTCTAGAAAGCCAGGCTCTGGCCTGGGTGTGCAATCATTTGAGGCATCTTGAAATATGTCTAGAAAATGGCTTCCATATGTGCATAGCGGGTATAACAATCACAGCCGCCACATGCGATACTGAGGATTTGGTGAGTTTCTGTGTGTAAGGTGTTTAGGAAAGGAATTTGCAAAGAGTAAGTCAGGCGCCCCCCCCCCCAACTTCCACCATCACCACCATCAGAGATATCAAGGTCACTGCTGCCCTTTTATGGCTCTCCATTGCTGATAAAATCAAGCCCTATCTCCCCCCCAACATGAAATTTTCCCATGGACACCTGTCTCTGAGTTTCTCAAACACCTTTCCTCACCCCGTCCTCACTGCCCGAAGCCCTCCACTTTCCATCTCTCCGACTGTGACCATCTTTCAAGGCCTGGCTCTGGGATCCCTTCCCTCAGGAGCCCTTTCTGACAGACCCATGCCACCATGCGCTCACTCCTCTGCCCTCTTGCCATGATAGCGATCTTTCCTGGGCTCCAAGCCATGTACCACTTTATATAATTAACCACTGTTTATTAAGTGCCTATGGTCCTGGCTACTGTGTTTGATGCTTTAACTTAGAGGCAGAGCCTCTAATCCTCACCATCCATCCTTGGGTTGTAGGCATTACTTATTCTCATTACACAGCTGAGGATGTGGAGCCCCAGAGAGGTTAAGTCATTGGTCCAAGTTTGCACAGCTGGTAGGATTAGCGGGGGTCGAGCTGGGGTTGAAACTTAAAGCCCATGACAAGGCTATTACACTGCCTTGTACTGCTTTATAGCAATAGTCAAGTTTTCATGGATGCGTATCATCCCTTCAATTAGACTGAGAGCACACAAAGGTTCAGGGTTCCTTCATTAATTTGATCTTTGAGCCAGCAAATGCTGATTGAGCCCCGGCCCCCCACCCCACTGTGTGTGCCAAGGCTGGAGGGTCACAGTTCCCTGGTGCCCGCCCCAAGGCCAGGCACACAATAGGTGTTCAGAAAACTCATTGACTGACTGTTCTTTTCCTTGTCTGGGCAGCGGAACTGGACCAGTACGTGTTTCAGGACTCCCAACTGGACGGTCTGGGCAAAGACATTTTCAGTAAGTTGGGGGATTCTTGGCTTAGCCTGTGTTTTCTTCCTTGTTCCTCGGCGAGCATCGTAATACTTGATGACCACCCTTCGGAGGGTGGTCAGATCCTACCCCAGCACAGGGACAATGAAGGCTCACTTTGGGCATCCACTGACCGCATGTTGGGGTCTTTTTTTTTTCCCCCAAAGTTGAGCACATAGGATTGGAAGAAATAATCAGCGAGAATGTGGAGGTGCTGGAGGAAGCAGGGCAGAAAAGTCAGAAAAGACGTGAGTAAGCCCCTCTCGGATCTGACCTCGACTTGCTTGACTCCTGGCCCTGCCTTGGCTCCAGAGCCTGCTGTGGCTCCCAGTGGCTTCCCTTATTAAGTCCTGTCTGCTCTGCCTGGGTTTGGATGTCCCACCCCCCACACCCCCCACTGCTGCTCCCTGGTGACCCAGGGAGGAAGGAGACAGCCCAGGTGCTAATGGCCATTCTCCAGGTGTGTCTCTGCCCCTGGCTGTCTTGATTGCCATTTCCCAAAGGACCTTTGGGCTCTGGCTTCTCTTTTATCCTTAGTTGTCACCCCTGTGTTTGAGGGAAGTGTCTTCATCTGTAGATTCTGGAGTCAGCAAGAACTGGGTTTGAGTCCTGGGTCTGCTATCTCTGGGCTCTGTGGCCTTGAACAAGTACCTGTCCCTCTCTGAGCCTCCTATCTGTCTTCCTTTCTCCTTAATCTGTCCTTACTGGCAGTCCCAATCAGCTCTTAAATACAAATCAGATCATTTTGCTATCCTGCTAACTCCCCAATGGCTATAAAACACATACACAAGGCCCATATGATCTGGCCCTTCCCACCTCTCCAAGCTTGCCATGGGCCCACACACTCCAGCCACAGTGGCTTCCTACCATTCCTAGAACTCACGTACCCTTTCCAGCCTTAGGGCCTCACGTACCCTTGGCTCCTGTGGTTCTATCCTGAAGGCCCTTTTCCCAGTTCTTCCCAAGGCAGGCTCCTTGGAATCCTTGAGGTCTTGGCTAACATGTCACCTCCTCCTGGAGGCCTCCCCTGACCACCCTTCCACATGGATCACCTTGCTGATTTTCACCTTGTTTGTGTCTCTCCTCCCCCCTTAGCACTTGCCACCATCTGGACTTCTTTTATTTATTGACTTTTGACTAGTTCCCTGCTGTGAGGACAGCGATCTTGTCTTCCGTACTCATGAACTACATCCACAGAATCTAACCCAGGACCTACAGTAGAACCTCAGCAAATGTCCACCCAACAAATGTCCTTATGAAAATATCTGTAAAATGGGCTCAACAGTCCAGTGAGAGCTGACTACGCTCCAGACCTCGTGTCAGACGTGTAGCTATTTCTTGATTTGTCAACAGGTAAAGCAGGTGCATGCTGTAAAAATCCAAAAAGTGCAAGGATATTCAGTGGAAAAAGATCTCCCTCCCACCCCTGTCTCCCAGACCCTCAGTTTGCCTCCCTGGAAACGGCCTACATTCTGGTTCCCTCCAGGGAATTCCTCTTGCTGGCTTGCTTTGTTTGTTTTATTTGATAAATATTTCCCCCAGCATTTTGCTGTGAAATTTATCAACATGGAATTAAGGTGAAAGAATCGTACTGCAAATAACCATGTAGCGCTAACATTTTCCGGTTGGTGTTTGGCTATATTTGCCTTAACATAGCTCTATCCATCTGCCCATCCCCTACCCACCCACTCATCCGTTCGTTTTATTTGGGGGAACATTTCAAAGTAAATTGCAGACGCCAGTACACTTGCCTTTATGTCCGTTAGCATTCTTGTTCTTAGGGCTGCGTGGAATTTCTCTGGGTGGGTGAACTGTGATTTGTTTAAGCAGCCCCTTGCTCAGGGACACGTAGGACTTTTCTCCGTTGGTGTGCTAGTGCTTGATACTTAGGTCACCAATTTTCCAGGCGTTCCTGCGAAGTAGGAAGCCTACTCATTCACAGATGAGCCATCAAAGGCTCACAGAGGCTCTGTTGCAAAAACACAGGGCCAGGGAGGGACCCCAAACAGGTTGTTGTTGTTTTCATTTTTATTTTTCTAAACTCAAACTCCTCTTGTGTCCCCTTTGCGGTCCCGCCTCTTTCAGTCCGTCGCTGCCCTGGGTCTTCACGGTGGGGTTTGGGAACGAGCAGGCAAGCAGGGCGGTAAGGGTCAGAGGAAGGGGAGGGACTGGAAGCCGCAAGGCCACTTCCCAGCCATTTAAGGCAAGGCCTTGTGGGCTCCTGGGGTTCATGGGCCCCTTGTGACCGGTCCAGCTGACCATGATGTTCTCTCTGCAGCCTTCCCAGAGGAGCTGCCCGTGGACTTGAAGCACAGGAAGCTAGGTGAGCAGGGTGGGGTGCACCCGGGGGAGAATGTGAGGCAGGGAAGCCAGGGCCTCTTCAGGGGCATGAACAAACTGGCAGTAGAAAACCAAGGCTCAGAGAGGTGAAGTCACTTGTCCAAGATCACACAGCTAGTGAGAGGCAGAGTTGGGATTCAAACCAAGATTTGGTCATGATTCCATTGCCCCTGCTCTGCATTTGAAAGGCTGCTGGGAGGTTAAACTTCTACAAAGCCTCTCCCCAGACCCCGCTTCTTAATTTTGAGCCAGAGCTGAGACCCCACCTCCTGCCTTACTCCACTGCCCCCCCAGATGACACTTCTCCTTGTGGAGTAGAGTCACCTAGGGTCAGCTGTCACCCAGCGCCCTCTGGCCTCCTGAGAGCCCTTCCCCAGGCTCACCGTCTCCTCCCACCAGAGGCGCCTCCTCTCCCTCCACTTCCCCTCTGATCCCACCCAGCTGTTATCGCAAAGGTGGGGAGACCAGCCCCTGAGTGGCCCAGAGTGTGGAAGTAACCCATAGTCTAATGAGGGAAGCCTAGCCCCTGCCGTCAGAAAGTTCTAATCTGGTGAGGGAGACTGGGGCCCTTCCCGCGAAGAATCCAGAATGATGGAGAAGAGATCCCTGTCCTCGGAAATCTCTTAGTCTGATGGGAGAGACTGGGTTCCTACTTTCCAAGCCCCCCAGTCTGAATGGGGAGACAGGAGCTCTGCCTGTGGAGACCCCGGGATTCTAGGGAAGTAGTTCCTGTGTTCAGAGAGCTCCCAATCTGATGGGAGAAGCCAATTTCTATTCTGTTCTATCTCCTTACTAAGTGGAGGAGAGACACCCCTGCCCCAGTCAGATGGGACAGCACAGGACAGCCCCTGCCTCCTCTGGGGAGTGCTTGGGGCCTCTTAGTTTCCCCCAGGGGCTCAGTGGCTGGCGGTGGAAGGTGGGAGGGGCCCGACCTGAGAGCTAGTGGGGGGGGGGTGGGAAGCTGCCTGGCACAGAGAAGTTGCTGACAGAGCAACTGAGACCAGCGCTGAGGAGAGGACAGGAGCTCCCTCCAGCTGCCAGGAGAGAAGTCTACTCTGCTTCTGTGATCTTTCCCAGAAGGGCCCCGCCCAGCACCCCCTCAGATCCCACCCATGGTCCCCTGGGTCTAACATGGTCCCCTTCCTCACAGCCGAGCCCGCCGCCGTGCCCATGGTGACCGGCACGTTCCTGGTCGGGCCAGTGAGCGACTCCTCGGCACTGCCCTGCCTGTCACCACCTGCTGTGTTCAACCAGGAGCCAGCATCCAGCCAGAGTTGGCTGGAGGAGACCGTGCTGATGCCTGGTACGGTAGGGACTTGGAGAGGGTGGGCTTACCCCCCTCCCTGGGGGGTGCCTGAAGCGTGGCCACGGCAGGGCCCACCGGGGACAGGAACCCCCCCGCCCGCCCAGCGTTGGTGTCACCCACTTCCATCCCAGCTAGTCCCATCCTCAGGGTCCCCGTCAGCTCAGGCTGTGCCCGAGAATGTGCCTCGGAAGGAAACCTCCCTGGGAGATAGAGCAGGGGGTCCCCAACCGGGCTGGGCATTTGCCCGCCAGCCCTCCTCATTCATCAGCTAGGACCTGAGTGCCTTGTCTGCACCAGCCCGCTCTGCTGGGTGCTGGGGACACCACCGCCGGCGAGACAGACACAGCCACTGTTCTGGGGGGCAGTGGAGCCCTTCAGAAAGGGAGTCCGATCTTAATCGCGTCATCAGAGAACGGGATTACGAACACTGATGCTCACTGCCTTTGTCCCCTGCAGTGCCCACTTCCGGTTCCTTGCTGGGCTGCCTCGGCCTTCCTGCTGGACCCATCCAGATCGTCCCCAGCCTCCCCTCTCTGCCCCAGGGGCTCTGGCAAATCTCAGGGTCTGGGACAGCGGTGTCCGGTATGGTCATCTATCAAGGTGAGGGTTCGAGGCCTGCCCCCGCCCCCACCGCCGCCCCCTCTTGCTGCTACCTGACCACTCCCTGATCCCATCCTGCCCCAACCCCAGGCATTCGGCACCTTCTCATAATCCTCCCTCCCCAGAACACCCTTCTCTGACCCCCTTTCCGAAATATCAAACATAAGGGCAAACATAAGGCGGTCTGGGTGAGGGATCCACTCAAGTGGGGTAGCTTTCTCGGTATCACTTTCCCCCACCAAGCCTCAGTTTTGCCTTTTTTTCCTTTGTATCAAACCTTATTATATTTAAAAATCACAGCAGTACATGCTCATTCACGAGCCCAACAAAATGAGAGGCTTGCAAGGGTCACGGAGGCTCTTCCACACTCTCTTAGCACAGCGTGGCCAACGGTTTCCTGTGCCTCTTTGTGTGGCTTTTTTGGAATTGCCTTCTTTCCTGATCGGCAGGATGGTCCCTGCGGACCTCCCACACTGAGGAGCTGTGAATTGCCCAGGGCGAGGCTCGTCTGGGCTCTCAGAATTGGGAGAGAGGATGAAGCCAATGGAGACTTCCACCCAAATCCAAGGGCATCCTTTAAACGTCGGATCCAGTCTTTTTGTATAAGGCACTGGTGGCCCCGAAGCAAGCAACCATGCCTGACCTGACATCCAGGCAAATGGGCACTGATTACAGAGCAGGAAGAGTGTTACAGTAACACTTGGCCTAAGCTCCCTGTCTGCTGACTGCCCATTTCACAGGTGGGGAGACCAAGTCGTAGGGAGCTAGTTGTAACTCCAGAGTTCTTTCCTCAGTCCTGTCCTGAGAGGTCTTGCTTTGGAAGTCCCCCAGTCTCCTTGCCAGACTTCCCAAGTCTGCAATCTCCTTTGGGGTAGAGGGGTGACCCAAGTGGGGTCCTGGGTGGATACCTAGTTGTTCTGACCCTTCACTTTGTCCCAAACATAGGCGAGATGCCCCAGGCCAGCCAAATGCTTTCTTCCAGTGGCTCAGCTGTGCAGAGCCTCCCCAAGTCCCCAGATCGGCCCGGTTCCACCAGCCCCTTTGCCCCGTCTGCAACGGATCTTCCTGGCATGCCAGAACCAGCCTTGACCTCCCGTGCAAATACTACAGGTAAGGACCCTCGGGGACTCATGAGTTAGAGGAAGCAGGGCGGAGGCCCTGGGGGAAGACCGTCTCAATCAGGTCCACGAGCTGAGCTGCCCACAGGGAGAGGCAGGCTGTGTTTATGGGTAAAACAAGGCAGGGGAGTCTCAGGGAGTGGAGGGCAGAGGAGAACCCATGATCCACCTAAACCGGACCACTGGCCTTCAGCTGCTTGCCTGGCATGAAACCAGACCCAGTGTGATCAGATCTTCTGAATGGTCAGCCAAATCTGCACATTCTCAGTTTTTACATAGATACCGTGATTTTTTAAAAGCATTGGTGAACATTTTTAAAGCAGAGCTGGCCCAAGAAAGGCCTCTTTGAGTGCAATACAGCCTCAGGTCACCACCTTATGCCTATCTCGGGGGAGACACAGCACCCCCACCCCCGCACCATGGCTTCTGCCTTTGGACCCTCGGAGGACTGAATGTCCTCGAGGCAGGAAGGTCCCCAGGCAGGCCCCTCACCCGACCTTCTTCATCTCCAGAGGACCAGATGTCCCCTACGCAATGTCTGGCCGCTCACGAGGTCTCCAGCAAGCCTCCGAAATGGCCTGGTGAGTGAGAGGGGGTGGACCCTCTGTGTCCTGGGGCAGGAGGGGGAAACCCAGATCCGGCTTGGTCTCACTCACTCACTCAACACCTACTCAAGCCCTTTCTGTTGGTTGTCTTGCTCATGCATCGGGCCCTTTCCTCACTTGATCCTATGAGCAAATCGAGTGTGCTGAGGTCCGGCCCTCGTAAGCCCACGCCAGGTGTTAGCATCTGGCTTTCCGGGCGGAGGGAATGAATGGGGGAGAGTGGACGGAGGAGGGCGCTGACTCTGGGCACGGGGGCGATGGGGGGTGGACTGATGAGAGAAGGACCGAGCCCCTACGTCTCACTCCATTCCGCGGGCTTTTCTAAGCAGATACGTGAAACCACGCATGTCGCAAACAGCCCTGTTATCCCCCTTTTGCAGAGGGCCGACTCCTGGGGCACCCCCGGAGACATAGCAGGGTCCAAGGTTACAGTAATTAGCAGTGGACCTGGGATTTGAACTAGATACATGGATTCCAGTCTCCTAACCCTTAACACCGCCCCCCACCCCGTGGCCTTCCTGTAGCGAGGGAGCAAAAGCAGTAGGGGATTAGGGGGTAAATGAACAGATAGATGAACAAGGTAGAAGACAGGTGAATGAGGGCTGTGAGAGTCAGTCAATGAAGGAATGAATGTCTGCGTAGCTGAGCAAGGCGGTAATAAAGAAGCCAGTGGGTGGGGACTGACTGGCGCAGGGGTGAAGAAACTCGCGGCGGTCAGGCTGGCCTCGTGATGGGCCATCCTGCCACTAACACCCTCCCCACCCAACACACACACACACACACACACACACACGCACACCATTGGGCCTTTGCAGAGAGCGTGGAGCAGTTCTGCCGATCCCTACGGGACAAGTACCGGGCCGAGCCCGCAGACCCGGAAGGCATCCTGGTGGAGGTGGAGCTGGTGAGGGCACGGCTGGAGAGGAGCAGTGACAAGAGCCAGGAGAGGGAGCTGGCCACGCCGGACTGGGCCGAGCGGCAGCTGGCCCGCGGGGGTCTGGCCGAGGTGCTGCTGGCTGCCGGGGACCGCCGGCGGCCGCGGGAGACGCAGGTGATCGCCGTGCTGGGTAAAGCCGGACAGGGGAAGAGCCGCTGGGCCCGGGAAGTGAGCCGGGCCTGGGCCTGCGGCCAGCTGCCCCAGTACGACTTCGTCTTCTACTTCCCGTGCCACTGTTTGGACCGCGCGGGGGACACGTACCGCCTGCAGGATCTGCTCTTCTGCCTGGGCCCCCAGCCACAGCCCATGGACGATGAGGTCTTCGGCCACGTCTTGAGGAGGCCCGACCGGGTTCTGCTCATTCTGGACGCCTTCGAGGGGCTCGAAGGCCCAGACGGGCTCCTCCACAGCACGGGCGGACCCGTGTCCGCAGAGCCCCACTCCCTCCGGGGGCTGCTGGCCGGTCTCTTCCAGCGCAAGCTGCTGCGAGGCTGCACCCTGCTGCTCACGGCCCGGCCCCGGGGCCGCCTGGCCCAGAGCCTCAGCAAGGCCGACGTCCTGTTCGAGGTGACCGGCTTCTCCGCCGAGCAGGCGGAGACCTACGTGACGCGCTACCTGGAGCGCGCCGGGGGCACCGAGCGCCGAGAGCGAGGCCTGGCGCTGCTCCGCCGCCAGCCCTTCCTGCTCAGCCTCAGCCACAGCCCCACCGTGTGCCGGGCCGTGTGCCGGCTCTCCGAGGCCCTGCTGGAGCGGGCGGGCGAGGCCGAGCTGCCCTCCACGCTCACGGGACTCTACGTGGGGCTGCTGGGCCCCGCGGCTCGCGACAGCCCCCCGGGGGCCCTGGCGGGGCTGGCCCGGCTGGCCTGGGAGCTGGGCCGCAGGCACCGCGGGACCCTCCAGGACGGCCAGTTCCCGTCGGCAGAGGCCAAGGCCTGGGCCGTGGCCCAAGGCCTAGTGCAGCCCGTCCCGGGGGCCCTGCACGCGGAGCTGGCCTTCTCCAGCTTCCTCCTGCAGTGCTTCCTGGGGGCCGTGTGGCTGGCCCTGAGCACGGAAATCAAGGACAAGGAGCTGCCACAGTACTTGGCCTTGACCCCGAGGAAGAAGAGGCCCTATGACAACTGGCTGGAGGGCGTGCCGCGCTTCCTGGCCGGGCTGCTTTTCCAGCCTCACGCCGACGGCCTCGGAGCCCTGGCCGGTCCAGCGGGGGCGGCCCTGGGGGCCAGGAAGCAGAAGGCGCTCAGCAGGTACCTGAAGCGGCTGCAGCCAGGGACGCTCCGGGCCGGGCGGCTGCTGGAGTTGCTGCACTGTGCCCACGAGGCCGGGGACGCCGGGCTCTGGCAGCACGTGGTGCAGGGGCTCCCGGCCCGCCTCTCCTTCCTGGGTACCCGGCTCACACCCCCCAACGCCTACGTGCTGCGCAGCGCCTTGGCGGCAGCGGGCCGAGACTTCTCCCTGGACCTCCGCAGCACTGGCATCGACCCCACTGGGCTGGGGAGCCTCGTGGGACTCAGCTGTGTCACCCATTTCAGGTGGGGGCAGGGGGCAGGGCTTCCGCTGTGGGCTTGGCGCTGGGCCCCGTGCTGGGCACCGTGGTGGGGTCTTGTTCAGTATGCACGGTAGCCGGGTGGGGGCGGAAGGGATGCCTTCCATTTTTAAGATGAGGACATCCAGGCTCAGAGAGGGACAGCAGCTTCCCAAGGTCACAGAGCCCATGAAGGACAGAGTCTTCCACCCATATTTGTGGGGGGTTTTTTTAATTAAAAAAAAATTTTCTTTTCTACTTTAGAGAGGTGGGGGAGGAGGGGGAGAGGGGGAGGGAAAAGGAAAGAACCTCAAGCAGACTCCACACTGAGCAGAGCCAAACGTGGGGCTTGATCTCACAACCCTGAGATCATGACCTGAGCCCAAATGAAGTCTGATGCTTAACCAACTGAGCGAGCCACCCAGGCAGCCCTTCAGCCAGTATTTGAAGGCCTGACAGGTGCCACACACTGGGCCACATTTTGGATGTAAGACTGATCTGGGCTCAAATTCATATTCTTCTCTCCATCCCCTCATCAAGCCACTATTTTGTCATATTTAAAGCCACAGCCTTCCCTCGGGCTCCCCACCTCCCTTCTCCCCTTTCCATTCTGCTTCATATTCAACTGTCCATTGGAGCAGTCTTCCTAGAACTTGCATCTCATCATATTCTACCCCTTTTATTCCTTAACGTGGATCATTTAAATCGTTCTGTGATCTGTTTGATCACTTCAAACTAATCTGCAGAAAATCTCTCCCACCTTCTCCCCAAATATACTTTACCCAAACTATAAAGTCTTATACCATTATACTGGTTCAACCAAGGATTTACCACTGAGCTCCCTGGTAGCCAAAGCAAAAAGGGAAACAAAACCACTGGGAGGGCTGAGAAAAGGGAGGGATCAGTAGGAACTGGAGTGGTCATGGAAGGCTTCCTGGGGGAGGCAGGGGTGAAGTTGAGGACAGAAAGTGTCTGAATAGGTGAGAGGTTCCTTCATGGAGCTGCCCCTCCATTATGGTCTAGCCCGGCCCTTGTGCCTGGGTCTGAGGCCCTTCCTCCGCAGGGCTTCGCTGAGTGACACGGTGGGGCTGTGGGAGTCTCTGCAGCAACGTGGGGAGACCAAGCTGCTCCGGGCGGTGGAGGAGAAGTTCACCATCGAGCCTTTCAAGGCCAAGTCCCCGAAGGATGTGGAAGACTTGGGCAACCTTGTGCAGATCCAGAGGTGAGGAGGTCAGGGTGTGGGGGGTGGCTCAGACCATGCAGGCTGAGGACAGGCAGGACCCAATGTTAAGTTTGCCATTGGCACTTCTCCTCTCCTTGGGGAACATCCTGTGCCCTTCTCCTTGGGGAACATCCTGTGCCCTCCCCCAGGCCGCCCAGAATCTCCCACTGCAGGCACCCCCTGGGCAGAGACTTCAGGATCCATCACCTCGTGCCATTCAAAACCCACCATCATGAACCCAGTTCGTCTCAGCTAGAGCCAGAGAGAGTCTCCCTGCTAAGGGTGAAGGGGTGCCTTCTGCATCTAGTAACAGAAGGGACACCGATGGCTGCCTTTCAAGGCAGCAAAGACAAGTCCCCATGTGATAGATGGCAGGACTCAAAGGTCCAGAAGGCAGAGCAAGTTGACTATCAGACATCTGATTCTCATTCCATCCTTATTCATTGTTGGAGCACCTACTGTGTACTGTCTGGGCCCGGGTTTGGTAAGCACATGCTCCAAGGCTCTTTACCACAAAACCCATGGGAATGCCTTCATAACGTCGTGTTCTGAGATATTTCTTTTTGACGGGGGACAACCATAGCCCCTAAGGAAGGCAGGCCTCCCCGGGGATTGGGGGCATGGAGGCAGGAATCCTGGATCGCTCGCGTAGGGGCTCAGGGACAGGTGAAGAGCCTGCTGTCCCCTAACACTGCCCGTTCTCTCCAGGACAAGGAGTTCCTTGGAAAATACAGCTGGCGAACTCCCTGCTGTCCGGGACCTGAAGAAGCTGGAGTTTGCGTAAGCAGAGGAGTGAATTGTCTCGGGTCCCCGTGAGGTTTCTTATCTGCCGTTATTAGCTGGGCCTGTCCCACTGGGAATGGAGATGGGTCCCCCAGATCATTTTTTAAAAAATTTTATTTATTTATTTGAGAGAGAGTGGGAGGAGGAGCAGAGGGAGAGGAACAAGCAGACTCCATGCTGAGTTTAGAGGCCGACGCGGGGCTGGATCCCAGGACCTTGAGATCGTGACCTGAGCCGAAGGCAGACACTTAGCCAACTGAGCCACCTAGGTGTCCCCCCCAAATCATTTTTATCTTATTGCCTCGCCCCTTTGGAACCCAGCTTCCAGCATCTGGGGACCGGCTGGTTAGGGCTGGGGCTGGAGGTTCTTAGGTATGACACTAAGTGGCCCATTTACTGATGAACATGCTCCTTCCCATTCACTCAGTGGACAGAGTCCATTGACTGAGGCCACTGTCCTCAATGAGCCCAGAGTCTAGTGAAAAACATACAATTACCCCCGCTGTGATCAGTGGCGGGGGGTGGTGGTGGGTGGTGCATGGCCAAGGGGACTCTCTGGAGAAGGTGACCTAAGGGCTGCAGCTTGCCTGCCTCTTGCTCCAACAAAGGAGGAAACTAAATTCCTAGTGTTAGGGATCTAAAATCATCTAATGATTGGGAAGAAATTATTAAACACCTACAGTATACTCAGTGCAATTTATATATGATCTGGGAGGTAGTCACTACTTTCCTCATCTTACAGATGAGAAAACTGAGGCCTAGCCAGGTTAAGTGGCTTGCCCAAGGTCCCCAGCGGGTCACCCACCAGCTGCCTGCCCCTCCTGATCTCTGCCCCCCCTGCACCCCAGAAAAAGGCAAGCATTTCTGGTTTTGAACAGAGACAAGGCGCCACAAATTTTGCAGAAACAAAAATGTTGCTGGAAAGAGGAAATGCGTGGAAACAATCACGAAGGGCCCCTTCTGACTTTGAATTATTTTCAGCTTAAAAAGCCCCTAGATCGAGGTCGGAAGTGTGCTTTGGAGAACAGTAGCCGTGAGGTGGAACGGCCCAGAACCAGGAGACTAGCCACCTGGAGGCCAGAAGCCCCAAGAAAGTTCTGAGGAAGGAAGGAAGGAAGGAAAGTACTATTTTGGGTGTGTGACTGCCAGCCACCGTGCCTGGTACCACGCAGGGCCCAGCGGCCTGGAGATGAGGCCTGTTGGCTGCTCAGAACCCATGCAGTGCTCTGGTGGAGGGGACAGGGTCCTCCCCTGAGTCAGCCCTTGAAGAGGTACCGTCCATATCCTGTACTCCCTTCCCTGATCCCTCCATTCCAGCCCCCGGGGTCTCCTTGCTGGCCTCCAGGCTCACTAGGCAGGGCCTGGCCCCTGGGCCTTTGCATCGCCTGTGCCTTCTGCCCACGATGCTTTCCCCCAGACATCCGCATGGCCCACGCCACTACCTTCTCATTTCCTCTGATTTCCACCGAGCCAAACACTCCCATGTTTGAAAGTAAAATTCTACCCTGACTGCCAATGTACTATTCTCTGAATTACTGATCTCCCACGCCAGATAATCGCCTGATTTCTTTGATTATCTGTCTTGCCCACGGGACTGTCGGCTCCATGAACGAGGGCCAGGATTTCTGTCTGTTTCGTTCGTGGCCCTGTCCGTGGCAGGCTCGGATGGGCCTGGCACCCAGGAGGCCAGCAGTCAATGTTAGATGCTTGAACTCTGTCATGCTTTCAGCAAGCTCATGAGACTGGGGCCAGATCTGAGGAGACTAAGGCTGAGCTGAAGGGATTTGCCCACGTGGTCCCACGGGGGCCACGTGGTAGGGCCCAGGTTCAACTCAGACATCCGACTCCCACCTCGTGACCTTTTTCCGAGGTTCGCGGTTCCCAGACTTCGAGATTGCAAAGACGGAGAATATTTTGGGGTAAATTTGAGGGACTATAGGCAGTTACCACCTTTTTGTTTTTAACAAGTGGATTCATTCCAACAAGCAAAATAACTCCTGCTGGCACCATACTTTTATCAAAGAATGGACATTTTCTTGCTGAAAATGCTCCAGAGGACACAATTTCAGAATAAAACACAGCCCTTTATGGTGAGTCCATTTAACCGTATTTTAAAAGCAGAACAGAATAGTCCTCCACTCTCTTTCTCAGTCCCTGGAAGTCGGTTGTAAATGCTGATCCAGCTTGGGAGTCGTTGTGTGAATTCATTAATTCCTCTGTGCCTCGGCTTCCCCATCTGTAAAATGGGGATAAGAAGCGCCCTTAGCTCAGAGTTGTGAGGATGAAATGACATCTAATTTGAGTGAAGGACCCGGCATGTACCTGGCACATAGTAAGTCCTCAATAGACGGTTTTATTTGTTATTAAAATGTAATGACACAGGGGCCTGGCTGGCTCAGTCAGTAGAGCATGCGACTCTTCATCTCAGGGTTGTGAGTTTGAGCCCCACGATGGGTGTGGAATTACTTAAAATTAAAAAAAAAAAAATGTAACGGCAGATAAGTAAAGCCATTTTTCTCAAGACTGGTGGTGGTTCTCAGGCCAGAGTTTGGGAACCACTTCCCCTGGCCAGGAGCCCAGCCGCGTCTTGGGGGGCTTTGGTGAAGTCCGGCAGAGCAAAAGGGATTGGGGTACCACCTGGTGGGGGCCAAGGGGAGGCAGGGGGGAGGGGATCTCAGATTGGACCTGCCTTCTGTGACTTGTCCACCCCACCCTGGCGCCACGTCGAGGACGCTTGACTGTTGGCGGGGTGTTACCTCTGCTCTTTGCCTCCTAGGCTGGGCTCTGCCTCGGGCCCCCAGGCTTTCCCCAAACTGGTGAGGGTCCTTGAGGCCTTTTCGTCCCTTCAGCATCTGGAGTAAGTATGGACGCAGACACCCCCTGGTTTTGATACCCCCCAACCCTGCCCCTGGGGACAGTGCACACAGAAGGACCTTCTCTGTGCCTCCCTCACTCCCTCTCTCCTGCTGCTTCCTCAGTGTGGCTGCTGGGAATGGCCACGTGACCCCACTGCAGGGAAGGGAGGACAGAGGAGAGGATCCCCAAGAATAAAAAAGGTCGAATCCCTTTGGGACCTGAAACTCTTTTCCCCTCCCCGGCTCCCATGCTGTTCCCAGCACCGCCATGAGGAGGCAGAGTCTTTGCACAGTTGTCCCAAGAGGGTTAAGGAAGTTGCCCGCACTCGTGGGGCTCCCAGAGGGAAAAAAAAAACCAAAAAAGGATTCAGGTCTGTGGGGAGTCAGAACCTCCTACCGTCCCCTGGCTGGCGCCCCCTAGGGATGCAGACTGGCTGTTGACAGTTTGCCCGTGGTGTGTCCAAGGAATCGGGGATGGGAGGAGGCCGCCGGGGTGTGGGCTGACGTCTCCTCCATCCGATTCCACCCGCAGCCTGGACTCGCTGAGCGAGAACAAGATCGGGGATGAGGGTGTGGAGCGGCTGTCGGCCACCTTCCCTCGGCTGAAGGCTCTGGAGACTCTCAAGTGAGTGTTGCACCAGCCCTTCCCACTGCCTTGGCCTTTTGCGTTCTTCCCTTCACTCACCCGTCCAGTCATTTCTTGATGGAATCACGCGCACAGTCCCTCCCTTGTTAATTTCATCTGCGAATCCTGAAGGAGCGCCTACTAGGCACAGGCACGCCTACTATGCGCAGGCACCGTTCTGGGCCCTGAAGACCCCGCTTTAAACAGAATGATCAAAGCCCCTGACCTCAGGGATCAACTAGTAAACAAGCAAACAGATGAATCCCTGATTATGAAGCACACAGCCATGAACATAGACAACGTTTGGAGAGACAAAGTTCCACCGGGCGGTGCAAGAGGACAGATGGACCAGGACGTGTCACTAAAACATTAGTATCAAACTGTAAATCTTCATTAAAAAAAAAGAGAGAGAGAGAGAGAAAAGGAGTGCCTGGGTGGCTTAGTCAGTTGAGCACCCAACCCTTGATTTCAGCTCAGGTCTCGATCTCAGGGTCTTGAGTTCAAGCCCCACGCAGGGCTCAAAAAACAACTGTCCCAGGTATTAGGAAGTGAATGGGTGGGTGTAGGAGGATCGCATGATTGTTTACTCAACCTAGAGGGGATCATCAAAGTCTGTCCACACGCCGCTTCTTCACTGGCTCGGGATGGCTGCAGGATTCACTTTGGGATTTCTGTGACTGTAGGACACTGAGACTTCCCCAGTAATTTATAGTATTCTAGGTGGTGCTGTGGGTAAGCTAGATCTCCCTCTCCCCCCCCCACACCTTTCCTTCCTGTCTTTTCCCCCCACCAAGTATTTATTGAGCACCTACTATGGGCTGGGCACTGAGGTAGGCTCAAGAATACAGAACAAAACAGACCTGACATTAAACAAATAACACGAACACGTATTCAAGTCTAGTGTGGAAGTGTGGTCCAAAGGGAAGAGAAGGATGCTATCAAATCATAGACCAGGCGTGGGGGAACCCCCACATCCCATGCAGCCAAGGGCGGGAGAGTATCTTTATTTACTAAGAATCAGCATGTTACCGACGACTGTCCTCGAGGTAGATAGGCATGTGTTTGCTGCTCAGGCCACTGTGTGGGCAAGTGAGAGTTCCCCCGCTCTGCCCCCGGGTGGGTGGGCACGCATGGGGAGGGGCATGGGAATTTGGTCCCGAGCCCTTCCCCTCGCTGTGTCCCCGCAGCTTGTCCCAGAATAGCATCACTGACGTGGGCGCCTGCAAGCTCGCTGAGGCCCTGCCCTCCCTGGCTTCATCCCTCCTCAGGCTGAGGTGAGTGGGGCTCCCGCTGAGCTGCGGGCTGGGGGAGGGTGGAGAGCCCAGCTCTGGGGCTGGAGGCCATCCCTGCAGGGTATTGTGTTTGCTTGCCTTTCTCGCACAACTAGGTGCAGGGTGGGGCAGGTGGGGCTGAGGAAGGAGTAGGAAAGCCTGATGAGAGAGGAGAGCTGGCAAGGCTACGCTGGCAAGGCTAACATCCAACATGAACTTGACCACCCTGGAGCTGGGCCGCAACACGGCCCCAAACAAGAAGATCGCAAGGCCTGGGGAGATGCACTGATAAACTGGGCAAGTTGCTTACTCGTTTGGAAAATGGGTTCCATCCCAGTGGCGTATGGAAAGCGTTTGGCGCAATGCCCGCTTCTAGTGCACAATAAATATTGGTGCTCTTTCCCCAGCGGATGGCAGGGCTGAGCCTTTTTCTGGAGTCCAGCGGTGATGGTTTCTACAAGGCTGCCCGTGCCCCGCAGCCTTGGCAGCTTTTGCAGCTCACGCAGTGCCTGCACTGCCACCTTCTGGTGGGCCTTGGCATAGCACTTCTTGCTTTTGATGACCTCCAGCTTGGCTCCTGGGTGGTCCTGGAACTGATGAGGGGAGCTCAGACCGGAGCCCCAGCCATGCAGCTCAGCCTTGCCAGCTCTCCTCTCTCATCAGGCTTTCCTACTCCTTCCTCAGCCCTCATCACCCGCCAAGGACAGCCAGAGTCATATTCCCAGGGGAGATGGTATCCGGTTCATCTAGTTACACATCCACCCTTTATCATTCCAGGCAGGGTCACCATGTGCAGCTGTATGGGTTGTGTATTGTGCAAATCATAGTCTATGTGATTGGCACTCCCTAGAGTTGTGCAGGTCATCTAATTACCTCTAATATCAACTGTGGGCCAGTACTTGTGCCAGGAACTAGAGATACAGCTATGAACAAAACAAATAGTCCTTGCCTTCAAGCTTCTTGAATAAATAAGCATATATACAAAGTATTTTTAAATAATGATTCATGCTGGGGAGGAAACTAACAAGGACCTGAGAGGGTACAATGGGGAGTATTGTATTCATCAAGGAAGTCACGAGACCCCCTTCTGTGGGAGGTGCTCAGGGACAAGCATTCCAGGAGGAGGGAACAGAAGATGCAAAGGCCTTGAGGTGGGAAAGAGTTTGAGGCTTTGCCACAAGGGCCACTGTGGCTGGCTACAGGGACTGAGGGACTGAGGGTGGGAGACGAGGTGGGAGAGGTAGGGGAGGCCAAATTATGCAGGGAGACCCTCGTAGGTCCGGAGGGGGCTTCTGGAGCTTTCCCATTGTGAACGGAGAAGCAGGTGGGGCATAGGGGGCACTATCTGATCTGACCGACACTTTAGAAAACACTGCTAATTAAACCATGACATTCATTGATGATCACACCGGGATCTCAGTGACATTCAGATGTGAACATGTACATCTTGGCATCGATGAACTATGGGAAGAATCTTCTGTCTGTGGGAGGAAGGGGAAGCCCCCTGGGTTCTAAGACTCACCCCAGGAGGAAATTGTAAAGCCTCCGCCTGGTTCTGGCCCCGGACCTGGCCAACCTGGGACATCAGGGGATGCTGGAGGTTAGCCTGAATCCACTTTGCTGCAGTGTAGACCTGCTGCTTTTACACGCAGCCCTGCAGTGTATCCCTGAGGCTGAGTCATGGCAAAGTCATGGCCTTGAAATGAGAACCGCGGAAGCACCTGGCGTGTTAAAGGGATGACTGTTCCTGAGTGTATAGCTTCGGTTGGCACCGGCGACGCCCAGCACGTTATTTACTATGCCACTCATGGTAGCTGGGACGATGGCGTAAAAACCACACTGGCCCAGTGGTTCTGGTTTTTTCTCTCCCCTCCTATGCCCAGTGCTGGTCACACCATCTGCGGTAACTCATATAACCTTCACCGTCCCCCCAGCACCAGGAGGTAGCAATAACCACAGCGAGGATTTAGTCATTCCACGTGCCGGGCTCTGCTTTGGGTGCTGTACCAGCGTGAACTCATGTACTCCTCCCTGCGATTATTCTATCATGCCCATTTTCTGGAGGAGCGAACTGAGTCACGGAGGTGTTAAGTAACTTGCCAAAGGTCACACAGGCAGCAAGCCCTGCAGCTGTGATTTGAACTTGGGAAGTCTCAACCAGGAAGCTCCTTCTGCTTGCTCCTGTCCCTCTCCCTGGACTCACTGCGTGAGTCTCCAGGCCCGTTTCCCTCTCTGTAAAATGGGGCAGGGATCTGGCTGGGCGTGGATCCCCATGGGCCTTGACCTCTGTTTCCGGCAGCGTGTATAACAACAGCATCTGTGACGTGGGAGCGGAGAGCCTGGCACACGTGCTTCCAGACATGGTGTCTCTCCGGGTGTTGGAGTAAGTGTGGACAGTGGGTGGCAGTGGTCTGGGGCTTGGGGGGACTGTGGGGTCTCCTGCTGCCAGGGAAGGGCTGCCTGTTGAGAGCATGTGGGTGGCTTTGGTCTGGGGCTGGATGGCCCTGAGCGAGGGCCAGGCCCCAGGGTGGGTTTCTCTCCCCAGTGTCCAGTATAACAAGTTCACGGCCGCCGGTGCCCAGCAGCTCGCTGCCAGCCTGAGAAAGTGCCCTCATGTGGAGACACTGGCGTAAGTCGTGGCCCCCAGCTCTCCAGAGGTGTAGCTCCTGTGAGCCCTGAGCTCAAATCTCACTCTCGCCCTCACCAGTGTGGGACATTGGATGAGCAAACTTTGCCACGCTGGCCTCAGTTTCTTTGTCTGTAAAATGGGAGTGACAATATTTACCCCAAGCAGTTTTGTGAGGTTCAAGTTAATCTTGGAACAGTGGCTGGTACCTAAAAATGCTCAATGTATTAGGGTATATGATATAAATCACTTATATTCTATGATTTTGGACCTGGCAAATTTGGCAGTTTCATTGGTTCAAACTTATGTGTTATTCCATCACCGCGGTGTCTAATGTCTGATATCAGTACTTTATACTCTTCCAAGGCACTTTCACTTACATAATCCCTTGTATCTTCTAGGGTAGAATTTATAAGACCCATTTTACGGTTGAGGAGAGTGAGGCACAGAGAGGCTAACTAACTCTTTTGAGGTCACACAGCAAGTCAGCGGCAGAACCAGGTCTACAGAAAGGGGTCTCGGGGCTTCTAGGTCTCTGCCCTGTTCCTATAACCCCGCCCTGGTCTGGTTCTGCCAGGTGGGAGGTCTCCAAGGTTCTAGGCTGGGTGGTAGGTGGGAATTGGGGGGTCCCCTTCTCTCCTCTAACCTGCATGCCATGCCCATTGCAGGATGTGGACGCCCACCATCCCGTTTGGTGTCCATGAACACCTCCAGCAGCTGGACTCACGGATCAGCCTCAGATGAGCTCCATGATGCCTGGGACGAGGTACCGGAGGTGGGCTTGGATGGGGATAACTGGGGGCGGCTGCCGGGTGAGCACCGCGGGACCGTGCACCATCTGGGGCCTCCTGTGATTGGTGGAGGTGTCTTTAAAGGCTCTGGGGACTGGACCCTGCGCCTCCTGCCTGTGGCCAGGACTGGAGGGGTGGGGGGCAGATGGGGGACTGGGGGGGGGTGGTCAGCCATCCACAGCCCTTAGTTTGGGCAAGAGCT
>LNAC01000023.1:4194843-4210177 GCA_002007465.1 Ailurus styani | reverse complement strand
GAGGGGGGAGGGGGAGGGGGGCTGGAGCCACACCTGCCCGTCAGCCTTCATTTCTTGGGTCGTGTTTCACTACATTATAAATGGCTCGTTTAACCTCACGGCGTGTCCACCGATTGCGTTTACGCCGTGATGACCGTTTTGGGGGCCCGCTGTTCGGTTAACGAATGCATCACACACTTCCCCTAAGATGCAGGGACTTGAAACCATGCATGCGTTGATACTGCTCCTAGGCCGCCAGTCACTGTGGGCTGGGCTCGGTGGGGACCCCGCATCTCAGCCCCAGTCCGTGTCAGTGGGGGCGGCGTGCTGGCTGGCGGGGGGCCTGGGGCTTCGGTTCCTCTAAGGAACCGACTGCAGAGGGGGCACCTCTCCACGTGGGCTAGCTTGGGCTTCCTCACTGCGGGGTGGCTGGGCTGAAGGGCAATTACCCGAAATGGAAGAGGGAGGCGGAGATGGAGACCATAGAGAGAAGTAGCTTTTCTATAACCCAGCCTTGGGAGTCCCATAGCATGACTTGCTCCGTATTCCTTCTGGCGTGGGACAGGGGCCGTGGCTGTCCTACCATGCCCCGCTCTCCCCCCAACCCCCCGGTGGAGCCCACCATGGCCCAAGTCCTGTCTCTTTGGAGAGGCCCTTCCTACGGCATGCCGAGCTTTAGTGACAAAGTCATTATTTGGGGACCAGCAAGGTTGATGCTCCATAAGCCTTGCAGGGGGCTTGTTTTCCTCTGCCTCTAACTCGACGTTCTATCCTGGGAGCCGTTTCTTAGTCGGGCTGGCATCTTGCCTTGGCCACAGGGAGCCTGGAAGGGACCTGGGAGCTTTGCTGTCTACGCTGAGAGCTGCCAGCTCAGCTGTTGTTGTTTTTGCTGGAGCATGGCCTGCTCGGTCAGAAGTCCCGATGCGGGACAAGCTGGCTTTCTCCCGGCGGCAGCAGGAGCTGTCTGTTCAGGTCTAGAGCACCAGCCCTGATGCCTGGTTCCCAGATTCTCCTCCTCTTCCCAGAAAGTGGGAGTCAGGGGTCAGGAGGGTCAGAGGGATTTGGACCCAGCTGCCGAGCTGGCAATCCTGGTGGAGAGGGGCGTTGCTTTCTGCCGCGGCCCCGCTGCCAAAGGCACCAGGTGTTCTGACCCAGGCTTGGGTTTTAAAGAGTGTGGCCATCACTCCTCAGGGTGTGCCCGCATTTGTGGATTGTGTGGGCTCCCGTGTGGGCAGCCGCAGGGGTGAGCACCCCTCAGCCGGGTGGGGAGGGCCCGATCACACACACTGCTTCTGGTCTGTTCGGAGATGACAAACTATAGTCAGAGGCTGTGATTATTTGTAGTTCTGACTTCATATACGATGGCTACCATTTGTTAAGTAAGTTGCTACCTGGAAGGTGCTTCACAGTGGAAGGGATATTGTAGGTGTTCAAGATCGGCAACTAGGACTTTGTGCCAGTACCATGTTAAGCCCTTCCTGCTCAAAGGGACCGTGGTCTAGGGCCAGCAGCAGACACCAGAGCTAGATCATGCGGGCTCAGTGCCCAGCTCACTCCTTGTGCAAATGACTTCTCTGTGCCTCCATCTCGTCGTATATAATATGGGCCTAGTTAATTATAGCCCCTTCTTCATTATGCAGAGATTCAAGGAGTGAAGACATGGACAGCAGGAGCCTAGCACATAGCTCAATACTAGTTAGCTGTCCTTGTTACGTAGGAGTATGTGTTTCGTTCCTGCCTCTGCCTGGAATGTTCTTCCCAGGCCCTTCATACCGGACAACTTCTGATCCTGTAGGACTTGATTTAAAGGACAGCAGCTCAGGAAGGTCTACCAGACCACCCCTATTAAACAGACATCCCACCCCCACATTCCAAACTGGTGATTAGTTTACTGTTTTCATGCTTATTTGTTGTGTTGTTTGCTCCTGTCCTAGGATGTGAGCTCGAGGGCAGCTCACCTGCCTGCTTTGTTCATTGCTGTGCCCTCTGTACCTTGCAAGGTGCCTGAACACAGTAAGTGCTCAGTAAATGTTAGTGGAATGAATGATCCTCACAACTTTGCTTATATGCTTTGTTCATTCCACAAATACGCACAGAGAACACAGTGGGGTACTCAATACGATGCTCAAAGTTCCTGCTCTGGGAAGTCTTGTATTTTAGTAAATTAAAAAAACTCTCTGGGCAGGGCTGTCTGGTGTGGTTGTGTGGTCCGTGCACTGAACAAGAGGACAGAAGGGGGTTGCAAATCAATGTGGACTCTGCTTACCAAGCTGTGAGTCCTGACGTGGAGCCATATCAGCCTGGCGGGGCACCTTTGTAATTATTACTACAAAGTCATCTTATGAGGGAAATTACTGTCCCCATTTTACAGATGTGACTTGCCTGAGGCCACGCCCCGGCAAAGGAGGGAGTTGAGATGCAAACTCACCTTTCAGTGTCTGTGGAGCGGTGGGTCTGCACAGGCACAGGCACAGCGTTGCTGGGATTGCTCTCTGAGCACCATTTGCCCGGTGGGAGGAGCGATGCCCTGAAGAATCTGGGCATCTGTCGGGAGTCGCGCTGTACGTTGATGGCATGATTCCAGTTTTACCACATCTTTTAAATAAATGCTCAGCTTTCCCCTCAGGCCTCACCCCCGTCAGAAACCTCTCCCTCTGCCCGCTCGCCTCTCTTCCTGGGCCTCTCAGATGTGTTCTGTTCACGGCCCCTTGGCACCCTTTCTTAGCACAGGAAGACAAGGGGTCCTGGGGCTGTTTTTTCTCTGGAGTTCTGCAGACCCTCCCTCACTCTGGGACCCTCCCTCACCAGTGCCCTCACCCACACAACGGAGCCAATCCTTGTGTACACCTCAGTGTGTATGTGAGGGTGCTTTGAGAATCACTGGGCACTCGCAGAATGGAGAATCACGGCTATTTTCTGAGGAAACTGCGGGTCGACCCAACTTCACCTGTCCACCGGCTCCTTCCCTTCCTCCGTGAGTCCCTGCGCTATGGGCACGCAGGGACTACCGTGCCTCCCAGGTCTCTGGGATCCGGGCCACCACACTCCGCTGGCTGGCTCTGGCCTCTCTGGCTTGGCTCCCCCACCAGCCCGGCTTGGGGGAACTCTCCCAGCCCTGCTGGGTCCCAAGCCGGGGAGGCCCTGACCCTTCTGCCCTTGATGGAACAAGAGGTCCTGCCTAAGGGTTCCCTTCCCAGATCTCGAAAAAAGGAAAAAAAAAAAAAGAAAAAAAAAAGAGGCAGGGCCCCCACAGGCTGGAGTTGCATACATGTTTTAATTGAAAGAAGTCAGCCTCCTAAGTATTGCTTTTACAGGTTTATCAACATCAAGTATCCATACCACTCACATTTTCAAAACTGTTTCTGCCCAGAGGAGCAACGCCGCATTCCTCCGACAGATGTCTCGGTCCTGGCAACTTGATGAAGCAGCAGCAACTTGAAATGAATAAGTCACACCCGGCCCTCGGCCCCTGACACGATCTGTGGCTTCTTCTCCTCCTGACTTACTCCCTGAACTAGTCATTGCGCCGGAGCCCAGCCTTGGGCCCACGCCGGCGGGGCTGCGGGCTCCAGGGGCGTGAGAAAGAGCTAGGAGTGGCTTCTGTGTGTGTCCGCAGTCTGAAGGATCCTCTCGGATGATCAAGTGGGAGAAGCGGGTGCAGTCGGGGGTGAAGAGCGGGGAGGCAGACTCTGGCTGGGTTCTGGAGCGTGGAACATCCATCGCAACTGCGAGAGGTCGTAAGCCAAGGCAAGGCCATGTGTGCGATGCTGCGGGCGGGGGAGGTCTTCCGAGGCCCCTGCCTTTCCCCTCGGCCAGGGGCAAAGGCCTTCTGGGCCTCCGCTGTCAGTTTCAATCTGTCCGCCCCACCCTCCTGGGTCCGGACGGAATCCTCTCTGTTGGCACGGAGCTTTCGGGGGAGGCAGGCCTAGCGAGAAGGGAACAGGGGTGTTACCAGCACGGAAGCACTGTCCGACTGTCGCCCACTTGGTGGCCTCGGCCTTCCTCCCTCCCATCAGAAACCTCAGGCCGACGCAGGCTGGCGTGTTGTCCTACAACTTTTATTAACTCTTTTTTAATGAGTTCGGCTGATTTCTAAGGACCCTGGATTGGACGGCTAGTGCGATTTCACGTGGGAGAGGAGGGATGGGTGCTCAGGGGTCACCCGGGCCTGCTGGCTGACCTGAGCCCTGGGGTGGCTGAGCAAGCTCGGGCCATGGGCAGGGCTTGGCAGCACCTCCCACCTTGCCCGGAAAATGCTTCGCAGGCTACCGGAAGGCTGTGGCCTCCGCCAAGCCACTCAGCAGCCCCGCTGCGCTGGTCCTCCCGGGACGTGGCATCGTCCACACTACCACATTTCTCATGCCCTTCACTCTCTGTGTCTAGCTGGGTGCCACGGGCTCTGCAGCATCTTAAACTCCCACGCCTACCCGCCTGGCCCAGCTCCGTGCCCCTCCACGGCCAGCTCCGGCTACACCCTCTGCAAACGTCATTGTGTGCCAATTAAAACTTGTGTGTTAGGTATGCCACATGGACTGTCATTCACCGACGTTTGGGGCAGAACAGTTCTCCGAGGTGGGAGGCTGTTCTGGGCACTGCAAGGCCATGACCAGCATCCCTGGTCCCTGACCACTAATGCCAGTGACGTTCCGGGGCACAGTGACAACGAAAAATGCACGCTCGCCCTGTTTCCAAGGAGCACCGAGGGGGCAGAACTGCTTCTGTTGAGAACCGAGCACCTCCCCAAGGTTCAGAGAAGCCAAGTGACAGGCAGAGCTGGCTCTGGACTGGTGACAATGGTAGAAACCATCACAATCAGGCAGACGCCACCCCGAGCTTTTACTACGCGCCTCGAGCCCGAGGCAGAGGCTGGTGGTGCCTCCGCTCACCCCCTGAGGGGCCAGTGACCGGGCAGCTTCCACCTGTGGGGACCTGCCTCCAAAGCCCGCCTGGCCCCCAGGCTGCAAGTGTAGGCAGAGCCGTCTCCCCAGAGCTGCCTTCCAAGCTGTGACCAGGAAGGTGGTGATCAATACCCCAGCTCCTGCACCCGCAGCTGAGTCTCCACCTATCCTGGCCGCTGGAGTTCCTGAGCAGGACTGAGCTCAGGGCTGCAGGGACCTACTGGAGGACAGAACCCTCTCCCGTCTCACGGACCCACTCCCTCCTGGTAGTTCCTGGGATCACCCCCTCCCGCAATAATCGACTTGCACTTGAACCTTTGTCCCGGGGTCTGCTCCTGGCAGAGCAGACCTGAGAGGGAGCATTAGGCACATCATGTCATCCAGCCCTCCTCAAACTCCTGGAACGACACACTATTAGGATTTCCATTTCACAGACGAAGACACTCAGGCTCAGACACGGTCAGTGACTTGTCCAGGATGCTCCGTTCTCCAGGGCTTCATTCCCCTGGCGATTTTCAACACTACCTAACTTCATACCTCACGCAGGAGGTATGCGGCCGTGCTTTTGAGGCACAATCTGGTGGGCAGGGACGGCCCAAGGTAAGACACCCGACAGGGGGGCGCACGGGGGGCAGGGGGAGCCCAGAGCGCGGGGAAGGCTGTGCAAGAAGAGCACGCCAGGAAGCGGGCTGGAAGCGGGCAGGCGGGCGATGCGGGCACAGCAGGCCCTAGGACCGCCCAGAGTTTGGTACGGGGTGGGGGAAGGGACCAAGAAGGCAGGCCACGGTGGACACACAGCTGGAGAGGGAGGAAGGGCCAAATCAGCCAAGTTCCTCGCGCTACCTGCCAGAGTCACCTTCTTGAGGCCAGCTGGGAACAAATCCTTCCACTGCTGAGACCTTCCCTGGCTCCCACTGATGACACAGGCCAAGTCCTCGGGTCCTGGGGCCCCAACCCACCTCCCCGCTGGACGTGGCATGGGGGCGGGGGAAGCCAGGTCTGTGGCCAGAGCACTGCTGAGCTTGGCCCCCTACAAAGGCACCCACAGCTCCCCCTCCCATCCCACCAGGAATCCACCTTCGGCTCACCTCCCTCCAAAGAACCCCTCGGGTGCCCAGTGGGGGTCAGGCTGGTGTTCCTGAGGGCAGAGCTCACTCCAGAGATCTCCAAGGCAGGGTTCATACTTGAGCCCATTTCAGACTTATGCGGACTGGGCGTCCGAGAGCACAGAATCACCCCCGGCACGGGGACCCGCTCCTCTCCCAATCTTGGCGTCTGCTGCCAGCACGAGCGTCACTCTGGCTGGAACGTGTGTCTGACATGCGCCAATCTCCGGTCTGCCCGGGCCCAGGGCCCCACAGGCGCCAGCTCTGGCTGGCTCCACTACCGCTCTGTCTTCTCTGTGTTATCCGTGGGGTCACCTTCTATTTATGGCAAGTGAGGCCAGCTTCCTACTTCTGATAGTAATACAAAGCCCCTGTCCTTTCAGAGCACTACTTTGAAAAGAGCTCGTTTAAAGAAAACAATGACACAAATGAGAATTCCGACCACCGCGCCGAAGTTGCTGGCGGTGTCATGTGGGGTTTGGGGAACCCCGATCGGGGTCGGTCCCACTCCTTCTACAAAGTGCCCAGACAGGGTGCTAAGTAACACAAGCAAGGGAAGGACAGCCCCGGTCTCTGTGTCCTTGGCTGGAGGACGTCCTGAGACCACTCATCTGTGCCGCCCACTGTGGCTGTTCATCACTCCCCTTGCCCCTTAACTGGTAAGTCTGGCCCCACCCCCCCACGAGAATCTCGAGAATCTCAGTAACAGGCGATATTTCTCAGCACTTCACACTCACCTTGTACTATTTGCTCTTACTCCTGTCCTAGCTCAGGTATTCCTCAGAACAACCCTGGGGGGGGGGCGGTGGGAGGTGAGATGCAGGCTTATCGTCGGGAATTTCAGATGGGGCTCAGAGAGGCTTCCGTAATTGCTCAAGGCCACACAGCTTGCAAAGGGCAGAGGTGGGATTTGAACCAGTGTGGTCTGATTTTAGGTTCAGCTCTTTATTCGCAGGCATCAAAAGCCTCAGGCTGAAAGCTTGCAGAATCCAAGGCAATGGGTGCTCTGACCTTCTAATATCATTAGAGCATGACATACAGTTCATTAGCCATTGGCTTTTTTTCCCCCTTCTTCCTCTTTGTTTCTGAAACTGTAACCTTTCATTCCAGGCTATTCCTGAGAGCTGGACAGGGGGAGTGGCCGGCTGACTCATTTCTGTCATTAAGAATGACCGCTGAGGCACTCAATCCATTTTAAGAAGCCAAGTCTTGGCTCGCTGCCTCTGGGGAGAGGCTGCCTAGTTTGGGACTGGCCCTTGTGTCTTAGAGGGGCCAGGGGGCGATGCTCTGGACAGGCTTCTTCCCACGGTCCTCCTCGGGGGCAGTCAGGGCAAGGGCTATGTGGGAATCCTGGCGCTGCCCCTTCCTAGCTGTGTGACCTCAGGCAAGTGACCTCTCTGGGCCTATTTTCTTCATCTGAAAGAGGAGAGCAGTGCCCACCTTGTTGGGCTGTTTGTTGGGAGGACAAATCACATCGGTGGGGGGCCTGCAGTACACAAGGCATCAAAGTGCAGCGCCCCCCCGCCCCCAGCTGTTCCCAGCTAGTCCACGCACCAGGCAGGGGGCCTCCTCGGCGCTGGGGGCCTTTGGAAAACAGGAGTAAGTAAGTTCTCCTTACTGGAAACCGATTGCTCATTCCTCTTTCCCATCCACCAACCGACCAATGCAAGTGGCTAAAGACAGAGGTCACCCAGAACCAACTGGCCCCCTGTGCCCACTGTCGTCTCAGTGACGGGCCGTGTGGCACAAAGACCTCCGCCTGGTCCGAGAGGTCGTGGCTGGAGGGGGATGGGAAAGGAGACGCTGCCCGGCTGCCTGGGTCCCTGATGGAAGTCAGTGTTCTGGAGAAACGAGGATTGGTTTCTCAAATCAGGATTCTGCTCTACGTGTCAGCTGCTGACACGTACCAGCTATGGGTTTTGTGAAGCTTCTCGGTCCAGAATGTGTCCCCAGCTGGTCGGTGCCTCAGACTTAGCGAGGCCCTTCTGAAGGGCCAAGAGTCTTGCCACACTAAGAACTGCTCAGATGATGATTTATTTAGTATTTTAAATCAAGGCACCTTTGTTTCTTTTAACTCCACATTTTTTAAAGGAACCTTTATGTCACTATTGTGAATTAAAAACAGAATCATTTGGGGCGCCTGGGTGGCTCAGTCGGTTAAGGGCCTGCCTTCAGCTCAGGTCATGATCCCAGGGTCCGGGGATCAAGTCCCGCATCAGGCTCCCTGCTCGGTGGGGAGCCTGCTTCTCCCTCTGCCTCTCCCCTTCCCCTCTCCTCATGCTTGCTCTCTCTCTCTCTCAAATAAATAAAATCTTAAAAAAACCCACCAACGGAATCATTTGTCAGAAACAGAAGGTAACGCTAAAAACAAATATGATGAAAAGGAAACCATTAGCTCTAGCCGGATACCCCCGGCCCGCAAGACAGCCTGGGCCTGGTTTCTCCGGTCAAAGGGAGAAGTAGCAGGTGCCCAGGAGTGACAAAGCATCAACAGTCTGTTTCGGCAGCCTCACCCGTGGCGGAGGACCTCACTCGAGGAAGCCCTGGGAGCGGGGTGAGGAGGCCCAACTGGCCACCTCATGGCTGGGTACCCAGGGTGAGTCACTGAATGTCCCCAAGCCTCAGTTTGCCTCCCTGTATGATGGAGCTAACGAGCCCTGCCGGCGTCGTGGATGACGCTTAGGGGAAGCTAGGAGATGTGGGAGAGGCAGTTGTTTTTAACCACCCCGCCAATTCCCCCGCCAGCAAGGAATTCCAGGAATGAGGCCATCCGCTTCCGGGGTGGGGGTGGGGGTGGGGGGTGCCTGGAACTAGAGCCTGGCTCCCAGTCCCTCCCGAGGCTGGGGGCAGGGGATGGCAACTGGGAGACCCCAGCATCACCCGGACTCACTGGGTACCATTTTTCACCCTGGGCTGCTTCAAAAAGCAGAGCTGAGGTCCCAGATCCCATCCCAGATCCCCCTTTGGCTTAAAGGCACAGACACAACCTCCTTGGTAATGGGCCCCCAAGAGGAGGCGGCCAGCATCCGAGGAAAGGGGAGGCTTCTCGGCCTGAGTCCCTTCTGTGTCTGACACAATATCCACATCCAAATAAGGGCTACGCACCATTCTTTTAAAAAATAAATTCCCATAAAAAAGTAGATTTTTGAAAAACAAAGTACTGAAACGAATGGATTTAACCGTAACTACAAGTTATAAAGGGAGAAATAGTAACTTTATAGTGGAAAGACCCGGCAGACACGACCTTAGCCAAACCATCAAAGTTACCATCACCAACGGTGGGACAGACAGACAGACATCATGGGCCTCCCAGATACCTTACATTCACTTCTCTGCGGGGTTCCTGCCAACAATGCATCATCTGAGCCTAACCTCAAGAGTAAACATCAGATAAACCCAAACAGATAGTCTACAAGATACCAGACTTGTACTCCTCTGAAATGTCAAGGTCATGAAAGATAAAGACAGTGAGGAGGTCAAGATTGCAGGCAACTGGACAGACAGACAACAATTAAGGCAGAGGGTGATCTGCGTGGTGGGATCTAGGATCTCGACACTGCCTTTTTATTGTGAAAGGTCACTCCTGGGACAATTTGTGAGATCTGAAGAAAGTCACAGATTAGATTCGTTATAGGCTTGCATCAGTGTTAAATTTGCTGATCTTGACCATTATACTGCGGTTATGGAAATGAATGTCCTTGATCTAAGAAACTCTACAGTGAACTATCTGGGAGTGAAGGAGCGCAGTATCTGCAGTCATTTTCAGGTGGTTCAGAAAAATAAGCTGTACAGATAGGTGTATACACACCTGCACTTACATCATGCAAACACACATCGCCTACATGAGCAAATGTGGCAAAATGTAAATCCGTCCAATTGGGTAAATTCGTCCACCTCTGGGTGAAGGGTAGGGGGACTTCTTTGCACTCTTCTTGCACTTCTGCACACTTGTGAAGTTATTTCAAAATAAAAGCTTTATTTAAGAAACTCAGCAAAAAGGAGCGAGGTCTATGCAGCAAGCCTGGAAGAGCTGTGAGTGCTATTCCGAGGTGGGATTTGGGGGCCCCTTCCTGGAGCCCCCCCCCGCAAACCCAGCACTGGGTTGGGGGCTCAGCTGTCTCCCTCAGCCTTGCCTCCCTGGCCCCTCATTTCTCCTTTCTGGGCCTCAGCTTCTTTACTTGTGAGATGGGGATAAAGCTGCCCATCCATTTAACTGCGACCGTGATTTCCCACAAGGACGCTAAGCTTTCCGAAGTTCTGGGGGGAAAGACAGCAGAGAAATCGGGAAGAGGATGGCCAAGTTGAGAGGAGCCCTTCATTTTTTTGACGCAAGGACCGTGAGGGTCTTCCTTGGATGAAATCTCCAGTTTGCGTGACTTGGGGCCAAGGGAGCTAAACCCCTGGCATCTCAGTGGTCTTGAGGTCCCTAATGGGGCCTTCTCCTATCCACAGGGGGCAGCCAGCACCCATGCACCCTGTGCCCAGCAGGCTTCCCGGTGAGCCTTGTGCTAGAACAGAGCTGGAAAGTCAGACAGGCCTGGAGTGCACCCGCCTCCCCTCGCCACCATCACCCGTCTCTTGTCTGGACCATGGCTACAGGAGACTGCCTGATTTCCCCCATCTGCCCGGACTGCTCGCCTTCCCCTCACTCCCCCCACCCCCCCCGCCCCGCAGGAGCTCCACCAGCTGCCTGTGGGATCTCCCATGCCTTCAATCTATGGTCCATGTCCCTGCAGAAGGTCTGGGTTTGAGCAGGGCAGTGACATGCCAGCAGGGGTATTCTGCTGCCGTCACAGGCTGCAGGCTGGTACCGAGGGACCAGGGCAGGTGGATCAGAAGCAGCAGCTGTGGCTCCGAGTCAGGACCCGGGAAGCCGGGAGACCCTGCAGTAAGTAGACTGATGGGTCCGGTTACCCTAGCTCGGTATCTGAGCTACACCAGTCCCTGCTGACTCTGGCAGCAACGTTCTGCAGGCTCTCCATTTCCGGTGCACAAACGTTCTCTCCCACAGCCCTCCCTCTGTGCCAGGAACAGGGACGGATCAATCCAGCTGCTCGGCCTCCGCATCGGAAGTGCTGGGATGTGAGGACTCTCCCTGGCTCCCAGGCCAGCCGCAGTGGCTCTTCCTCCCGGGAGGGAGGGAGCTCCCGATGCCCTACTTCCTGCCCCCGGGCAATGACTAAAACTCTGGGAAAACCGTGGAGCGCACAGGGCTCCAGAGCTGGTGGACTTTGGAGACCACAGGCAGTGGGAAAGGTGCCCTGACGGTCCTGGGCCGGGAGGTCAGAGTGGGAAGTCTGTCCCAGGGGTCCACACCTGAACCCGCCCAGCACTCAGGCAGGCAGTCCTCTTTGGCTCATCCGGGGATCTAAGTATTCACGTGTGAGCTTTATACACTTACAGGAGCCTGAGCGTACACACTTCCCATTGCATCTGTTAACGCTAGCAGTGGTATATTAACGTATCGGTTACTGTACATGGGAAGGTCTGCGAGCTTTATGTATATCTCACTTAATCCTCACAATGAGGAACATGTCATTATCCCCACTTTTTAGAAGAGAACCATGACACGCAGGGAGATAGAACAGGCCCAAGGTCACAGCTAGGACTGGGGTTTGAACCAGGTTCTTGCTCATCCCAACCCTAATACTGCCTCCTTTGATAAGTGCTCAACAAATGTTGGGGGGACCGTACTGTGTGGGCACACGGCCCAGAGAAAAAAAGAGAGCAAGTGAGTGCACCCTGAGATCCACCCCAGTCCCCATTGCCTGGCGTGCCCCACACCCTTAGTGCTTCCATGACCTTCCGGGGCATAACATAAGAATGTGTCCACATGAGAACAAGCCAGAAAGAGTGAGATCTGACTACTGATGTTCCTTTGCTTACAGAAAGGGGCCCAGAGCTGAGGTGCAGTCAGATCCTTCTTGGAGCTTTCCCTGCTGCTGGCCACCCTTCCCCTCCCCCAGTCTGGACCTTCCCTGGTCCTGGGGCCAAGACCGCCCAGGCCTGGCTTTGGGATTGGGGAACAAGGAATGCTGTGCGTGGCTTCCCCACTTCTTCAGGCTAGAGTACTGCCTCCCAGCCCCTGGCCTCCCTACCTCCCAGCTCGGGCCCAGGCCCTCTGACAGCTTTGCAAGGAAGGGCGTCCCTGAGACACTTGCTGGCGTTTCTGCGCAAACAGCCTCTGCTGCAAAGTTTGTCGAAGCATTTGGGCTTCAGTTTTTGGTTCAGAGTCTTCCAATGTTTTCATTTGGAAGGGGAAGTGTTTCTGTTGATGTGGTGAAGAGATAAAATAAGACACCAAGTTACACTGTCTGAAAGTCAAACGCTTGGCTTGGAGGCAGGGATTCATTTTAGGATCTGCAAGGCCTAGCACAGGGCCTGGTACAGAGTAGGCAGAAGCAAAGTCTGCTGCACAGCTAATACCCAAAGGGCCTAGAACCAGGCATGGGCAATGATCAATACCCAGTCGGGGTTTGGAATAGATTCCACAGGTTCTGCCTTCAAAAGGTGTTCAGTCTGTGTTTCTCCATCTTTAGCAACCTTGCCCCTTCCAGGCCCCCGTTACCCGCAGCCTGAGCAACTACCCAGTTCCTAACTGGCTTCCCAGCTTCCATACTTGCCCCGACAGCCCATTCTGCCCACAACCACCTGCCCACAACTGCCAAAGTCATCTATACAAATGTGAACTGAGATTATGTCATCTCCTGCCTCAGACCTTCTGATGGCTTCCCATTGCTCATGGCCGTGGCCCCCCAGGTCCTTTACGGTCTGTCCCCACCTGCCCCACAGACTGCTTCCGGGGGTGCTCTTTAGCCACAATGGCCTCCTCTTGGTCACTCCAAAAACCAACTCTCCTACCCCACAGCCTTGGCACTAGATTCCCTCTGCCTCGATTGGCTTCCGCCAGATCTTCAGTCTGGCTCCTGCAACCAATTTAGGGCTCAGCGCAACCGTGTCATCTCCTCAAGAGATCTTTCTTTTTTTTTTTTAAGATTTTATTTATTTATTTGATACACAGAGAGAGATTACAAGTAGGCAGAGAGGCAGGCAGAGAGAGAGGAGGAAGCAGACTCCCCACCGAGCAGGGAGCCCAATTCGGGGCTCGATCCCAGGACTCTGAGATCACGACCCAAGCAAAGGCAGAGGCTTTAACCTACTGAGCCACTGAGGCGCCCCTCAAGAGACCTTTTCTGACCTCCAACCCCAACAAAGCAGCCCATTTCTATTCTTCTGCTTTGCTCATTCACCAGACATTTGAGGGCCTACTAGATGCCAGGCACTGTTCTAAGTGCTGAAAAAGCAGCAGGAACTCAAAAGGGATGCCCATGTCCTCATGGCTCTCAAAAGATCTCATCACCTTGTTTGGGAATCTGCTGGTCTTTTCTCACCAAGTGCCAGGAGGTCACACCTAAGTCTCTTTAGGTCACTGTGTTCACCCACCGGGCACAGTATGGACTCCGTAAACATTTGTTCAATCAAAGCACGGACTGATGGACGGATGGCAGACAGGTAGGCAAGGAGACTGGGTAGGTATGCAGGGCAGCTGACCCACTCTCCACCTGGCACTTGGTTCTGGCTAAGGTCTCAATGAGCTCAAATGAAGCTTTTATCAGAGAAATCTCACTGTCCACCTCTCAGGGGGCACCCCCAGCCCTCAGCACTACCTCTAGTAGTTCCTGCCCCACCCTGCATTCCCTCGGACCATGGTCACCTTGGCAAAGGCAGGCCACAGAGGAGGGGAGTTAACTTAGCCTGCTTGGGGTAAATGGCATTCGCATCCATCTTCTAGAAGGTACTCTTGCCATCTCAGTATCCTCCCACTCAGGCCCTGTGCCTAGTGACACTGCACACTGTCCAGTGGAGGGGCTCGGCCGAAGTATGCCTGCCTGCAAGTCTATGAACCGTCACCAGACCCAACAGCCTGCCTGTCTCTCATCTTGTTCAGCTGTCTCTCTTCCCAGCTCTGAGACTTTGGCCAAGTCACTCTCCATTCTGGACCTTCATTCCCCTCCCAGCAATACATAGGGTGGGGCAGGACACACAGCTTCCTGGTCGCAGCCTAGAACAAACACCTCAGTGCAAAGATCCTGTGGTCCCTACTCCTGTGGGCCCAAGAGCTCCTTGAGGCCTTGCAAACACTACAGACAACGCCAGCCCCTGCCTGCCTGGTCTGTGAAAGCAACCTGCGAAACTGGCAGCCCTTGCAGATGCAAGCTGCAGACCTGCTGAGCTGGGGCACCCTGAAACCTGACTCCCAAGGAGCAGCAAACCCAAGGCCAAAAGGAAATGCAGACTTTGCAGAAGGAGGTTTCTCCTCTCACTGCTTCAGCCGGGGTCCTTGCTCCACCCCGTCCCCCAGAGGCCACAGGACAAAGGTGGTCACTGCCTGGCTTGCGACCTCCTCTGACACTCCAAATCTTTATCCTTCCAGGACTACAGGGATCCCCAGAAAGTCAAGGTCACCATCAAGCCAGACTGAGGCAGAAGGGAGGAGCTGACAGTTCTGCCTCAAACGGATCTGGGTGCAGAGGCTTTTCCACAAGCTGGGGCACTGGTACCACGGCTAACCCAAACACCACTTAGGCTCTGCCTCCCTTCCCCTCTGCAACAACAACTGTCACCTTCATCAGGAAAAGCTTTCCAGCCCCAACTAAGGGCCTGACAGGGGTCTGGCCACGGCTGGCATCCCAACAGACCTCTAGAAGCCCGGGGAGAAGGGTGCCTGTCCGCTCTGGAGATGCCCCCCTCTTCGCCAGCACCCCCAACCCACCCTCATCTGGCGCAGGGAGGGCACTTACAGGTCTTGGAGGCCGGAGACGGCCTCGTCCTGGGGATCCCATCCCTGGCCCGACGATGCCCCCAACCAGCAGCGGCGGCATGATTTGGGCGGCTGGTCCGGGCCGAGGGGTGCGGGTCGCTGGGGGGAGGGGAGGACGGGAGCCAAGCCTACTCCAAGTAACCATCGAAGACATCGAGCTCCGAGTCGGCATCGTAGAGGCCCGAGCCGGGGTCGGAGAGCACGCCGAGGTCCACGAGCGCCTGGTCCATGTCCTCGGGCAGGAAGACGAGGCCCACGTTGAGGACAATGTACTCCATGAGGAAGGCGTAGTACAGGATCAGCACATTGACGAAAAACAGGCCCACGTAGAACATAGAGGGCAGCAGCGACGGCGGCACGTAGGGGACCAGGGGGCCCAGCGCGTCCAGGTGGGCCGCGACCCGGGCGCCGGGCATGCAGGGGGCGGTGAGGGCGGCGGCCCGGAGATCCCAGCGATCTCAGCCGCTGCGGCGCCCGGGCGGCCGGCAAGGGGGCAGCTCAGCCATCCAGGGGCGCCCCGGGGGCCTGCT
>LNAC01000023.1:4081949-4194662 GCA_002007465.1 Ailurus styani | reverse complement strand
GCTCGACCCAGGCGGCGCCGGGCCCCGGCGGTGCCCCCGCCGGTGTGCGGCGGCCTCTGCGGACGCGCCCCGGCCCCTGAAACGTACCCGGCGAGGTCCACGCACCCCCAGATGTGCCCACACGGCTCTCTCGATCCACCCCGCGCCCAGGCAGGCCCCCCCTTGAGGTGGCCGGCGGCTGCCCGGCTCCTCCGACGCGCCTCGCTCGAGCTCACAGGCCCTCGCAGCGGCGGCGGGGACCCCACCGCGGCTCAGCGTCGAGGGCCAGTCCCGGCGGCGGTCGCTCCAGCCCCGCCCGGCAGTTCCTCGAGCCCCCTCCGCGCCCCCGCAGGCCCAGGGCCCATGGCTGCGGCCTCCGCGTCGCCCTCCTGGTCGCGTTCCGAGCACCGCCCCCGGAGCGGCCCCGCGTTCATTGGCCCGCCGCCCCTTGCCCGCGCTCATTGGCCCGCTCGACTCCCGCGCTCATTGGCCGGAGCCCCCCGGGGGCGGTCCCGCTTAGCTCCGCCCCTCGGGGGCGCTAGCCTCTGAGCTGCTTCCCCGATTCCGGGCCCCGCCCAGGTCTCAAATCCTATTGGCTCTGCGAATCCCCCCCGGAGTAGCGGGAGGGGAAAGAGACAGAACAGAGTTCAAAACTAGAGGCATCCTAAAGGTTAAGGTATAGCTGAAGGAAACCCCAGCCTCCTTAGCACACTCCCCTGGACTTGGATATGGCGTCATGCCTCTTTGGGACTCAGTTTACCTGTCAAAAGGAGGCAGGGTCGGGGGGCGGTGAATTTACCGGTGAAAATCTAGGGCTTTCCAAAGAGGCAATTCTCCACGGTGGAGGAGATTACTCAGTGCCTCCATCTCCCCAAATTCTGCCTGCCAGAAGGTCCGCCCATCGCGAGGATGTGCATAACAGGGTTCAGGGACACCTGACTAAAGAGATTCCCAAGCAAGTCAGACCTGCAGCAGTGGGGTTCCTTCCCGTTTTTGCTTGGTAAACCATGTTTGAAAAGAGGACGAGGTTAAACATTGAAACAACCCAGAAGTACATAGAAAGGTGAGTCTCGCGCTCACTGATTCCTCTTCTCATGAGCAACCCTTGAATATTCTTCAGGAGACTGATCTTGCCCGAAGCGCCTTCCAGAGCTGTTCCACAGACCTTTATGTTTTAAGGATCTGGTTTTTGAATGGTCTCTGCACCCACAGTGGGGCTTAAACTCGCAACTCCAACATCAGGTGTCGCGTGCTCTGCTGACTAAGCCAGCCAGGCGCCAGGACAGACCTTTAAATCTCGGGTCACACTGAGCTGGGTGTTTTACATACATCGCTTAATTGCAGCTAGACGTGGCTGTGTAGTGTGCTACCCCTTTTTACAGATGAGGAAATCTGGGCCCAGAGAAAAGGGAGGGCCCCGGGAGGAAGACACTAGGTCTGTGTGTGTTTGGAGATCACAGCTGCCCTTTTCCCCCCCATTACTGTCTCCTGGCCCATTTAGATGAATTACAGAGCAAACCACTAATTCTCCAACTGCTGAAGGTGAAACGAGCCTTCATTCCGTCACTCATTCACTCCGCCAGTATGTGTTGAACATTTATGATGTGCCAAACGTTGTGCTAGGCAGTGGGGAAAACACGGGCCCTTAGCCCAACTCTGAGCACAGTTAATGAGACACATAGTCCTTAGATAACTCTGCGGTGTAGAAAGGAACGAATGAACGGTGAACAGGCCAGTCTTGCCTCCAGCGAGCTTCTCACTCCTACACCAGGGCAGACATTTAGATACATCTTCTTGGCTCATGTGCAGAGTTCGGCGTTTCTTTTCTTCTAATGCTAATTCTTCTCAGTGTGGTAGTTTGGGGAATTGCTTGGATTTGCGGTGAAGACTAGAGAAATCCTCTGAAAGCACAGGATGTTCAATTTTGGTAAACTGTTGCCTGAAGGCCTTTCAAAATCTATTTTTTAAGTTGAAGTGGAAAAAGAAAAGCTGTAAGGACAGTCAAGACCATCACAGACTTGGTACAGATTCGTTTACTGGGGCATAAAATGATGGAGCCGGGGTTTGAACCACGCACTTACTAGCTGCATGACCTTCGGTAAGTCAACGCCTCTGCGATGCAGTTTCCTCGTGGGTAGTAGCATAGGGATGATAGTAACCACCTCACAGGTTGGTTGTTAGCCTTAAGTATCAGTCTATGTAAAGCGCTCAGGACGGTAGCACATAGTAAACGCCATGCAATAGCTATTCTGATTCTTACCATACAAGCTAAAGATTGTGAACATTGCGGTTACTTTTAAGCACCCAGCTTCACCGATTCCCTCCCCGAGGCTGAGCGCACAGGTTTCCCATTCCCGCCCGCCGTCCAATACTGCGGGCTCTCCTCCCCCTCTCGCTCCGCCTCTTCTCCAAGGCCGCGGGCCCGCCGCTGCGCAATGCACGCAGGGCCTTGTAGTTCGTTGGCAGAGTCCCGTGGGCGGGGGCCTCGCGGGCGAACTGCACTTCCCAGCGTTCCTCGCGGCGGCGGCCGTAAAGCGCGGCGGTCGAACGGCCGGTTCCGGCTGAATGTCAGTGCGGAGCTGTGGGCCGGGGAGGAAGGTGGTTGGCGGTCCCTCTACCACCTCCGCTGTTGCCTCCTCCGCTTGTGCTGCCACTGCGGGCGCTCGGCCGCTCGGGCATGAGACCGTGAGGCGGGCAACGGGTCGGGGCCGCCGACATGTTTGGCCGCTCGCGGAGCTGGGTGGGCGGGGGCCATGGCAAGTCTTCCCGCAACATCCACTCCTTGGACCACCTCAAGTGAGTGCGTGGGGGCTGAGGGGGGCAGGCCGCGGGGCTGGACGTGGGCATGGGGGCGCATAGCCCCGGGCCGGGGGCTCTGCGAGGTGTCAGAGCGAGGTGGAGGGCGGAGAGAGACGTCCGGGAGAGGCTCCGCGATGGTTAAGAGCCAGGGCTCTGGGGTCAGGGCGCCTGGGTTCGAACCCTGACACCGTCGCTCCTCGCTGTGTGACCTTGGGCAAGTGGCTTAGCTCTCAGGGGCTCACTATCCCCATGTGTAAAGTAAGGGGATTTCAGCTTACGGATGCACAGTTCGTTGTTGCCGGGGGCAGCGGTGGGCACCAAGCTTCCGGGGGTGGTGCTTCTTAGGCTGGGCAGCTTAGGGGTCAGAGATCCGGACCTGGGAGTCGGACAGACTGGGGTTCCAATCTAGGTGTGTGAATTTAGGCCTCAGTTTCCTCAGTTGTAAAGTGGATATAGTGACAGCATCTACTCCCTGTGATTGTTTCGAGGGTTAGAGTAAGGGAATGCGGGTAAAACTAGAAGCATGTACAAGTGCTCAATAAAGGGTAGTCCTTTAAAAACATTTTATTTTCCCTTGGGAGAGTTTAAGTAGGGGACTATTAGAAATAGACCTCTGGGGGAGGACAGGTGGCCACCGTGGTCCTGGGAAGTGGGAGTGCACAGAATGGCCTTGCAGTCAGACCTGCATTCAAATCCTGATTCTATCGCTTCATGGCTGTGTGACCTTGGACAAATCAGTTCACCTCCTTGAGCCTCTGGCTCCCAATCTGCAAATGGGGTTGATGTACACTGTGCAAGGATTCAGTAAGGGTAGGCATGGAATGAGAGTGATCCAGTGTCTCTTACACAATTGGTGGCAGCCGTGTTTATCGGCTAGGTAAGGCCTTTCCAGACCACCCTACCTAAAGCGCTTCCCCACTTCAGTTCCTTTCTGTCTGGTCTTTTTCTTGATTTCATTCAATGCGTATCTCTACTATCTGCATTTAGCCTGTTTGTTTTCACTCCTTTTCTGTCTGCTCCTAAACTGGTACTTCGAGGAGAGCGGAGTCGGCTTTTTCTGCTCACAGCTGTATTTCCAGCAGCCAGTGCAGGACCTGCACACAGTAGGAGCTCAGTGGCTACCGAAAGAGTGGGGGGAAAATGAGTGAATTGGGGATAGAGGCAGAGCATGCAGACAAACCTAGGATTTTTTTTTCAGGGTTGGGGGCGATGGAAAATAGTGACTTTTGTGGAGGGAATGACTGCAGGGAGGAAATTTGTGTGTGTGTGTGTGTGTGGCATTCGGGTGGGGAGTAGGCATTCCTTTGGTGGTAAGAAATAGGCTGGTTTCCAGAGGGAGCTCCCAAGATTACTAATGGGAAGAAAAGAAGATGTGGGGGGGGTGGGCAGGGAGCAGAAGGAAGACAGGGGCTCAGGGAAAGGATTGGTGGGAGGAAAATTAGATGGGGCTTCTCATTTGGCCAGGGGTCGGGGTGCTGTGCTTCTCAGCTGTCTCTTCTAGCACGGGGCAGGTGTTTCATAAATGTCTCAAAGAGTTAGAGGGGCAGGAGGAATCAGTATGTAGTAAGGAATGGTATGGGGGGGTGACGAGAGAGGACACAGGGAGAAGGCAGAGGACAGGATGGGGGTGTTTAGCGAAGCCAGGAATCTTAAATGGGAGGGCAGCTGGACTGGAAAGGGAGAGGCAGAAGGATTTCAGGAATTTACAGAGTGGGTGGATGTGGCTGAGAAGGGGAGGATGGTTATCGAAAGGAGGTTGGGCCTCCTGCCAGCATCCAGGCACCTGCAGGCTTTCACCTAGCTCTGCCTGCCTCCAGCCCTTGTAAAGTACTTTAATAATTACTGAATGCATTTTTTGGTGCCAGGTACTGAGGACTTCCTGTGGGTTATTTCCTTTAGTCCTCACAAGTCTGAGTTATGGGAACTGTTATTGTTTTACATTTTATAGAAGTAGAAACGAAGGTTCAAAGAGGTTAGATCACTTGCCACGAGGTGACAACAACTGAAAGGGTCAAAGCCAGGGTCTGACTTCAGTGCTTGTACCCACTGCACTGCTATCTTTCTGAACGGAACTGCCTCCTAAGTCAGTTTGGGAAGACTTTCAACTTGGCCGAGTCTCTGCCTGATGGGGCATCTTTACCCTCCAGCCAGCCAGGGAATGGTAAAGGTTCTCGGATTCCTTCGAAGTACCTGTGTGCCCAGGTTCATGGTTTAGGTTAAAAGGCCATTGGGTGCTTTTGGAAACCCTAGCTGCCTGTCCTGGATCAGGCGGATCAGCTTAATCCATATTACAGTCTGAGGAACCTAGCAATTTGCAGACTGCTGTGGGGCTTAGAAGGTCCCCAAATGACCTTGAGTAGAGTGTCTTAAACAGCTAGTTCTCACCCCAGTGCTTGCGAGGTTCTTCATTTGGCTCTGATGGTAAGCATCTTGGGCCTTAGGTACAGAACAGCTCATTTCCTGAGGGACTTCACAGGCTGGTGGGGAAGACAGCCATAAAGCCGGTGATTCTACAGCGTGACAAGTGCTGCAATCTCTGTAGCTTCAGGATTCTGTAGGAACCCTTGGAAGCTTTCTGGGGGAGGCAACGCCAGAGCAGAGTCTTTGAGGACAGAGCCATCATGTGGGGCTGCAGGGTGTGGGAGGAGGACCCTGGGCTTTGTGGATTATTGAGGTGAGGCTGGTGGTTGTAGGAAATAAGGCTGGAGGTAGAATGTGGCTTGGGCCTCATCTGACATGAAGGGTGACCAACCGTCCCGGTGTGCCTGGGACAGAGGAATTTCAAAGGACGTGCAACTTTCAGTGCTAAAACTGGGAAAGTCCTGGTCACCCTAATATACTCTTGCCTTGACCTAGGGCAGTGTGGGTGGAGAGGAAAGATTGAGATAAATAAAAGAATTTAGAATTGAAAAAAAAAAAGGTTTTTTTGACATACAAAGCATCTAAAAACCCTCCCCGTTTTAAAAATACTTTTTTTTTTTAAGAACAGTATGAGATTTAAAGAAAATTGAGAAGATAGCAGAGAGAGCGGGAATTGCTTTTGAACCACGTTATTCTTCCTAACATTCTCAGCTTTCACACTGGAAAGGAACTTTTCTGTTTGCTAAATAATGGGAAACTGTGTGCCTGTGGTCCTTGTGTACTGAACTGAGTCAGAGATTCAGTCGAGGCACACTGAGATAGTAAGAGGTTATTGGCTACACTTCACCAGTGGTTTATTGCCCAGGCTAGTGGCAAGGCCGTGACACTGACAAACAAATGCCCACCAGCAAGCAGAACCTTTACTGATGGAGTTGTGTGATTGCTTCTCAAAGATCACCTTTAGCAGGAACTGTGAGTCCGTAGGCCGGTAGAGCTATTTTGGTGTTGTGCTGTCCCGTTATTCTGATCACCTTTGTGTGTGGGTCAAGATTCTTGATTGCTAGGGACCGAAACCCAGCTGGAATTGCCTTATGCCCCAAACGGAATTGATTAGCTCCTGTCCCTGAGCAGCCTGTCCTAGCTAAGCCATGGCCAAGTACAGGTGTTCAGACAAAGCATCTGTCAGCATCTGTCTCTTCCCAGTTCTTGTCTCCTCTTCCTTCTGTGTTGGTGTCATTCTCAGCAGGCTCCAGGCTTCTATCTATCAGTCTAGCAATCCGTGGGGGAAAAGGGAGGGTCCTTTCTAAATATTGTCCAGAAATGGGTATAGTTAGACCAACCTGGGATCTCATGCCCGACCCTGAGCTTGTCACTGTGGCCAGGGGCATGGGGTGCTCTCATTGACCTTTGCCTGGAACTGGGCATCAGCTCCTCCCAAGCTTGTGGACAGAGAATGAGAGAAAGCATGGGGTTCCCCTGGGAAAATCCAGGGTTCTTACCCAAAGAGAGGAGAATGTGTATCTAGCAGGCAGATGCTCACCTGTTCCCACTTGAGTCAACTTTTGCCTAAGATAGCACTGATTATTTTTAAGGGTACAGTATTGCCAGACTGATTTTTTTTTTTTAGGATATCATATTCACCATATCACTTGTAATGAGCCTGAGGCACCCATTATGTCAAGTCCAAGTTCTTCCAGGCCTTCAGCGTGCTCTAGACTCTGTTGCCATCCATCTAGTTTTGGAGCACAGGTGAGGGCCCTCTAATGCAGGCGAGGGGGTCAGGAGCATCCTTGGTAGGCAGACGCCCATTTAAAGGGAGATCTAAAGGATGAGAGTTATGCCAGACTGTAGGGGGTCATTGAAAGGGGGGATTCTGTAGGCAGAGGAAACAGCGATTGAGGCCTGGAGGAGAGAGAGAGGCTCAGGTTGTTCAGCAAGGGTGTGCATGTGGGGGGAAGGGGAAGTGTAGACCCCAGAGCAGATCCATGAGGCAGGAGACGTCACAGACACCTCTCCTTAAATCACATTAAGGAATTTGGACATCAGTCCGAGAACAGTGGGTAACCGTTGGATTTTTTTTTTTTTTTAACTGGAGTGCGGTGGTCCAGCCGAAGTCTGGGGGTGGGTGGGTTGGGGGAGGGCCCAGCAGGAGGTGGGCATCCAGTTGGACTGCTGCTGCCTTCTGGAAAGTGAGGGTGGCCGTGTCCCCTAATTCAGGGGTTCACCTTGACGGGCCTCCTGTCTCGCTGTCTGTGATACACACCTCACATGCCCGCCTCCCTGGGTCCGTGCTCTCCCCACTTGAGCTCCCCTCCTCTTCCTGCCCATCCAAATGCCCACTGTATCATTGAAGTACCAGTTCTTCCACAAAAATCGCCCTGCTGACTTCAGCCAGCAGGAAGCTCTGTTGTTATTTCTCGTGTCACTTATTCTCGTTCCCACGGTCCCACTCAGTTAACCCATTGTCATGTCCAGTCTTCCCATCGCCAGAGTTCGACCAGCTTTTAGATGTTCTGGGGTTTTCCAGCTTTATCCCAGCATGAGTTAGAGCCCCAGGAAGCTGGCCAGGGTTCCTCAGGCTTGTCCCTTTGCTGTCAGAAGTGGTCCTTCTTGAGCATATGTTGTCTCTCCCAACTTGAACATAAGCTTAAGGACAGAGACCTGGTGGCTTGTTCACCTGGGAATTGTCAGATGCTGGCACAGGGCCTGGCACACAGTAAGTGCTCAGCGAGTATTTGTCGCCGGGTAAACGAAAGAGGCAAGTTTTGGCCAGGCTTTTCTTAACAACGGCCCGCTCTGGCCAGGTTGGTCCCAGTGTCCGTACTGCAGCTAGGACTTTGTGTAGAGGGCTGTGACTTCGTGTACTGTGCCTACACCCCTGTGTGCTTGTCAGCATCCCACATCGCAGACCCAGTCTCACTGGCTGGCCCAGTTTGACGTCTCTCTGGGATGATTCATCGGGAGAAGCACAGCGTGTCACACCTGTCCCCAATCCTCTGGTCTCATTGCACCCCACGTGGAGCTCCTCCTTGTCCTGCTGACCAGAGGGCTGGGCACGGACCACGTGTGGTTCCCAAGGCATGGAGTGGGTGCTTGGACTGAACGGACAAAGGCTCCGTGTCCGTCCCCCAGACGTTGTTATTTTGGGGTGTGTGCTTTTGGGGGGAATGGACTCCTAGTCTCCTTAGGCCTCTGGTACTCTGCTTACCCTTCCTCACACTTTAGCTTCTGGGTAAGTTTCAGGATCTTCCAGTAGGAGCGTCCTAAGAGGCATATTATGATACAGGTCATAAAACTTGTATGACCTTAGTGCATCTGTCTCAGAAGTGCACGTAATGATTATTGACTAATGGTTTAACCTGTGAAATAAGGGACTCTCGAGAGAGCAGGGTCTGGGGGGGCAGAATGTTTACAGTCCGTCGTCCTTGGCGAGGAGCCGCTAGCGTGTTGGTTGTACACTGGCAACACGCTATGGTTCTCTCTCCAGGCATTTCAGACTCTTTGGTTTATCGCTCAAGGAAGAGTTCGCACATGTGCAGGGGTCTGATACTGAAACCCTACCTTCTTCAGAGCTTGTGCTGGAGATAGGATGATGTTGCCGGTTTTCTGAGGAAGTAGAGTAAGGGTCAGTTACAAGGATTGACTTTAAGATCTGATATATATTTTCCTGCTTTTTGGTTTGTTGTTTTTCTGCTTGGTTTCCTTGCAATGCTAGGCATTCATTCATCACCTCATGTAAATGCTTGGCTAATAATAGTGTTTACTTGGTTGTTTGCATTTTCTATCCTATCATGGTTATAAGCAAGGGGTGTGGAGTCCGACTGCCTGGGTCCCCTGCATCAGGACTCTGGGCAGATCCTAGCCTCCCAGAGCCTCAGCTCCCCGGAGCATCAACCCCGCTTATTTTAAGGGTTTAATGAGTGAATACATCTAAAGCACTCGGAAGAGGGCCTAGCAAAAGGAAGGCTTAGCTGCAACGGTTTTGATGATAAAAATGTGCACACACACAGTTTGAGGGAAAATGTTTTCATTGTACCAGAAATCCGTGTAAGAGAAAACTCCGTCCTTTGTTCTTCTGCCCTTGGAAACTTACCCGAGATAGGGACACAGCCTTGCACACCAAGAAGCCACGGTAACATTGTTGATGATCTAAACAATGAGGAATCCTGATGTCCAGCACAAGAGTTAACTGCTGTGCTTGTCCAGTCAACTATGTGGCCATTAAAGATGCTTGCAAACAGTTGTCAATAACAAAAACGCTTCTATTACTCAGTCATGGGGTGGGAAAGATGGGCAGCCAAATGGATCTACAGGAAAAGCTCAACAATGTGAATGTCCACCCCAGAGGAGAAGACCCAAGGAAATACATCACATTCCAGCAGTGCCTTCTCTGGGCAGTGGCTTTTGTTGTTGAAGCTGCCAATGTTCCTAAAATGAGTGTTAACTCTCAAAATCAGAAAGTTATTAAACTATATTAATATCTCTAGGTAGATTGAATTACTTGATCTTCTAAAGCTCTGGAATTAGATGCAGCATTAAAATATTAAACCTTAGGGCGCCTGGGTGGCTCAGTGGGTTAAAGCCTCTGTTTTCGGCTCAGGTCATGATCTCAGGGTCCTGGGATCGAGGCCCGCATCGGGCTCTCTGCTCAGCAGGGAGCCTGCTTCCCCCCTCTCTCTCTGCCTGCCTCTCTGCCTCCTTGTGATCTCTCTCCCGCTGTGAAATAAATAAAATCTTAAAAAAAAAAATTAAACCTTAATCTGCTCAGCTCCCCCCCCAGTACATTGAAGCAAACATGTATTGAAGTAAACATGTATCGTATGTATCTTCTTTCTTTCTAAAACATTACCTAAAACAGTGTGCTAGGACATAGTGGGCGTGAAAAGATGGTCAAGCGGCATGTACAATCATCATAGAAATTTGGAGGTTGAGATGTAGTGGGTATTTGCAGCTACCAACAGCAAACATTTAGAAAATGAGTATTTTGGATGCTACCATTTACAACAGCATCAAAACAAAACATCAGTTACCTACAAATAAATCTGACGAAAGATGTGCCAGACCCTGTCCAGCCAACACTGAAAGAAATGTAAATGTCATGTTACCTTATTGTAAAGATGTCAGTTTCCTCTATATTTAGCTAGAGATTTAGGGCAGTCTTAAAGGAAATCTTAGCGAGTATTTTTGTGGAAGTTGAAAAGGTGATTTTAAAATTTATATGGAGCTGTAAAGGGCCAAGAATAGCCAGTATAATAATGAAAAAAACAGAGGGGGAAAGAATTGGAGGACTTCCATTATCACACAGAGGATTTCTCCTAAGGCTGCAGTAATCAGTGTGGTATCAGCACAAAGGTAAATGAATAGCTCATTGGAACTAGAGCATTCGGGAAGAGTCCCCACACGTGCAGTCATCTGAGAAATGACAGAGGTGACATTTGAGTGCATTGGAGAACTCAGGACCTTTTCAGTAAATGATGCTGAATCTACTAGATTTCCATATGGAATAATGAATTTTGGCCAGTGTCTTACACCATACACAGAAAAATCAGTTCCAGATGTACGCTAAGTCCAAATTGCAAGGTAAAACAGAGACTTCACAGTAACGGGTGCTTGCTAACCTGCTGTCTGTCCCCTGCTCCTGTGACCAGGGCTGGAGAACTGCTCAATCTCTGGCTCATTTCAGGACCCTTGGCCCCCAGCTTCTGGGATTTTTAAGAGAGAAATCTTTTGACTCTGCTTCCTTTGCATGGGTGTATTGAAACGACACGTTCTATCAAAACGACCCTGTGGGTTTTGCTTCTCCGAAGTGGGAGCACCCATACTAAGGGAGCTGCCTGCTGCCCCCGTGTGGATGGCTGGTGCCACTACACTCAACTGCATATCCTTAATTCTGCGCACCAGCTCCACTTCTCAACACAGGCTTCCCCAAGAGATGCCAGGAGTTAGAAGTTAGGACTGGTCCTAAAGATTTTTAAGCCCTCCTGTCCCTTTTGGGGGGTCTTCAGAGTCCTAAAAGCCACTGCCTCTCCCACTGGGCCAGGAGTGTATTAGTGGGGTGCTGTGGATTCTGTCATCTCCACAGAAGGAAACGGCAGAGTGGGGAGGATCTGCCCTTCCGCCCGCGCTGCCAGCGAGGCCTGTTACAGCAGGGTAGGGGGCATACTGCAGCTCACACGCCGAGTGTCACTGATGGCCGTGGGGCGAGTGAATGCAGCGACGCTGAAACCTCAGTGGGAGCTGGTTCAGAATGCAAACTTGGGGCCCTGCGCCCAGGAGTCAGCTTCCGTGGGTGCATCTGGGGTGGGGAAGCTAGAATCTGCAACTGAAAGGGGATTCTGATGCAGGGGACCCTGGAAGCACAATTCGGAAAACTCCGCTCTTTGAGCTTCTTGGGGAAAATGCATGGGAAGGGAGGTGGAGGCAGAGATTCACAAGTGGGTCCTCACAGGGTGGAGGCCCCTTCACACGGGGAAGCTGGCCTCCGTGCCCACGTGCAGCACTGCTGGTAGATTTGGACACAGGTGGAGGGGATTTCTGTATTTGGAGAGCTGTTTTAGCTACTGTGTTGTGAGTTGCACGCAATCTTTGATTAAATCATTAAGTGATTCCTTGTGCTGTCTTTAAAATATAACAGCAACAATTTTAAATACAACCCACCCCTTAAAGCAGATTAGGCCTTACTGTTCCATCTGCAAGGTTCTACCTCTTTATACCCTACCCATTTTTGGAGATTTTCGATGGTAGGGGCCTATCTAGTCCCCTGCTTACCAGCCCCGCCTTCAAAGTGATCCCTAAAGGAACTCAGAAGGTGACTCCTCTCGAGTCAGCCGCTCTTGGTGTCCCCCTTTTCCTCCCAAACCATGACAGCTGAAGTCAGCCTGTGGGCCCTGGAGATGCTTTTTATTTTATTTTTCATTCCCCCCCCTAAGTTTTAATTTAAATTCGTTAGTTAAAAGTGTAATTAGTTTCAGGTGTAGAATTTAGTGATTCTGCTCATCACCTGTTTCACCCATTCCCCCCCACCCCCCTTATGGTAGCCAGCGGTGTGTTCTCTAAGGTTAAGAGTGTATTTCTTGGTTTGCCTCTCTTTTATCCCCCCAGTTTGTTTTGTTTCTTAAGTTCCATCCAGGAGTGAAATCATATGGTATTTGTCTTTGACTTAGTTTGCTTAGTGTTTGTTATACGCTCTAGCTGCATGCACACCAGGTACAAAAATCTTGAAGGGAGGGGGGCGCTTGGCTGGTGCAGTCAGGTGAGATTCTTGATCTCAGGGTTGTGTGTTCGAACTCCATGTTGGGTGTAGAGATTACTTAAAAATAAAACCTTTTAAAAAAAAAAAAATGAAGGGACGACCCTAAGGGAGGGGAGGGAGCGCCTTTGGGAGCAGGGGCGTCAGCATCTTCCAAGTCTCCCTGGAAGGGGTACATGAACCCGACGTTTAGAGCAGCATTATCAGCAATAGGCCAATTATGGAAAAGAGCCCAGGTGCCCATCGCTAGATGAACAGGTATAGAAGATGTGGTAGATACACGCAATGGAACAGGACTCTGCCATAGAAAGGAGGGAAGTCTTGCTATTTGCCACACGCCCTTAAAGCTGTGCGGGTGGCACCGCCAGGGCATCTGGCCGGACTCTAGTCCCCACACCGCCCAAGATGGGCCTCCGTGATTCTTCCGGTTGCCCTGACCGCCGGTAGAGGCCCGAGGATGGGACTGGGTCTCCCTGCCTCTACCCTAGCAGCAGGCACAGGTCTGGAGCAGCAGAGGCCTTCCAGGAACATTCGGGTGGGTGAAGGTCAGTACCGTAGCCTCCCAGACCCACCTAATAGTGGGTACCCAGCAAAGGAGGTCAGTGCCTTGAACTGCAGGTCACCCACTTCGTTTAAGCTGTGAGTTTTGATTGGCCTTCCAAGGGTGGGTTTTTTGTTTTTAAAGATTTTATTTGTGACAGAGAGATAATGAGAGAGGGAACGCAAGCCATGGGGAGCTCCAGAGGGAGAAGCAGGCTTCTTGCCGAGCGGGGAGCCCGATTTGGGGTTTGATCCCAGGTGCTGGGATGGTGCCCTGAGCTGAAGGCAGACGCTTAACGACTGAACCACCCAGGCGCCCCATGATTATTTTTAAGATTTACTTGGGAGAGGGAGGGGGAAGGGAGAGAGAGAGAGAGAGACTACATGTGCAGGGGGAAGGGCAGAGGGAAGGTTACAGAGAGTCTTAAGCAGACTCCATGCTAAGCATGGAGTGGGAGATCATGACCTGAACTGAAACCCAGACTCGGATGCTTAACTGCCCTACCCGGGTGCCCCTGGCTGTTTTTAAGATTTGAGAGAGAGAGAGAGAGAGAGAGAGAGAGAGAGAGAGAGAGAGAAAGAAAATGTGCATGCAAGCGGGAGAGATGCAGAGGGAGAGGGCCTGACCCCATACTGAGCACGGAGCTCAACTCGGGGCTCGATCCAACACCCTTGAGATCATGACCTGAGCCCAAATCAGTAGTTGGACGCTTAACCGACTGAGCCCCCCAGCGCCCCCCAAGGATAGTCTTGACTGTACTCGATCTTTGCCCCAGCGACCTGCTTTGCGATCTCCTCTCCCTAACCTGAGCCTCCATCTTTCGAAACCTCTGCATCAGCCTGGCTGAGGGTTTTATGCCTGACGCTCAGCCTGGGCCATGTGTCTCCACTTGGTCCACCAGCATCAGGATCACCTGGGGTGTGAAGAGGCCCTTGAGGCCTGCTGGTTCTGAGTCTCCAGGAGGGCTCCAGTAGCCCCACTTTATCTGGATCTCGTAAACACTGGCGTTTGAGGACGGCCATTTTCAAGAGCTTGATAATTCTCCTAACTCTCTTTGGGTCGGCGTGTTTCTGGTTAACATTTCACAGCATTGTCTGCCATTTTTCTTGGGTGGTGAGTTGTTTCTTCTCCCTTTGGGTGTGGGGCTAACCACACCCGGAAAATGCACAGCCAGATGATCCCCAAAATGTCACTAGTGGTCGTTGAGCCTGGCATATATTTCTGTTGGTAATCCTTAATTTTCTTTCCTTTCTGTCAGGTATCTGTACCACGTCTTGACCAAAAACACCACAGTCACAGAACAGAACCGGAACCTGCTAGTGGAGACCATACGTTCCATCACTGAGATCCTGATCTGGGGAGATCAGAATGACAGCTCTGTATTTGAGTAAGGGTTTCCCATGTTTCTTGTTTTTTGACTCTCCTTCCTTTGAATATTTTTCCAAATGTATGCCATGAGTCATTCCCGATGACGTCAGGGTTTGACACCCATTTGGGTCTTGTGCAGATATCTATCTATATCTCTATAGAGAATGTCCTTGAAACACTGGAGAAATGTAAGCTGACAGTGGGAACCTCAGGGAAATGAGTGTCTCAAAATCTGAAAACATGATGGATGATTTTCTAAATAGTGTCCGACAGTGTCCCCCAAAGGAAGCAGAAAAGTTAGTTTCTAAGTTCTAAGTGAACTGAAGGGACCTTGCCCTGGAGAGACACAAAGAGCTTATCTTTATTGTGTTTACTGTTGGGCCCAGTGCTGAGCTCTCCATGAGATAATCTAAGTCTCCCCGCTGCCCCGGGGTGGAGGCCCTCCTGTCATGAGCATCACCATTTCTGCTCAGCGTCGCACAGCTGGTAAGCTGCGAAGGGGCTTCTTCTTATTCGTGTACTTCCTCAATGAGCAGTTGTAGGCCAGCCTCAGTTTCCTCATTTTTTAAGGGGGGGAGGGGCAGAGAATCTTAAGCAGGCTCTACGCCCTGTGTGGAGCCCCAGTGTCGGGCTTGGTCTCACGACCCTGAGATCATGACCTGAGCCAAAATCAAGAGTCAGATGCTCAACCGACTGAGCCACCCACGCACCCCTCTTCATCTTCAGAGAGAAAGTTCCTGGCCAGTGCCTGGTACAGAGTAGGCACTCAAGAATTGTTAGCGCACGATAATTTATAAAGACGTCCGTCTTATCAGACAGTTAAAAAGTGTGGACCGCTGCCCCGGCAGACCTATCTCTGTGTCGGAGTGCAGAGGGATCTGGGTTATGACAGCCACCAAACACAGATTTTATTTTTATATAAAGTAATCTCAACTCTCAGTATTGAGGCCACTTTAAAAAACCCGTTTAAAACAAAAAAGGTGTTCCGTTTCATGCTTGGGTTCTTATTAGATATTCTGATTTTCTGCATAGCCCTCTTTTCATCAGTAGGGTTATCTAAGATAAAGCTATTTGTGGGAAAAGCAAGCCTGTAACACTGCCCCCTTCCCCAAAGGAAAATGTGAGTAAAGAGGGAGGTGTTGTCTGCAAACGGCACTGCCTGCCTTTGAGGATGCACAGGGAATTGATTGGTTGGTTGGTGTGTTTTGGAAATGTGAATGACCTTTGGGTTAAAGGTTAGAAACCGTGTCCCCTTGACTAGAGTGGACTTTCTGAGCCCATCTGTTGTCTCAGAAAAACTGCTGAGCCCTTAGAGGCCCAGCAGTTCCTAAATGGCTCCCTGATAGGGTCCCCAGACTTTATTTTCCATCCATTTCTTTATTTTAGAATAGTTTTAGATTTATAGGAAACTGACAAGGATGGTACAGAAAGTTTCCAAACCCTCCTCTCTGTCTTCCCCGCTGTTAATGTCTTATCTGACTGGGGTGCATTTGTGGGAACAGAGAAGCCAGCCCTGGTACGTTTGTGTTAAGTCAACTCCAGACTCGATTTGGATTTTGCCAGTTTTTCCACGGAGATCCCCTTGCTCTGTAGGAGCCCAATCCAGGTGCCCACACTGCATTTAGCGGTCACATCTACCCAGTCTTCTCCAGCTGTGACGAATTTTCTGTCTTGTTTTCCTGACCTTGATGGTTTTGAGAAGTACCGGCCAAGGGTCCTGTAGAAAGCCCCCTGTGCCCGTCTGGGTTTCTGTGATGCCTTGCTCAGGATTAGCCAGGGGGCTGTGGGGGAGAAGACCCCAGAGGGGCAGTGCATCCCACAGTATCACCAGTCAAGATATCCCCTGCTCTCTGGGGAGGTTAATCTGATCGCTTGGTGTCGGCCACGTTTTTCTACCATAAAGCTACTCTTCTCCCCTTTCCCTACCCTGTTCGTTGAAAGAGGGTCAGTCAGTGTAGCCCACCTGGGGGTGTGGGAATTCAGCTCCACCTTCTGGAAGGGAGGGGGCTGGGGAGTATCTGCATGCGGTATTTGAAATTCTTCTGTCTCTTCTCCCCATTTATTTATTCAGTCATTTATTCATAGCAATATAGGCTTGTGGATGTTTATTTTGTACTCTGGATTAAAGTATCTTGTGGATCCAGAACTGTGTTATTAAACATTGTGTTACTAATACTAAATTAAAACGCGACACTGTAATAGCCTTTGTGGTCCAGTACTGGCTTAGTTACTGTCTTGCTCCCGTTCCAGCTCTGGGCACTGGGAGCCCTTTCAGGTTTGGGTCCTGTGTCCCTTGACACACCCCATCCTTCTGGGTTTTTTGAGCACTTCCTTACTTTCCTGTACTCTAAGATGCTGCAGGCTCGCCTTGTATTTTCCCTGCCCCAGATCTAGAATTAGCCATCTTTCCAAGGAACCCCTCCCACCCCTAAGGAGTTTTAAAAATCCAGGCTCCTGGATTTCGCACTAGACCTGCAGAATCTGTCCCTGGGCCAGATCTAGGTACAGACATTTTAACAAGTTCCTGAGTTGGTCATGGTGCGGCAGTGAGCTTGTTGTGGGGTGCTTGGGAGTCACTAATTTCTTGAACCTGAAGCAAAGGAAGACGAAATAGGTCAAATGATAGGGATAGTCTCAGGATCAGCGTGTATGGCGTTTGTAGGTAGACAGGCTCCCAGAATCAGAATTGGAAAAGGTTTGCGTTCATGTTATTTGATTACTTTTCATGAATTCAAACAGAAGTTGGGCAGCACTGAGCAAGAGCCATGGTCCTGCCACCGGGGAGCGGACAGCCGAGGGGAGAGAGACCCCCCAGAACCAAGTGACAGACACTCATCCCTGCAGGGGCCTGTCCTGAGTCACCCAGATGAGTGGTTACCTGGTTTTAGCTGGCATACGGAGAACACATAACTAGAAAACACCATTTTCTACCTTTCAAGAAAGGCACCAGGGGTTCTGTCTCCGTTGCAAGACTAAAAGAGCCAGCGTGTACCCACAAAGTCCGCATCCCCCGGCTGCTTGTGGGCAGATGTTCTGTCTAGAACAAGAGAGGCAGAAGCTGACCTGGGGGCTGAGTAATCCCCTTCCCCCATCAGCACCTTCAATCCCTTCCAGTTCCTTCCCCCCAGATTTGGGAACTCTTTCACTAGCATTATCTTGGCCCTTTGTAGGTAACTTTAACACATAAGGAAAACTAAGAATAGAGAGTATTGGATGCGAAAAGTTGCCTGGTGGGTTTCTCAGCACAGGTGGATAACTGTGTCATCATTTAGTGCATGAAGATCTTCCCCATTCTTCCCAGGATCAGCACTGTGCTCACATTCTGGGGAGGGAGTGCAAGAGGCCACCTTTTGCTGTGGGGGATGACGGCCAGCGGCCGTGGGGAGGCCGGGGCCTTGCAGACGGGGTGATCCCGATGCCCCCTGGGGGTTGGGGTGGTCCACGCCCGTGTGCTGCGCACGTGGCCAGGGGACGAGGTGTATTTGCACGTGCAGAAGCAGACCACTGATGCTTTCCCATTCTCTCCCCAGCTTCTTCCTGGAGAAGAACATGTTCGTTTTCTTCCTGAACATCCTGCGGCAGAAATCAGGCCGCTATGTGTGTGTTCAGCTGCTGCAGACCCTGAACATCCTCTTTGAGAACATCAGTCACGAGACCTCCCTGTGTAAGGACCATGCTTTACACTTGCCCCCTTACCACTGAGCTCTGGCAGCATGAAGCCTCACGTGGTCTTCGTGTTGCCTTTTGCGTGTTTGTGCTTCCTGTCTGTCTTCGTGTGCCTGGGCTGCCGTAAGAAAATGTTTTAGACTGGGGGCTGAGACCGTGGAAACTTACTTTCTCAGAGTTCCCGAGTTCGAAGTCCAAGATCAAGGTGCCATCAGGGGCGGTTTCTGGTGAGGCCTTTCTTTCCTGGTCTGTAGATGACAATCGGTCATCTTGTCATTTCTGGGGTGGTCTTTTTGTGTGTGTGCATGGAGAGAAAGTTCTGGTGTCTTTTCCTCTTAGAAGGATAGGAGTCTTTGGTCAGGGGCCCACCCTTGGACCTTGTTTAACCTTAATTACCTCCTTGAGGCCACTCTCTGTAAATATAGTCACAGTGGTAGTGCTTCCTGCTGTGAATGATGGTATCACGCAGTGTGGTCCATGACACCGTTTATCCCTGCCTGGTGCCGGACCGTGAAGGGCTGAGGGAGCTCCCCTCTGCTCCGTGATTCTGGGATGTTCACAGTTTCTCTTTATAACTTGCTGGGGTCGCTGAATCATCAGCCAATGGAGTAAGCCTTAGAAGCAGCCGGGCGAGGAAGAAAGGCCCAGGAGCATGCACGAAGTGGGCTTTGGCAGCTGATCTGCCTGCCTCAGTCCCAGTGCCTGATGGGCAAGGGGGTGGGTCGGAGCTGCTTCTCTGCCCTCACTAAGCTGAGTTCTTTATCTGAAACATCCACCCTGCAAGGCAGGTGCTGTCCATGCCCTCACTTAGTGCCCAGGGGGTTCTAGTCTGTGGCCCGTGGGGACCCCTCTAGCAAGGCCAGAATCCAGAAGGGGCTTCAGCCCAGCTGAGTTAGTTCAGTGGTCCACAGCTGGGGGTGATTGTGCCCCTGGAGGGCATTCGTCAGTGCCTGTGGACATTCTCGGTTGTGGTGGGGGGGGTGCTGTTGGCATCTGGTGGGTAGAGCCCAGGGGTGCTGCTAAACATCCAACAATGCACAGGACAGCCCCCCACAGTAAAGGATTATCTAGCCCCAAATGGCAGCAGAGCAAGGGGCAAGAAACTGGGTTTAGCTCCTCTTCCTTGGTGCTTGACCTCTCGCTGTATTACTCTAAGACGACTACCCTACCCGCCGGAAGCAGGGAAGAGAAGACAAGTGACTGAATGTCAGTGTCAAAGGCAGGCTCTCCGTCCCCAAGACAGGTTTAGAAGAAGTTTCTGGAGGGTGGAAGGGGGTAGAGGTGGTGGCCTTCCCCCGAAGGAGGAAGCAGGGGGAGGCGGGGAAGGGCTGTGCACAGTAGCTCTCGGAAGTGGCCACTAGGTGGCGCTGCCATCCCAGAAGTCTCTGCTCACACTTGGTGTGAGTTGACTCACTCTCCCTAAGTGGTTTCCCGTGTTAACAGCTTCTGTTACCCTGGATATGAATTGTGTGCGGTTTCTGAAAACTCCGAGCGGGGAAGACCCAGCTCAGGGGTGCAGGCCCTGGACTCCGACCCACCAGGTCCCAGGCCCTGCTCTGCCACATCAGCCTTGCGTGTGCTCCAGGGGGGGTGCCCTCGGCTCTCGGCTGCAGCTTCTTCTGTGAAGTGGAGATGGTCCTCGTATCTGGGGAGCAGTGGTCGGAGGGTTCAGTGTGACTCTGGCTGTGCACAGCGGAGCCTGGGGGCTGGTGGATGGAGGCGTCCACTCGAGCTGCTTTTGCCCTGAAACCCAGCGTTCCCCCAGATGTCTCTTCTCGGGTAGCCCTGCCTCCACCCAGCTGGTCATGGTAGTTGGGATGGTAGAAAATGCTGGAGTTTCTGGGTCACTTGGCTTTTCTTGAATTAGGACTGTAAGAAACGCAGGCAGACGCACTGGGTTTAGGGCGAACTCACCAGAGCGCCTTCCTAAGCCCTGCGGAAGCGGCACACATCCCTGCCTTTGACAGCACCTCGTTGTGTGGGGGTGAGGAGGTCACGTGACTTTGGCTTTTATTTTTCTTTTCCAGTCATAGGGAGAAAATGTGCTCATTCTAAAACAACAAAGAAATCAAACGGTACAAGAATATAGAAAGCAAAAGTTCCACTGAGCCTCACCCTCACAGTTCAGTGGACACAGAGCATTTTGCCGTTTGTTTTCTGTTTTCCCGACTTCCTGCCATGTCTTAAATCTTCGTGCAGTCCGTTCACGTGCCCCCACCTAGCGTGGCTCCGCACTGGGTTCTGCCGAGCCCCGCATTCTTCAACTTGCCCACGGGCCTCAAGGTGGTTTCCGGGTTTTCACTATTACCAGCAGCCATTTCTTGAGTGCACCTGTCGCCTGTCGAGTTCGGTGACCTAAGTCACAGAGGGCCCGAGGGACTGAGATTACTTAGAGACTCCTGGGTTGAGAAAAGGATACCACAGAAAGTCGGCCACCCAGCGAGGGGGCAGTAGAAAAATCCCAGCCGAATAATAGAGGCATCTCGGCTGCCCCCACAGTGGCCCTCACCACCCACAGAGTCATCCTGTGGAGGCCCTGGAAAAGTCCCCACCGGGGAATGATGGGAACGTGCGGCTTTTCCAACTCGAGTGCAGCCCTGAGGCTCGCAGTTATACGTCTGAAGCTGCCAGCAGCAGCGTCTGTGCGTCTGGTGGCCGGGAAGCCACCAACTGGTCACAGTGGCGCTCCCCGTGACGTCGCCATAGTCCATCCTCCTGCCAGCTCATTCATCCCCAGCCACAGCCACAAGGGCAGAACGCGGAAGAAGGGCTCTAGGCCTCAGCATCACCTGGGCTGCTTGTTACAAGTTAAGAGTCTAGGTGGGTAGGTTGTGGAGTGTGCAAACAATAGAACACTGCATAGCCAAATGGAGGAAAAGAGTGAATTAGGGCCCCACTGCGTGCGACAATGTGGGTACCTCTCAGGTGTGGTGACCAGTGAGAGTGGCCAGACATGAGAAGTGTGCATGTCGTGTGGTCTGTGATTATGAAGCTCCAGAACTGGCAACACGAGTCTGTGCGATCCGAGTCAAACCAGGGCTTGTGGGCGGGGGGAGGGGATTGGCTGGGCAGGCCTGTCAGGGGGCCTTCTGCGGATCTAGGCTTGTGTTCTGTCCAATCCGGATGGTCCTTACATGGTGTATATGTTTGCAGAAGTTCGTCAAGCCGGACACCTAAGATTTGTGGTGTGTAAATGTGTGTACCCGTGTGTACATATGTGTGTGTATATATATATATATATATATATATATATAAATTTACAGACTGTATTTATATACGTGTTAAGTACACAGGTACTTGGATTTAAGATTCACCTATCTGTATGTTTCCATACACATCAAGCTGTATGCTTAAGAGTTATGATACGTGTAGTGTCATTTTTAAACAGTTAAGTCAATTAAGATTCTCAGGCTCCCCGGCCCAGACCCACTGCCTCCTCTCTTGGAGCCCCAGGATTTGTCTCAGGAATTGTTAGGATCCGGAGGTACTGAAGACCGTGCTAAGATGACAGACTTTAAGGCCCGTCTGTCAGGCCAGGAACACCCAGCCTGCTTTGCTGAGGGCGGTGGCTTTCCTGGAGAGCTGGGTTCTGAGGACGACCAGCAGTGGGCCCTCCCGGCCCCTCTCGCCGCCCTGGGCTCCTGGATGGCTCTTTGCGGTGCGTTTGGTGACGTCAGCCTCTCGAGTCGTACTTTGGTTTAGGTTGGGTACTTCGTCGGCACCCAATAACGGTCTGTTTCCGGCTCCCCACGAGCGCAAGCGTGTTCAGTCGTGGTGGCTGGAGGGGCCACGGTGGAGGTTAGGAGTCTGCGCGTGGGAGCGCTGAGAGGAACGGCGGCAGCTGCCATTACTGTGTCCTTGCTTTGTGCCCCTCACGGTCCCTAGTGCTTCGTCTGTTTTCACCCTCACGGCAGACCCCGGAGGAGAGCTACTGGTAACTCCTGTTTTAGACAAGGGAACGGGAGAGGGGGTGGGTGAGCGGCTTTCCCAGGGTCACTGGCTAGGAAGTGGCAGGGGCAGCGTGGATCTCAGTCCCCTTCGAATGCAAGGCCTCTGAAATACAAGTGCGGCTCCTTTTTTTTTTTTTTTTTGGTAAAGATTTTATTTATTTGAGAGAGAGTTAGAGAGCGAGCGTGAGTGTAAGTGGGGAGGAGAGGGAGAAGCAGGTTCCCCACTAAGCAGGGAGCCCGATGCAGGGCTCGATCCCAGGACCCTGGGATCACAATCTGAGCCAAAGGCAGAGGCTTTACCAACTGTGCCACCCAGATGTCCCATGAGCAGGGGTCGTTAGCATGCGGAGCATATGGAGTCCACCCCAGAGATCTGATTCAGTGGGCAGGGCTGGGGTCCAAGATTCCTCATGTCTGACGAGCTCTGGGTGTTGCTGGGCTGCGGGTCTGAGGACCAGACTTGGAGTAGCCAGGCTCCCGGACCCCGAGCTGTACTGCCTTAGCCCTTGTGCCTGCAGGGGCGGGTGTTGGTCCCATGCTGCCTTTAACCCTGGGCGGGGCGGAGGGGCACAGGTGGGATGGTGCAGAGCTCACGGACTGGCAGCCCGCAGGACACACGGGGCAGGGGTGGGGTGGGAGGTAGGGCAGCGCCTGCTTTGCAGGGTGGCTGGGGAGGACTCAGAGACTTGGCCTGGAAAGGACCCGAGGCCAAGATCGCAAACTGCAGGCCCCCAGGCTGCAGCCCGCCTGTCCGGCATGAAAAACCAGCCGGAGCCGTGGCCACCGTTGCAGAGTTGGGACGTAGCCTTCAGATGTTTTCCAGCTTCCCTCGCACAGCTGGAGGCTTCCTCGGTGCTGGGCCTGCGTTTCTGCAGGGGCTGGAGGTTTGGGGCGGGGGGTGGCCGTTCTGCAGTTGGCCCCCGTGCCTCGGGCCCTTGCCACCGAGTCTTCATTATTGGTTCCCGTTAGTGCGTGACATTGACACAGGCTTTGACCTAGCACCTGACTTGCAATCTCATCTCTGGGACTGACGGTTTCTGTGACCTCTGGAAAATTAATCATCCTCTCTGAATTTTTTTTTACTTCTCTGCAAAATGGGGAGAACAAGACGTGCTGGGCCGGATTGGATCGTTGCGGTGACAATGTAAAGCCCTTAGCCTGGGGCTGGGCATGTAGGGGGGTATCTGCATAAAGTAGCTTTTAGGAAATCACATTGCTGTATGTGGAGAAAAAAATTCACGTAGCCCTTTGTAGCATTCAGGGATGGCAGTGTGACTCTTGCTGGCAACATGGAGCAGCTTTTAGTAAAATACAGTGCTTTTCCCCTTCATCTGTGGGTAACTTATGAAAATGCCCACACATCTGTCCCACCCCCAGCTCTGTGTTCAACTTTGACAGCAAGGAAAAAGTGTTCAGATGTTTTTTTCTATTTGGTGTAGGAGGGAGGGGTAGCCCGGGCCTTTCTCTCCCATGGCTCTTGAACTTGCTTGAGGCTGCGCCTAGCGGCTGCCTGATTTCGCACTTGGCTAAACATGAAGCTACTCCCCGTTGGCCTAGAGACCCAGAGCTTGGTGGGTTCAAGCACAGTCATGTTACCTGGCTTTGTCTGCATGGCTTTCCTCCGGCACAAATTAACCCATCTGTTTTCTTTGTGTGTTTTTTCTTCTCTCCCTCCAGATTATTTGCTCTCTAATAACTATGTAAATTCTATCATTGTCCATAAGTTTGACTTTTCTGATGAGGAGATCATGGCATATTATATATCATTCCTGAAAACCCTTTCATTAAAACTCAACAACCACACCGTCCATTTCTTTTACAACGAGGTAAGTGCGTGCCAGGGGGTACCGTACATTGGGGCGGAAAGCTAGCTGGTCAGAGCGGCGCCTTCGGTCCTGGTGGCCTCGTGTCTGTTGACAAAGCACTTGTGTGCTCACTGTTACCTGACTTTCGGAGTGACACTGTTAGACCTTAACCTGCTTTAAAAAAATTTTTTTTCTTTTTTTAATTTAAAAGTCACCTTTCTTGAATGTACAAATCAGTTTGTGCTACCCGAGAGCATTGCATTCTCGGCAGGGAGAAGTGCCTGAAAGTTAACTTGGGGTTGTGCTGCCCCTCGGAAAAAAACCGGCACTGTGGTCAGCCCTGGCTTTGCCACTTCCCTGCTGTGTGACCTCAGAGAAGTCTCCGTCCTCTGAGCCTCAGTCGTCCCATCTGAGAAAGGTGATGATGATCTACACCTTGTAGGATTTTCCAGGGGTTGAATTAAATGAGATGATGTCCTCAAAGTCCCTAGTATGTACCTGACTCCTTAAAATCACAGCCACTGGTGTCCTTCACAAGCTAACGTCCCTGATATTCCGTGGGAGAATTACTAGCAATTTCAATAAACAAATTGCTGCTGTTTTCACAGTGAAAAGGAACTTGATAAGGTCAGCTGATGTCACATACCAAAAGGTACTGATGCCGGCTGTCCTGGGGCTGGGTCATCCTGTGGCGGCTCAGCCACTTCCTTGAGGACGCAGGCTGTTACACCTCTCTGCCTGTTCTGCTGACCATACAGTCGGCAACTGTCCTCAGGGGCGACCCCTCATGGTCTCAGGATGGCTGCAGCAGCTCCAAACATCACATACTCACGTACCACTGCTAAAAATCCTGAGGAGATCACTTCCCTTCTTGTGTTCTTTCTAACTTCCAAAAACATTTCTTTCCCAGAAGCCCCCCAGCAGACTTCCTCTTGTGTCTTCCTGCTCAGAATTGGGCCCCATCTCCCTTGAGGGGTGTTGGGAATTTGGAAGCAGCCTCGAAGGACAGCTCTGCTCGGTCTTTCACGAGGCTAGATGTGAAGGCTGGATGGGGTGGGGGATCTGCTTCCAAGGCGGCTCATTCCTGTGGCTGTTGGCGGGAGGCCTTGGTTCCATAGGCTTCTCCAGTGGCTGTTTGAGTGCCTTCATGGCACGGCAGCTGGCTTTCCCCAGAACAAACTATCCAAGAGACCAAGGTGAGCTTTTGTGACCCAGCCTCAGCTGTCTTTCCTGCCGTATTATTTAGGTCACACTGGTGGGCCCTGACCGGGTGTGAGAGAGGATGACAGCACGTGAATACAGGCCGTGACAGTCACTGGGCCATCCCGGAGGTGGGCTGCCACACAGCCACGTGCTGTGTGCGTGGCAGCTATCTTCTGATTGGTGGTCATGTATGCTGCATAGCCTGTCTCTAGAGCCAGACCATCCTCTCAGACGTACCATCTAATACCGTCTACATGAGGGCAAAATCCACCCAGCTGTCCCCATGGGATGCAGCGAGAGCAGCCTGAACCTCGATCATCCTTGTCTAGATTAGGAGTGGGGAAGAACCGGGCTCAGATTATTAGTCATCAGCCACAACCATAAAATGTGTGGCAGTTTGAAAAATACCGTTGCACGGCCCAGTATCTGCCAGATGGTAGGTGCTCATTAAATGTGTCCAGAGACACACGGATGGTCTTTGCATTGTGCCAGAGGCTCTCCCAGGTGGATGAAATTCAGACCAGAGAGAGGTCCCTGCACTCAGGGGCAGCTGGGCTTGTGTACACCGGGATGGGACCCTGAGATTCTGGGACTAGGGCGATGCTTCTGGAAGAACATCCTGCTGGTCACCAGAGGCGGGCCCAGTTCCTTTTTGTATGTGGTGTAGCTAGTACTTGTGAAGGGCACACGTCTAGTGCTCACAGTGGCATTGTCCTCATTAGACAGTTGTCTCCTTGCTGGAGGTTGGCTGGTGCCTCTTCCCCATGCCCTCACTGCCCCCGGGTGCCCTTGGAGCTGGGACGCAGAGCCATGGGGGAGAACTGGCCAGGAGAGGGCAGCAGAGCTCGCCTCCGCGCTCCTCTAGGCCGAGATGCCCTTCTGCTTTGCTTAAGGCCCCAGCAGTGCAGTTCTGTGCTTCTGAACTGTTTGAACCCCTTCTGATGGTATCTTTTTAATGCCAGCAGATTTCCGCAAAGCCTCCTCCTCTACGGTAACGTGTCTACTTTTAGCGTTTCTAAATAGAGAAGCATGTCCTAGCCAGAAGAGATTCCACATGTCGTCAAACTTCACACTTGCCTTTCATTAGTTGAAGCGGCCCCTGATAGTAACAACCTGCCTCACTGCTGTGTGCTTGTTAGGTGTAGGCCCCGGCCCCTGAAATCATTTCAGGGATTCCTAGCAGCCATGAACTGGGAATGGTTACCCCCATTTTATAGACGAAGGCACAGGGGCTTAGAAATATTACAGCACACAGCTGCGAAGCGGCAGGACAGACAAGCCCAGGTCTGGCATTGTCGGCACCCTTTCTGTATTTGCTCAGGGACGGTCTTGCCTCCACATTCCTTCCCACATTCCCCCCTGGGGATGAACCACTGGCTTAAGGTTCATGGGCGATAATGGTTTTTTCGTCTTTTACGGAAGTCTGTTAGGATTCAGAAAGCTGGGTGGGGGAGGCCTGGCCTATGGGTTTGTAACTTGTTTTTGGTACTTCTTTTGTTTTAGCACACTAATGACTTTGCCCTGTACACAGAAGCCATCAAGTTTTTCAATCACCCTGAAAGCATGGTTAGAATTGCTGTAAGAACCATAACTTTGAACGTCTACAAAGGTAAGCTTCCTTGGGCGCTCACGCCTCATCTGATTTCTAACCTGACGGCTGGGACTTGCTGTCATGAGTCCGTATACACAGTTCTCCCGTGGTGACCGGGAGCTCCGTATGATAGCTGGGGTTGCATGTCTCATGAAAGGCTTGTAATCATGGAACATTTAACAGGCCCCTCCCGTGAAGTTTTGTGCCACTGCCTTCGCGTGCGCACAGTTCCGAATGTCAAAGTCTCTGTACAGACACATGGTAGCAGTAAGGTCCTAAGAATGGCATGGCAGGTATAAGACTCTGAGCAGCCATGTGATACTTAGTTGTCTTTTAAATGTTACAGTTACATTTTTGTGCTGCAGGTTGTAAAATGTACTTAAGTACAGCTGGGGCTTATGAGATCTTTAAATACTGTATAGAATACATACATACATACATACATACATACTGTATAGAAGCAGTTCATGTCATGAATGGCAGAGGGCAGCATTGTATTCGCAGTTGCAAAGCCCAGCATATTTCCCTTTTGTCAAGATATACTTAGTGCCCAAAACATTGCCTCCGGGAGAAAGCCCTTGCACTGGTTCCCGCCCGCCTTGGCACAAAGGCTGGCTGGACACAAATTTCCTGGTCTTGAACTGCCCTCTGAGAGCGTGCTTTCTCTTCCTGACATGGGGCTTATTCCCCCTGGAGTCACCACACTGGAGCTGGGACTCCATATTCTCAAGGACTAAAGGGCTTTGACCTTCACGGGTTATGAGTCATGATGTTATTACTTGGGATGACCCCTAATTGGGTGTGGGGGGAGCTCCTCAGGACTCACTTCAGCCTGGTTCTGGGATTGCTCTAAATTGAAGAGCCTGTCTAAGAGCCTAGTGGGGCCCCTGACCAGGATTGCCAACTGAGGGCCAGAGAGCTGGATCCAGCCTTCAGACATGTTTTGATTGGTTTAGATATTCCTTGAAAAGATACAGAATTGCCAGTATTTAAACACGGGGCGGTCTTGGGTCACTCTCTGGATTTCTGACTTGAAAGTAGAGACTTGGCTGCTCTGGGCCCACAGTCTTGTAGGGCAGTGGTGGGTCAGCACCGAGAAAGAGCGCCTCTCCCTGGGGTCAAGGCCCCTAGTTCAACAAGGGCTCCCTAGTTCACAGGCACAGGGGTGGGGGCGTGGGGAGGGGTGTGTCTTCCGGCCTTACTTACTGAGTCACCAGCCCACCCAGCAGGCTGCTGAGTTTGTGCCCTGGTCTGAGCCCCAGTTCTGCCGCCCCTGCTCTCTCCTCTCTCTCGTTCTCTTCCAGCCCTTATCTTTAGATGCCTCCTGCCCAGCCCTCTGTCCCTCTGAGCAACTGTCTCACCATCCCAGTTCCTAACCCTGTTAACTGTTGTCTGTTTTTTGCCTTTCCTTCAATGACGATTCCCGTGTTCCTTATTCCAGTGTCATGTAAGTTATTAACTTCTGGTTTTCTGCTTTCTTAACTTATCCTTACATGTAAATAGAGGAAACTTGCCTGAGAATGGCGTAGTTTCCACTGTAGGCAAGCTAAATGCACTGCTGATGTGTAGGCTTTCTGATTGCACTGTTAATGTTTAGCCCAATTAATTCATTTCATTAACTATAAAAATAGCATAAGAACTGCCTTGATGTATATGGTTTCATGAATAAGATAACCATTTTTCAAGTGTTCCCAGGAAAGACAGAAAAGGTTCAGATTATAGCATTGTGGGTTTTTTGTTTTTTTGGTTTTCTTTTAATCTCCCCCAGTTATTTTTGGTAGCTTGACTTTTTTTTCTTCTTTTGTGAATTTTCTCAGTGGATAACCAGGCCATGCTGCACTATATCAGAGATAAAACTGCTGTCCCTTACTTCTCGAATTTGGTCTGGTTCATCGGGAGCCATGTGATCGAACTTGATAACTGTGTGCAGACCGATGAGGAGTAAGTGTCCGCCTGGGGGGGGGGCTTCCTCGGCAGAGGGAGTAGTTAGGGGAGAATTCCATTTTCACTGAGGAAAGATAAAACAACTAGCTCAAAACTCCCCCACCTGCGTGGCTGCAGAATATGGACTGATGTCCTCTGAAAGGTTCCACCCTCCTTTCCACTTTTTATAACTGTGGAAAGTTAGAAACGACTCTCACACCTCCTGGCGGGGGAGAGGATCACTAAGTTCAGCACACCTGTAAGTGGGGTGCCAGGCAGCTGGTAAAGAGAGTGAGATAGATGATATGCCACCGGTGAGCGGATAAACAAAATGGGGTGTTCGCATGCACTGGGAAAGTATTCAGCAGTAGAAAGAAACCAAGTGCTGACACGTGGCATCCTGTACTTGGGCCTTGAGAGCATCATGCTCAGTGAAGGCAGCCAGATGTGGAGGACCACATCTCCATGACCCCATTTACACGAAATGCCCAGAACAGGCAGGTCTGGAGAGACTGAGCATGCACTAGCGGTTTCCCAGGGCTGGAGGAGGGCGTGTGTTGAGGGGAAATGGGAATACAGGGCTGTTTTGGGAGCAGGGGTTAAAAATACTCTAAAGTGGATCAGGAGGATGGTTGGACAACTCTGTGAATGTGCTAACACCGTGAAATTGTACCCTATAAGTGGGTGAATTTTATGGTATGGGAATTATATCCCAGTGAAGCTGTTTACAAAAAAGCAAACAACACAACAGATTAAGATGGTGATTTGGGCCCAGAATTTTGAATCCAAGTCCCAGAGCAAGATTCCTCCAAGTCGGCACTATTGATCTTTGGAACTAGGGAATTCTGGGTTCTGGGGGGCCGTCCTGTGCACTGTAGGATGTTTGGGAGCACCTGGTCTCCCCCCACTAGATACCAGCGGTGCCCCTTTTCCAGTTGTTTCAACCAAAAACGTCCCTAGACATGGCCAGATGTCTCCTTTGAGGCGAAATCGCCATCCGTGGAAAACCACTGCCCCAGAGTGACAGCTGAGCGGAGCCCTGGGGAGAGGCTCACCTAGGCGGGCTCGGGACCATAAGGGGATCCAGGAAGGGGGTCTCCTGGGGGGCAGGGCTAAGGCCATAGAATATGAGCCCTGATACCGGGAAGGAAGCAGGGATAGGTGGGTGGCACATCTGACAGGGCATTTGGGAAAACCGGGACCTTTATGGAGATGAGTAGTCACAGATGGGACACATAATGTGGCACCGGATTCCAGAAAAGGCAAAAAGTTATTCCAGGAAGGAAGCGGACTCCTCATCCTCTGTATGGCCCTACAATGAATGGTCGGGATGATGTCGACACCAGTTGTTGATGTTGGGGGGAGGGGGGGGACGCAAAGGGATCTGTCAGAACAGGAGGTCATTAACGATCTCTAAAAAGGCTCAGTTTCAAAATAGGACGACCTTGTAGATTTTCTGGAGGTTTTGGGGGGCAGGGAGCTATCCACAGAAACAACTCAAGTTCAAAGCTGCCTTCTCTGGAGAGCAGGCAGGGGTGGGGGAGGCCGGGCCAGAGCTGCTGTATTTTATCCTCGGCTTCTCAACACCCTTTAACTTTTAAACCCAACTGCATGTATTTTTTTAAACTAAGGATTTAAAAAGTCAAGTGCGTTAACTATCTTGCTGAAGAAAAATTCCCCCAGTATCTTACTAAATGGGGGAAAAGGTTACAAAACATCGTCTCAGGAATGTGGACGGCTCATAGGCACTCACCATACTGTTAGCCTTTACAACACGTATTTGCTATGTGTGTTCATTAATAGCTTATTAGAGTATAATAAGAATTATTAAAGATTATGTGAAACAAAATCCTATTTTTACTTTTTTTTTAAAACACATATGGTTAGATGGATAGATCCATCATACCTGTGTTTAAATGTGATTATAGGGGGACATAGAAATGGGACAAGGAAAACAGACTGTAGAGTCACAAGTCCCAAAGTGTTATCTCTTAGTGGTTGGACTACAGGAGACCTTGATGTCTTTTGCTTTTTCTTCGTCAATTTCCGGTCTTCTGGAATGACCATCTATTACTTGAGGAATAAGGATAATACAAACAAAATGTCGTACCACAGCTACATGCTCCTTGCAGGAGATACCACTTTGGGGGTAGTGAAAGTGTGCCTGCTGGCTGTTTTCGGGGTTCTGTCCTTGGAAAGTGTGAGACTGACGACCCACGGGGCCCAAGCAGCAAGCTTGTTGCTGTACTGGAAGAAGAGAGCCCTCCGAGGGCCTGAGGTCGAGTATCGCGTCCTTGCGCTGTGCCCTCCCCATAGGGTCAGGGCCAGGGGGTTGGATGTGGTCGCTGAGGCCTGCTTGTCTCTTCAGAATTCCTCTGGAGCATTTTAATCAGCGAGGATTTATTGCTCCGTTAATATTGCTTATCTTGGGAGGCGGGGGATCTTGCCACATTGACTAGTGGCTCCTCTTGGGAAATGGCTTGCTCAGGGAGCTGGGTTTTGGTGTATTGACCCATTCTGTTTTGGGCTGTGGCGGTGGTGGCGGGTGAGTTGTAGTGAGGCCCCCGGAGGGTTGGGGGACCCCAGGAGTCCCCTACAATCGGTTGCGGTCTGCCTGCCCATTTTCCCTTTGTGTATGCCGCCAGTGGGGCCAGTATAAGTGTCCTGGAGCCTGTTTGTTGTGTGACTATTTGTTGTGTGAACCAAACACTCCCACTGACCTCAGCCCCAGGCCAAGGCCCAGAGACTCTGTGCTTTGGCTGCCAGGCTAAGGCTGTCCTTCTTCTTGGCAGACACCGGAATCGGGGGAAGCTGAGTGACCTGGTGGCCGAGCACCTGGACCACCTACACTATCTCAACGACATCCTGATCATCAACTGCGAGTTCCTCAACGACGTGCTCACGGACCATCTGCTTAACAGGCTCTTCCTGCCCCTCTACGTGTACTCGCTGGAGAACCAGGACAAGGTGCGTCTGGGGGCCTGGCCCCACTGTGCCTGCGGGCTGCAGGCTGTCCTCAGAAGGGGGAAGAATGGTCTCCTTGAAGAGGACCAAACTTTGCAAGGGACCAAGGCTTCGAGCCTGAGAGAGATGCCTTTTGAACAAAGCACACTGGTTTTCCTTTCCTTTTATGTCCTGCGGGTGGAGGGGTAGGTGGAGAGAGGGAAGGCTGGGAGGAAGTGTGTGTGTGTGTGTGTGTGTGTGTGTGTGTGGTGGGGGTGGGGGTGGGGAAGCTATAAAAGTGAATGAGAGAAGAACTCTGACACCAGAAGGAAACGGGAAACCTCTGTGAATTTAGGTTTTTGGTTTCTCTGCGTCCTTCTCTTGAGGTAGTCTCATTCCGGGTAACTTTTTGTGATAGTTGCCAGAGCGAATCGATCTAGAGAAGATCCAGCCACCCAGCCACAGAACTTGCACAGAATGGATGGGAAGGGGTGGAGTGAATTTCGGGGAAGATCCCAGATCAGGGGATCTACGGTTAGGCTCAGAATCCCGTGAGGGTGTTGAAATGTACATCCTCGGGGGCTCAGAATCCCGAGAGGGTGTTGAAATGTACATCCTTGGGGGCTTGCTCTCCGTCTCAGGGATTCTGGCTCAGTGGATCTGTAGTGGACCAGCAGCCTGCATCTTTCACCTGTCCCCCAGGTGGCTCTGAGCTGGCCGTTCTCAGATCCTACCGTGAGAATTTCTGTCCAGTCCTTCCCAGAGCTAAGGGGCAGAGGCCTCAGCAGGAGGCAGGACGGGGCCAGTTGGCTATTGTGCGGGGGCTCTGGTCTCTGCAGATGTGTCCCATGGGGTTGGAGCTTTCTTTTTGGAGATGGAACATGGAGTTTCTTTCTAAAAACCAGTAAATAGAAGAAAATTGCAGCCCTAACTGGATCTGTCAGAGGCAGCTCTGGGAGGCAGAGAGAAAGCATGGGACTTGAAGATTTCAGACTTGGGTTTAGGTGCTGCTCCTTCCCTTTTCCTCCCTCTGTGGCCTTGGCCAAGGCAGCTAACCTACCTGAACCAATGCAGGGTCCCGAAGACCCTCGCTGGGTTGATGCAGGATGCAGCATGTTGGCATTCAGTGCAAACTAGGGGCTCTTCCGAGGCCAGGGCCCCAACCCCTCCTTGCCCCATTTTGAAAGCTCTTCCTGAGAAGAGGCCTGTCCTGTGGGGCAGCGGGCTCTGTGCCCCAGCCGCAGGAAATTCACATTCCTGGTAATTTAAGGAGCTAGTTCTTCTCTTGGACCCAGCCTCTAATCTGTGACTAATGCTGAAGGATTTCTCAGGTGGAAAAATAGAGGCCTGGAGAAATGGCACTGGATGGGATTAGGTTGCGAATTTATTTTGCAGAGAGGACTTCTCACTAGTACCAGGAAAGAACAGCCTTGGGGGCGTGGGGGATGTCAGGGACAGGGCACCTCACCTCCAGACAGGTGGCTTTTGTCTTCATGCATTTTGTGCTGCTCGCATGTGTGACCTGGACTTCTCTCTGTCTCTTTCCCCTAACCCTCACTAGGGAGGAGAACGCCCGAAGATCAGCCTGCCCGTTTCTCTCTATCTCCTGTCGCAGGTATGGTTCATCATTTGCCTGTGTCCCCAGCCACGTTCGGGGGTCCTTGGGAGGACCAGGCCACATCAGTCCACCTTCCTTCTGCGTCCCCCATCTTGAAGCAAAACAATAAAAAGAAGGAGGGGTTTCTGTTTTCCAGACACTGAGTAGAGGGGCTGATAGCTTCTTCGTGGGAGTGGTTGGAAATGGAAAGAAAAGTGAAAAGTGAATCAAACCTGGCACTTACGTGCTTAGTTTTTACCAAGGGGACTGAGGTTTTTCAAACGACTAAGGAGGGTTCTAAATACTCTGGGAACGTGGACAGCACGGGTTTTACTCACGGCATTTTGAAATAAGCATGAAACTGTAAGACCCAGTGTGTGTATCCCTGCGGCAGCCTTGGTCTAACAAACTTCCACTAATGAGGCTGTTTCTGAAGACTTCTGTCATGGTCGTAGTTTCCAGATTACCTTCTGGAAGGTATCTTCTAGCAGCCTCCGTTCCCAGATTTGTGTCTTGAGCCAATTTGTCTGCCTCCCCCTCCTTAAACAAGTGTGTTTCCTTCTCATAATTATGTAATATTTACAAGAAGGGAAAAACTCCATGGTGACCCAGTTACATAACTTGAAAAATATTTTTATTACAAGCAGTCCAGACTTTTGGGCCATCTCATTAGACTGTCAAGTAGTCGAACGTTTGACCAGAGCTCTGTTCCCACTTCTGCAGCGGTGCAGGCATTTACTGGCTTTGCCGAGAGCATGGCCGTCTGCCTTGGTTCCTGGGCCATTTGGAGGTTGCGGCAGGGCTGAGAAGAGTTGCAGCCCCGGCGTCCCCGTGCTGGCTAAGCCAGTCAGGGTCCACGCGCGGCCTGCTGCTTGCTCCCCTCGGAGTCTTGTCCCGGGGGCTCTGTTTGCCCGGAGCCCTACAGCGGTGCCCACTCCTTCTGAATGCCCCTCTGTGCGGCGGAGCGCGGCGCAAACCCCAGCCTCTCCTGGCACCCTCGTCCGCCGCCTCATTCCAGATCTGCCCGAACCTCCTGCTTGGGATTCTGGGAGTCTGGCAGGACCTGGGCAGCCAGATGCGCAGCCACAGGAATCCCGTGGAAAGCAGTCCCGGGACCCCGTAGCTGTTGGAGCGCTGCACGGGCAGCGTCCCGTCTGAGGAGCGTGGGGCCAGGCCACGCCCTCTCTCTGAGAAGCCCCTTGCTCCTGTTTTCTTAGAGAAGGCCTAGCAGCTCAAGCACCAGATGATCTGTTCAGTATCTCACAAAAAGCATAGCGTGCAACTTGGCATCCTCAGCTGAAGCAGCAGGGCTCACCCTCCCCTGCATTTTCAATTTTCTTTTTCATAGTGAGACCCCAAAATGTGTGAAAACCTCGAATTAGGTAGAAATCTCATATCTTTGATCCCTACGTCAGGGCATCCTTCCAAATTGTTTGACAAGCATGGCTACAAAACCAAGAAAATTCACATTAACAACGTTAGTTTAGTGTGACTGGGGATGCTGTCCTTCGAGAAGTCTCCCTCTTACTCCTGTCTGCCAGGCACCCGGTCCATTCCCCAGATGCAGCAGTGTGTCAGTGTCTCGCGTGGCTTTCTCTCTCTCTCCCTTTCTTTCTTTCTTTCTTTCTTTCTTTCTTTCTTTCTTTCTAATAAATTATAAATAAATTTAATAAAATTTAAATTTATATTTAAAATAAATTTAATAAATTTTTTAAGTTAAAAAGTTCAAACAGGTGAAAACTGAGTTTCCGTTCTACTTTTGCTTCATCGCCTGATTTCTGTCCCCAGAGACAAGTATAGTTACAAGGGTTTTCCTGTGCCCTTCCAGAGATGTTGCCTGTCGGGGGTGGGGGGATGTTCTCAACTGGGGGTGATTTTGCCCCCTCCCCACTCCTCCCCTCTGGGGATGTTTGGCAGCATCTGGAGACATTTCTGGTTGAGTAGAGGCCAGAGATGCTGCCAAGCATCCTAAAATGCACATGACAGCCCCCCACGCCACCCCCGCAACGAAGAATTATGGCCAGATACTGGTGCCAGGGTTTAGAAATCCTGTTCCATGAGTACGTAAGCAAATGCAAATGTGCACACACACCCTTTTTCTGTATAAATGGCGGGTGTGTCCCAAGCTATGTTACACCACTGGTGTAAACTGGTAAAACAAAGTGGCAGGTGTGTCGGAGCCAGCTTTGCAGAGGCAGCTTTGATACCCCGATTCCCAAAGCTCTTCTGCTGAACGTTGGGCAACAGGGTGGGGTAGCAGGGCCATCCCAGAGAGCCTTGCCCTGTATGATTTTGCATGCTGGCACAACTAGGCCCGACTCTGGCTCGTGTGGCTTTCCTTCCCCGCAGTGTCCACACCTACCAACGCTGCCATGGGATCTTGGGGGTCAGAGCTCATTCCAGCGATGGGATCTCTGGGTAGCCGACCCTTTGCCAAGTCCTTGATTGGAACAAGACTCCTCAGCCCCTTCTTCCTGTATAACTGAAATGTTGGGCCGGTGCCTTCTAGTCTTAGCATAATCAAATTTGACACTAAAATGCCTGTGGAGAGGAAGGAGTGTGCTGGTTTGGCTGCTGCTTTCCCACGTTGCTCTGCTTCAGCCAGATTTGGCTTCCCCCAGCCATGAGGGACAATCTTGCTTTAATGCACTTCCTTCCGCTGGGGAGCAGCTAGCCAAATAGGCAACAGTCCGAACGAAGGAGGGGCCAACCCTGGAAGGAGAGAGGCCTGACTGGCTTCTCCTAAATGGGACCCATTCTTTGGATTTTGCTTCGTGGAGAATGCTGCTTAACACGGGGCTGAAGTAGCCCAGCCTAGTTGTTTCTGATCCAGGAAGGAAGAGGTGGAGAGGTTGCAGGCTTTAATGCAAATCTGATGTCTCCTTTCTTGCCAGGTCTTCCTAATTATACATCACGCACCCCTGGTGAACTCGTTAGCTGAAGTCATTCTGAATGGTGATCTGTCTGAGATGTACGCTAAGACCGAACAGGATGTTCAGAGAAGTTGTGTAAGTCATTAGCGTCGGGACTGTTCCTAGACCTTGATAAGAAGCCGCTGCCCATTTTGCTCACACGTGTGTTTTTCTAAAACCAGAAACCAACATTCTGCCTCTCCGGCAATGATGATGAGTAAGCTGGTCTGGATTCAAGGAACCTAATCAGTCTTGAAATGTGTACCCAAGAAAACTTGGGTTATGGAATTGATTGATCATATGTTATTGAATAGGAAATCATACTGCTCTGGGCCCCTGGTTACGTATCTCTGAGACACTGTTTCTGGGACGGAGTGAGAGAATCCCTGTCTAAGGCACAAATACCTTTAGAGACTGGACAGAGAACATCTATGGATGATGCGAGAGAGCAGTAGGGGAGGGTGGGGACTGGGGCAAGTCAGAGAGCATATGCATCCTTTGTCAGCAGCTGCTGGTCCACCCCCACCTGCAGTTCAGCAGGAATATGGATGCAGTAGTGCCTGGTTTCCTCGTGTTTCCAGAGAAGCTGGAAATCTCCATTTGGATGCAGATGCTCCCACATTTTAAATGATCACCCAGCTGTGACCTAAACAGAGCACGTCTGTGGTTTGTGCGTGTTGGTGCATTTTGCGCTCTGCTAATGGAAGACTCCCGAGACTGGTATTATGATTTCTTCCAGGGTTTTCCCAGCTTGGCTCCCGTGTACTTGCCTGTCTTCCCTCTTACCATCTTGCTCCTATGTCCTGAGCTCCAGGCTTCCTCGATACCGGCTTGCTTTCTCCCCAGCATGCCCTGTGTTTCTGCCTCGATCCCAATGGCATTACCCTACCTGCACCCTGGAGGGCCCTTGCTCCTTGTTCCTCACCCTGAAGCAGCTTTAAGCAGCTCTGGCAGGCACCTTGTCTCATATCTGTTGCAGCTGGGGTTTGGCCTATGTGTTTGAGATGAGCACATGTTTCACACAAAGGCTGTTTCGTGAGCTCTCCGTCTCTTCAACAAGTTTCTCAGGAAGTAGGCACAAAGGTAACAGGGCTAGGTTTGCCCTTGGGCAGTCGACTCTGTTGCCATAGGACTCTGAGCTAGGAGGCGGATGGCATGTGGTCCTATAGCATGAAAGGCCAGGACCGCCCGGAGTGCAGTGACAGGAGTCCCTGCCCTGCTGGTTTTTCTGGTGTGCGGCGGCTTAGCTGGGCCATCTTGCTGTTTAAGGGAGTCACAGAGCCTCTGAAAAGGTTTCCAGAAACTTTCTGTCCTTGTTGGTGGTGGCACTAGTTCAGCTGAATTGAATGGGGCCCTTTCATGGCCCCTGTCTGGCCTGTCCCTCCTTTGATTCATTCGACGACTGTTTATTAAGCCCTTTCTTTGGATCAAGCACTGTATTAGCACTGCGGATATCCAAAATCCTGAATAGTCCGTCTTGTTGGAGCTTGACAGTCCAGTGGGAGAGACTGATGTTGATCAGATAGACAGAGAAATGTCCTCTCACCAGTCTGACAAGTGCTCTAAAGGGAAGGGGTCACTTTGGCAAGAGGATGGGACCTAGGGGCGGCAGGGGTGACGAGTACGGAACTGTGAAGGACTCCCCTCAGGGCCCGTGCCGGGGCACCATAGATGTGGAAATGTGGAACTGACTTGGTGTTCATGGAGCCAGAGATACACCTCTGCAACTTTCTTAAACTCCATCGTGCTGACTGAACGCACGTGGTCCCGTGCTGACTCTGCAGAACCCCCGGGGCCTCCCGGGCAGGGCTGCCGAGGGCCCGCAAGCAGCTCCCTTCAAGCACATTGTTTCATCCCATTTAGAAAACAGGGAGAGCAGGTCCTACTCTGGAGGGCTGTTGGTGAGGACGGGAGGGAAATACATCGAAAGTGTCCATTAGGTACCTGAAGGGTCCAGTCCAGCCCTCAGAGCTGTTGGTTTGGTATTCGGAGTAATTAAAAGAAAATGATATCAATGACCAGCTGTAACATTTAGGAAGTTTCACATAAAAATCCAGATTTCAGGATCGTGTTGAATAGTTGGTAGGTCTGGTCCCCATGATACATGTGTTTGTGCAGCAAGCTTCTCCGAGGCGGCCCCCGCCATCAGATGAGGCATGTGTTTGCCATTGGACATACCCACTCCCCACGCTGCCTCCACAGACCCATATGGCATTTACTTTAATAGCAAGCTGGGATGTGCTTGAGTCCCTTTGGGCTTTCTTTTTCTTTCTTTCTTTCTTTCTTTCTTTCTTTCTTTCTTTCTTTCTTTTTTTTTTTTTTAAAGATTTTATGTATTTATTTGACAGAGATCACAAGTAGGCAGAGAGGCAGGCAGAGAGAGAGGAGGAAGCAGGCTCCCTGCTGAACAGAGAACCCAGTGTGGGACTCGATCCCAGGACCCTGAGATCATGACCTGAGCCGAAGGCAGAGGCTTTAACCCACTGAGCCACTCAGACGCCCTCCTTTGGGTTTTCTTTGGTCAGTGCTCTGGCTTTGTCCCAGAATGTCTTCCTATAAGATGTTCGGTGCCACAAAGTTCGACTTGGTGTTCGGAGAGATGACACAGAGATTTTTGGGGTGCTGGGGTTTGCAGGTTTTTTCATTGTGATTGATAGGTGTGCAGTTGTGAGAAATAATCATACCCTTGCCCTGGTCATCCCACAGTGGTCGCATCTTGCAAAACTCTAGTACAGTGTCACCGCGGGATACTGGCCTCAACGCTTGGGGTTTGCAATTTGAGCAAAAGCAGATTGCACAAAGTTCCTGGCGACCGCTCAGCTTGGGATACCCATTTGGTTGAACCCTCTAACGAGAGGGAACATTTAGGAGATCTGTTCTTTCTCCCGCTGGTCTCCTTTTGGGAAGAGGTTCCTGCCTCCATTGTTAGACACACAACTGCTCATTGCAGTGGATGCCTGTGCCAAAAATGAGATTGTTTTGAGCGTGGAAGGAATTGCTAGCCCAAGTGAAAGTGTCAGCTTTCTGCTTCCGGGTATCGCTTTTCCCTGAGTGCAGAATCGAACTTTGTTGTGTTCGGGTGACTGCACTTGAAACTTTGGCAGAGTGGAGGTGAACCCCATTTACGACTTGCTTGACAATAGTCCTGGTAAGATTCACCTTCCTTCCCTCTGAGCAAGAACGGTCTCCTATTTCCTGCCTGACTCGGATGTGGTTTGATCATGCTTGTTTTAAGTTTCTTGATCTTTTTTAACCTACTTTCTCCTTCCCGTAATTTGTAGATAAGTTACTGGTATTGCTTCATTTTTACCAGCAGACCTTTCACAAAACCAAACCAAAATTGAAGAGAGAGAAGCAGAGGGAAGAGCAGAGTTATTTGAAAAGTCTGTAATTTAGGGTTAAATTTAAAACACATCAGCATGGTTAGGTAAATGTTGAATTGAAATTCATCTGTGCATTAAAGTCATATGGTTCCTGCTAAGGGCCAGTTCTTGCTATCATTCTAATGCAGAGCAGATCCTGTTTCTTGTTGAGGGATATAGAGTAAGAACACTAATCCCGAAACCGCTAACGTCTCATTATTTTTGCAACATGAAAATATAGATGAGGTGTTGGGATACGCATCGTTACCTACAGGTGCTTTTTTTTCTTTTTTTTTAAGGGCCTGTTTTCATCCTGTACTTCTGTGAAATAGTTTCCTTCGTTTTGCATTCATTCAGTCCGTTTCTGTAGCAGAGACGTGGTGGTGCATAATAAAGACACGACCGCTGGCCTTGTCGGGCCTCCTGTGCCCCATAAGCGGGGGGGGGGGGCCGTGTCCTGGAGATGCTGGTGTCACCTGGGCCATCCTGGGCTTGCCAGAGATGCTCAGGGGCACTCACTGCAGGAATGAGCTACTCGATGAGTGAACTGGGGGTGGGGTCACAAGGGCTCTCGTGGTGTTCTTAATGACTCTCAGAACAGAAATAGCCTCAGAGCCTGACCCTCACATGCCACCTTCTCTTTGCTCTGCGGCAGGCTTTGAGGGACAAGTGTTAGAGCGGGTTGCTTTTGATGCTGTCCTGCTTCCCGTCGTAAGGGACAGTCTCGTGGAGGTCACTCTGGGGTCAGGCTGCCCAGGCCCCCCAAATTTGGGCTCCTGGTCCCACTAAGTGTGTCCCAGGGCAAGTTAGTCCACCTCCCCCGGCCTCCTTTCCTCCCTTCTCCAATTAGAATAATGGACGTGGGCCTGCAGAGATGATTAAATGCAGGGTAAAGTGCTTCTCCTGAAACTTAGTGCCCATCAAGACCTAAATATTAGATGTTATTGTTATGACGATCTTAGTTTCTGAAGCCACGCGACAATCCTGTGTCCCCTACTTGGGACCTCCTTCCTTGGGATGCTGAAGGTAGAGGCACACTTAGAGCACCCCTTAGGGGGGCGCCTTATGGCCAGGCACGAAGGCGCCGAGGGCCAGGTGTTAGCAACAGCCATTGCCGTTTGGTGGTAGTGGGCTGAGCTCTGTGCATTCGTGGCCCTGCGATTTAGCCAGCCCCAGATTCGCTCTCTGGAAAGTGCAAAGCCTTAACCAGCTTAGGCCGTGTTCCTGTGGTTGGCTGGCTATGAATTCAGAATGGGGAGTGAGAATTCTGGGGGCAGAATAGGCTCATTTGTCCCAAAACGAGGATGTCGATCTTCCTTCTCTAGGCACCAGTTCAGCCAGTTGGAATGGTCTCCAGATGATTCTCTGGGGATCCCAAGGGTGCGTGAGGGCACCCCTAAAGCATTAGCCTCCAGTTCTCTGCATGACACCTGTGTTTCCTGGGAACTCGGTCCGCTGCCAGCAGAACAGTCCTCCCGTCCTGGCCTGCGGAGCCGGCAGCCGAGAACCTAGCAGCCTGATTTCACCGGCTACCGTGTTTGCAGAAGCAGAGCCCTCATCATTGTCTTGGGTCCCCTGGTCCCTGCTGCAACACTGTCTCTGCAAACCAGGCTTGAACCAGACGGCAGCCGAGCCTCCTGCGTACTGAACGCAGCATGCAGAGGAGCCTCCTTTGCGGCCCGAATTAGAGTTCCCCTGAGTCTTTCAGTGACCCTGACCTTACTCGTGATCCCTGGCTAATCAATTCTGCTTCTGAAACACACACATTCTTCTTCCTGATAGTCGTAAGAGGCTTCTGGGAGAGGGTTGATGGTGCACACCGAAGGAAAAAATAGACCACTATAAATCAAGGGCCTTAACTGGCACAGATACAAACATTCCCACAAAAGAATTTGAAGTCATTGTGTCTTCTCTCTTTCTTGCTGGTCTGTTGTGTGGTCTGTCCCGTAATCCCTGAATGGAATGCTAGCTTCCCGTCACCACCATTGCCAGCAGAAGTATTGAATGTGGCAGTGCTGATTCATGCGTAAGAGGATGTGACAGGACCAAAGAGAATCCGGAGTGCAGCTCCTTCTACTTACTGAGCAGGGAGCTGTGGATGAGAGACCTCTTAGGAACAGTCGCCTCTTCCTTTCTCCTGTGCGGGGGGGCTGGGCAATTGCTGGAAGTCCCACATGGTGTGGGTGCTCATGGGGGAAGAGCCCTTAGCAGGGCTGACGATGGCTGCGCCTGAAGGCCAGGGGGGCCAGTCCCGGTCCGGTGAGCCCGAGAAGGGCCAGGGGTTCTTGCGATGGCCACATATTGGAAGAGCCAACAGGGAAAAGCAGAGTGGGAAAAGTCGGGGGCAGAGGGAGGGGGTGGAGAAGATTTCGCGGTGGCCTTTCTGCAGTTGCCGGGCAGCATGACCCAGAGCGGGTGGGGGTGGCCCCAAGCCTGGAGACGGCTTGCCCCACGGTAGGAGGTGTCCTCCTCCTCCCCCTCTTTCCCCCAGTGCTGAATGGGGACTGTCCCTAGTCTGCTTTGAGCCATTGGTGAATTCTTCCAGGTTTCTGTGAAAAGTTGGAAAATCGGGGGTGGGGACAGAAAAATGAGGCACCCACTCCTTCCGGCGTCTCCGCCCTGGGACTTGGTTAGTTTTTATCAGCTGCCTGGCCCCTGTGGGCATTTGAATTTTTTAATGAGACTGAGTTTCTTGAAGCCCGGTCAGAATTACTCATTCATCTACTTAATAAATAATTATTGGACCGGCACCACATGCTGTTCTAGGTACCACAGTGCAGTAGGGAACGAAACAAAGACCCCAGACCTCTTGGAGCTTCCAGGAGCTTCTGTCTTAGTGGGAAGCGAGAGAGGAGCAACAAAACTGTTAATGAGCATTGTAGTGTGTTAGAACACGAGAAGTGCTTTAGAAAAGCAACAGTAGTAAATCAGAGAAGGGAGAGGGGGCAGCTCGAAGGGGCTTGAGTGGGGTGCAGTTCTCCATGGAGTGGCCAGGGCAGAGCTCGTTGGGAAGATGACGCTGAGCATAGATGTGAAGGAAGTGAGGGAGTGAGTCATGTAGATTTCTGCAGGAAGAGCACTTTGGCCAGAAAGAGCAGTCAGTGTGAAGGCCCTGAGGCAGGAGTGTGCCTGATGTGTCCGGAACAGCACGGAGCAGCACGGCAAGGCGAGTAGTAGGGTGAGGTCAGGAGGCAACAATCCTCTGAGGCGTCTGGTGCCTTGGGGGCCATTGGGAGACTCCGGAGTTGAGGTTAGGAAAAATGGGAACATCATAACCTTTGCATCCCCTGGTTTTAGCATGGCTCCTGCAGTGACATCAGTTGTCTCGAAACAACAAACCTCCATGAGGGAATTAAGCGCCTTCTCCGTAACGAGCCAAGGAGATCCCGTCTTGGTCCGTGCCAGAGTCCTCCAACTGGGAAACTTGGTTTTGCTCAGGGTGCTTTGTTTGACGGGATGCTGGGGGGCCCCACATGGGTGAGAAAAGGGCAACTTTGTTCACTTCCCTCTCCGATGCCCCAGCAGTTTAATGACTGTGGGCCAGGAGGGCAGTGCTGTGAATCAACTCACTGCCCAGCTCAAGACCCCCAGAGAGGCGCAGGTGGTCAAAGCTCGAATCCTGGGAGATAGTTGGTGGGCTTTCCCCTGTGAGTTCAGAGTTCCTGGCTATCCTGCGAGTGAGTGCCTGCTGACCACTTGCTGTGATGCTCGTGACCTTACCCCAGGGGACCCTGCTTCATGAACAAGGAGACGGGAAAAGAACGCTACAGGGCTTTATCGGTTCACACGGTATTGCTCTGGTCCCACTACCGCGGTGGGTCATTTCCCCAGTAAGAGCAGCGCCCCTCTGTTCCGCACTTCCTGTGTGCCAGGCTGGCTGGCTTGCTCACCCCACTTCCCCCTCCCACATGTGTTTCTGGAGCACCCACACATTCCAGGCAGGCACTGTGCTGGCCTTGGGATACAGGACGAACGAGACAGACAAGGTCCCTGGCTTGACGTTCTGGTAGGGGGAAACAGAGTAAATAAGCATGTCGACACAGATTGAAGATTTGGATCTGGGAAGAAACAAACTAGCTTTGGGAGATGAAGGTGAGGGAAGGCCTCTCGGAGGAGGTCGCCTTGTTAGGTTGGAGGGTTGAAAGATGAAGAGCTGAGCTGGGGGTCGTGAGGAAGGAGGGCAGGTTATGATGGGCAACGTGTCGAAAGTGGTGAATCAGCCACCTTGTGGGGATGAGCTGGCTGGCTGGGGTCAGAGCAGAGACGCCTATGCAGGAGATACTGGGTCAGTGGGAGAGGGGGCATTTCTCGTGTTGTTTGTTCTCATGTTCATCTCCTTTGACGCCTCCTTTTAGGCTCCTGATAACCCAGAGAGTGGGGTGGTATTATTGTCACGTTCTGTGCACGAGCAAGCCGGCACCCCCAGAGTTTAGGTGATCAGTCCTCCCGCAGCGCCAGGGGATTGCAGGCTCCAGCCCCAGACCCCCCGTGCTGCTTCTGATTCGTGCCCTCGGTCACCATCAGCGGCGAGAGTCACTTTCAGTTCAGCATGACATGTGGGCTCCTGGGCCAAATGTTTGGGGTACTTGGGAGTTCCCAATATCCCACAGCTCCTTCTTCCTCGAGAAAAAGTTCCAGTGAAACACTTTTCCTAAAGAAATTCCCCACAGGTGTTTGGCGTGCTGTCGTTGTCTGAAAGAGCGTATTTTATTTTGCATGAGCCTTGAACACGCCTCTTCCCTCAAGCATCTTGCAGTTAGTTTCTCCCCCGGCACTCATTAGCTTTTGGTCGAATGCCAGGCATAGCACTAGGGCAGACCGGGCCGCACTAGGCGTTGAGGAAGAGAAGGCCGGGGAGGAGATGAGGCTGGCGTCTCACGGGCCCGGCAGCACCCAGGGCTTTGCTTCCTGGGCCGTCCCAGCACCGTCTCGCTGCAACCTGCTGCATCTCACCCTGGCGCGGGGCCTGGCGCGTGTGCAGTGCACGTCCTCGGCGCTCTGAGAGCGTTCTGGCGCCAGGTCCGTGGGCATCTCTCTGGTTTTTGCCTCTGCAGCTGTAACACTCCCTGATAATTGGCCAATTCACGGCGAAGAGTGCCATGCTGCTCCAGTTCACAGAAGGGCCCCTTACTTCTTCACGTTTTTCCCGATGGGTTTCATTTGCCCCCTTACATTTGGCGGCGTTGTCCAGTTGCCTCACTGACATGGTCGTGCGTTCCGGACGTGCGCTGGCCTCAGTTCAGCAGCCCCGTGTTACTCGGGGTCCGGCCTGCGGCACGCACACCTGGGAATCCGCCTGGCGTTTATGCTCTCTGATGTTTGCTTGCTGGTCCCCGCCTTCTGGAATGAGAAGAGGCTCGCTCTGCAGCAGCTATCAGCCGAGCTTCCCTTCACGGCCGGCTGCACAGCCAAGTGCTGTTGGTTATGGTTGGGGCAGGCCTGGGTCACCATCACCCCGTGACATTCGGAGCCCTGTGTGTACGAGACAAATGGGAATAATTACACATTGTGGGCGGCCGTCATGATGGGGAGGTCAGGAGGCTGCCCGGCGAGTGGTGTGTCAACTGTCCCTGAGCTTTAGCCACGCTGGTCCACCTGCTGCTCTGATTAGCAAGACTGGGGCCCGGCTGGGCCCTTACATCGGCCCTGCAGGAGGCCAGCCCTGCCTTGGCAGGCTTGCCAAGTGCTCGTTGAAGGGGGTGAGTGCTGGAGCAGTGCCACAGAGTTGTGAGGCCCGTGTGCACTGAGGCCAGACTCCCTGGATCCAAATCCTGGCTCTGGCTTTGGCTCTGCCCCTGCCGAGCAGGTGACCTTGGACCAGTCCTTTGCCCTCTGCAGCTCCCTCCCTCCCTTAGTTGGCTGTTGGAGGATAAAGTGAGTCAGTGTATGTAAAGTGCTCACAGCAGCAATGGGCACGCTTCCGTTGCCTGCAGGGCATTAGTGACGGTTGTTAGTACCTGAAACAGGTAACAAGGAGGTGTGCTCCCTTCTGGTGCCTCAGAGCAGCCCTGTGGGTGAAGTGCTGCTACGAGGCCCGTTTGGTGCCTTTGGGAACCGAGGTCCTGAGAGAAGGTGGGGACTTGGTGGGACACTGAGCCTGGGCTCTGGCTGCTCCAGCGTCTCTGCCGATCCCAACCTGCCTTGTTGCTTTTCCTGGTCATTCCCTTCTCCCCTCCCCACCAGACCACTGCGTAGGTACAAAGAAACCCCCTCTGCAGGTTGGATTCTTCCAGGTACGGAGGCAGGGATGCCCTGAGAGCTCTTCCCAGGCCGTGAGCACCATGAAGTCCATCAGGAGCCAGTGGCTGGAGGGGCTGCCCACCTGGCCCAGCTGCAGCCCCTGACTTACTGTGTGCCTGCTGCTCCCTGGGGGAGCTGGCCAAGCACACCGTGTCCCGGAGCACACTGTAGTCACCAGGCGCACCAGCTCCGGTGACCCTGGCCTCGACAGAAATAAAGGCTGAATGACCAGAGCTCTGAGCTGGCCTTCCTACCATTCTCCTTCTTCCAAGTGTTCTGGTGAACTCCTCCTACCAGTCAAGACTTGGACCAGTCATTTCCTTCTCTGTGAAGCCCTCCTGCACTTCCCCCTCGCCTCTGCTGCCCCTGCCTGGCATGGTTCCTTGCTCCTTCCTCTGTGCCCCCGGTGTCCACGTGGACACACGGCAGAGCACTGCCCGATCCTGGCTGGACTGTGGGCTCCGCACAGGCAGGCCCAGGGCTGCCGTGCCCCTGGTGTTCGGTCTGGCTCAGCGAGTGAGGTCAGTCCCCTGGTGACTGCCGTGACTCCAGCTTCCAGACTTGTCTGAGTTGTTCCTAGTTTGTTAAATTAGAACGATGGGATTTCCTGGGAAGGTCTGTAGGTGAATGTTTTTTAAATCGAGGGATAACGTAAATAAAGTGCAGTGATCCTAGGTGTGTCAGTGGCTTTGTGCTTAGAATTAACATTTGTGTGTACCTTAGGGCAAAACAGAAGACATTTCTGGTAGCTCGTTCTCTCGGTCTCTAACCCCTTCCCCTTTCTAAAGGTGCCTTTTTTTAAAAAATAAAAATAAAAAAAAATTTTTTTTAATTAAAAAAAAATTGTGGTGGAATACACATAAAAATAATGGATTACCTATTTGTAAGCATCCAGTTCAGTGGCATTAGGTAGTTTCTTGAAAGGTACTCTTTACATTGAAAGGGCATTGGTAATACTTTCTTGGGGCACAGTGACTGGATGACATAGAAACAACCAGAAGAGAAAGTGAAAGCTCCCCCAGCCTCACTGTCTTTAGAAGGGACCACTGTTTGGAGCGTGTGGAGCCTTCCCGAACTTGCTGTGTGCACTGTCATGCCCAGATCTCTCCACACAGGAAAACATGATACAGATGGACATGTTTTAATTGATAATTTTACTTTTTAATCGTAAACGGAATCCCGGATGGGTTGCTCAATTGCAGCTCGCTTTTTCACCAGCAGTCTGTGTGTGGCCTTTCTGGGGGGGGTGCCCCCAGACCTAATGGAGAGCGTTCTCTTCGACACCTGGGGCATCGGCAGTGCTGCGGCGTCTCTCACGTCCAACGCCTGGGCCTTACGTGTTTGTGTCCTCCTTCCTGACCCCTTGCCCCAGACCCCTCTTGCTGTCCGTGCAGAGCTGGTTCTCAAATCCCGCAGCCCTGAAAGGCCTTGTTACTGCTGACCCCTGGAGACTCACCTTCTGGAGTATTTACCCTTTAAACGAGGTTGGGAGACTCAGGGTGGAGAGGTATAGGCTAGAGTAAGGTACGGTTAACCAGTGGGCAGAAGCAGACACTTTAGGGAGCAGTTCGGCTCTTGGGCCACCCCTAAAATCACATTGCTGGCCTTCCGCTGGCTCTGACCCCAGAAACCAGCCTATATGGCCTACCGCAGAGCCCAGGCTCTCCCACTGCATCCCCTGGTTGGGTAACTGGCAGACTCTCCCGGCAGCAAGGAGGGGCCCGTATCTGCCCGTTCCCCTTGCAGCTCAGGCTCCGGGTCCCTGGGAAATGAGCCCTTGATGAAACCCAAGCTTGCAGCTTTTGGAAACCATAGACCTGATTTGCAGAATACTTTTGTCTGGGCGCATGCATGGTGGGCTCGCTTTATGAGAAGGTAAACCTGAAGGCCTCCTGATTTTTGACTCTGAAGTGAGCTCTTCCCCTTCTTTTGGTTAGTTTCGCCATACTAAACTAAAGTTAATCTCCCAAGGCTGTCGGGCTTCTGTTTTCTTCTATCCCTCACTTTTCTTCTTTGTTCTCCTCTCTCTCATGTTGGGTACAGAATGGGTACCAGGCAGCCATGAATTCACTCAGCAGCAGCCCCCTGAGGCCCTGCCCTGCTCTAGGCATCTGATTTTGTGTTGAGAGCACAGTGAGGGGTAAGGTGGATGGGCCCTGCTCCTGGAGGCTTTCCATCTGGAACGTTGGGATTGTCTGCTGTCACACGGAGATTCCTGGGAGGCCAGCAGCCAGGAGGCTCTTGACGGGAGCTGCAGGAACAATCCTGAATCTCTGTCCGCATTTCCCAGCCAGGCCCTGTCAACTTCCCGTGGCAACTGCGGGGTTTCAATGCTATCAGGATTAAGAAAAATACAATCAGGCTTTTGAATATAAAAGAGAAAGGAAGGAAAAATAAAGTCCAAAATTCTAATGTCCAAATGATTTCTGATGAATTTTTTTAAAAAAGTTATGTGTACTGGATTAGAAATTTCAAACCAAATGGAAAGGTCTAGAAATGAAAAAATGCAAATGTGCTCGTGTGGGTGTGCACACCCAGGACCTCCTGCCTTCTTTATATCCCGGAGATGAAATCCTGAGGTATTCGTAGGCCGCTTTCCAGGAGAAGTGGTTCACAGCATCACAGCTTTATCTGCAGGGGCCGCTCCTGAGCTCCACGCTTTTGCTTTTCCACCCTGGTACCAGTCCTGGTAGGTATTTTGGACATAGGTACAAAAAGACCTGGGTCTCTTTAACATGTATGTGGATTCCCATTCTATGGACAGACCGTAATTACCTAACCACACCCCTCTTGATGGATATTTAGGTTATTTCCAGCAGTTCACTGGCTAGGTTGCATTTTAAAGGTTTGAAATTTCCCTGGTAAACATGTCCTCCCAACACCTGACCGTCGAGAAAAGCAGATCCCTTTGGAAAGTTTTAAAATTTATTTTCACAGTTGACTCTTACCTTTTTTTTTTTTTTTTAAGGAGGCAGGGCGAGGAAGGTGACTCCTATGTCAGATGCTTGAAAAAACTTGACATCCGTGATTACGTTTAGTTCTAGAAGGCCGGAGTTATCTGCCCTGTGTTTTAGACAAGGACTCTGACTCTCAGAGAGGACCCACAGCTGGTGGCAGGGTTCAGCTGGGGATCATACTGCTCTGGGCAGCCCTGGGCCTCGCACACTGTTTCGCTTCCCTTTCTTCAACTTCTGTACATCCGAGTTAACACAGAGCTCAGGGAGAGGTTTCTACATCCATCCACGTGAATTTTTGCTTAGACCTTCTAACCGGGTGATGTTTTGCTCTGCTTTAGTCTCAGTTTTCTGTTTCAGAAAGCTTTGATTGTGTATGGGAGTAAGTGGTGATCAGAGGAGCAGTGACTTTATGTCAGGACCCTAATTTCCTGGGTTTGGGTCCTCTAGCAGAAGATGAGGGGGCAGTCCAGGGCTGTGTGTGATCCCACAGCATCCTAAGTGGGTTCTGATGAATGCTGTCAAATGGGGCCTGCTCGGGGGGCTCCCATCTCTGGGCTCCCAGTTGTTGGCGTCTGTAATGCTCTCTGTGGGTTTCCTGGGCAGTAGAATCCTATCTCAATTTATCTGTCATTTTTGTGGATGAATAATCCAAAGCAAGTAAATAAAAATTAATGTTTGGATTTGGATGCTAATTTAGCTTCCACTTAGGTTTTGTTTTGAGCGTTATTGATATTAATCTGCGCTCCTCGAGCACATTCCGATTACTGGCAAGGTACCATGACCCCCAGAGTACCGCTGGTGGTTGGTTGGGGGTAAATTCAGAGGATGGATAAACCATATCAAGATAATGGAAATGTTTTCTTTAAAACTTTTTCCTTTTTTAATGACAAAATGACGTCTGGACATCATCCAGACCCTGAAAAGAAAAAAATTCTTGAGCCAGAATCCTGCCCCAAACAGACCAGTTTTCTTTTGTCTTTTTTCCTTGCTAGACCTGGTCCATTTGCATGTAAACACTTTTTAGAGGGTACTGAGCCCAGTACTGAGTTTGAGCTCCTGATGAAGCACCCTTATTTCAGGAGGAGCTTGGGCTTTGGGATTGGGCAGGCTTCAGTTCCAAGTCTGACTCTTGGCGCAGGAGCTGTGTGACATCGGGCATGTCACTTTGTCCTTCAGAGCCTCTGTTTTTGTACCCGTAAGATGGGAGTGCCCATCCATCTTTCTCATGTTTGTTACCTGGACTGAGATACAACTATGTGTTTCCCACAGGCCTCTTACATTTCTCTTAGAAAGCCTCCTGACTTCTCAAGGGAGAACTTCTTTCTTTGGGGTCAGCTTCCTTTGGGGACAAGCTCTAACTCCCTGCTGGTACTTGCCAAGCCCCCTTTTTAAAGAGCCAGCATTTGGCCACAGCAAGTACACCTTGCTTTTTATTTTCTGTTACTTATTTTTACAACAGCAGGAGACACTGGTGTTCCGTGCCCTGTAGCTGTATGCAGCTTCTTTCAACATACATTATATAAATTAGAAGTTAGGGGCGCCTGGGTGGCCCAGTTGGTTAAGCGTCTGGCTTTGGCTCAGGTCATGATCCTGGGGTCCTGGGATCGAGCCCCACTTCGGGCTCCCTGCAGAGAGCCTGCTTCTCCCTCTCCCTCTGCCCCTCCCCCCTGCTCGTGTGCTCGCTCTCTCTCTCTCAAATAAATAAAATCTTAAAAAAGTCAGTAACACCAGTATGCTGTACCGAAGACCTAAACTGGGTGGATGGTAGGTGGGTTTGAATCCCAGCTCAGCTACCTCCTGGCTCTTTGACCATGAGTGGGTCCTTTACCACCTCTAAGTCTCAGTTTTATCATCTATAAAGGGAGGGAAACAGTAGCAGGACCTCCTGGGGTTGTTGTCGAGTTCAAATGAGATAGTGCAGTCAGAGCCCTTAGAGCAGCAGCTGGCACACGCAAAGTACCCTAAACGTGTTAACCAGAAAGGTGTTTCCTAGACAAGCATGGCCTTTGGGAAGCACACGGCTGGTGTTGGTCAAGTACAGTTTCTCTGACTTAGTGCGGTGGGCAGTAAATGGTAGCCGGTGCTCTTGTTTGGATGACTTAACCATGGTGGTGTTCATCATCGTCCTGATGACAAAGTAGGAGGCAGCCTTTTGTTTTGGGAATAGAATTTCTTGGGGCAGCAACTCCAGGCAGCTTGACGATGGTGTCCGGCGAGATTCCAAGGTTCCAACCCTTGTGTTGACTTCCCTAGGCCAAGCCCAGCATTCGGTGCTTCATTAAGCCCACCGAGACGCTAGAGCGCTCCCTTGAGATGAACAAGCACAAGGGCAAGAGGCGGGTGCAGAAGAGACCCAACTACAAAAACGTTGGGGAGGAAGACGAGGAGGAGAAGGGGCCCGCCGAGGATGCCCAGGAAGACACTGAGAAGACTAAAGGTACTGAGGGTGGTTCAAAAGGCATCAGGACGAGTGGGGAGAGTGAAGGTGAGTGCGCCCGCGAACGCCACCCTGCCGCCTGCGCCGTGAGCCAGGCTGTCCCTGTGTCTGGTCCCTGTTGTATGTCCGTGGGCACTTCTGTCCGTTCCCGACGTCGGTGTACCTCATTCTGCGGGCCCCGCCCTTCACAGGCAGCAGTGGGCAGGTCCACTGCCTTCATCACACGGGTGACCCGGAGCAGACTTCTTGACTCGGAACCCCGTGCCTCGGTTTCCCCATTAGTAAACAGAGGCTCGCAGATAGTGTTCACTTTGTCATTCCAAGACTGGAATGAGTGAATACATGTTCCGTGCTCGGAGCAGTGCCTGGCCTGTGTCATCAGCACTTGCTGCTGTTACTGCTGTCATCATGTTTATTGCAGTTCTGTTCGTCCCTGTCACCTGCCATTCTGATTTTGGACGCAGGCTATTATTTCCAGTGCCCTGCAGGAAGGAAACCCGTGTTTAATGAGATTATATACCTTTAATACGATTATGTTTTTTTGGAATCAAATAATCAAGTGTAATCCCCTAGATTCTTACATTAAGATTTGTCCAAAGTCCTGTCGGTTAGAGTGAGGTACACCGGGGTTTGGTGCACGTGTGCTCGAGAAGCAGAATCATTCGTTCCTCTTTTTGTTCCGTGTTGGGGATGATTCTGGTTGGATTTCCACCTTGCTCTGGCTCACACGGTAACACCTTCTCGATCTGGAGAACAGCGTGTGCTCTGGAGTTAGGCAAGCTTCAGCCATGCAGGCTCTCTGGTGTCAGGGGCTGGGCGCACAGCCACACAGATGGGGTCTCTGGCCACGGCCCCAGGCACCCGGGGTGGACCAGAGGATGGGGTAGAAATGGGATGGGGGCTCTGGTTGCTGGGCGTGAGCTCCCCCACACTTTGTGGGACAGACACGGGCTGTCCTTGGCTCGGGCTGTGGGCTGTCCTCCTGGGTGCGGGCCTGGTTGTGGCTGCTGCAAAGCCAGCAGCTGTCGTCGGCCCATCAGTCTGGACTGTGTGGGACCCTAGTCCGGGGGGGTCTGAAGCTGGAAAATGGAGTAGCTCCATAAATCAGTGCCTGGAAGCTCATTTGTTTTGGGGAGTTTGCTGCGATTATGGAGCCAAAACCCGCCCCCTCCCCACCCTGTTGGCCCCACTCTGGATCTCTTGGCAGTTCTCAGGGAATGCCAAGATCCCATTTCGATAAGTGCAACCAAAGCATCTCTCTGGTGCCACCCAGCCCTTTTTTTAAGGCTGAGATCCCCAGCATGCTTTTATGTTGTTTAAAGTGCGCGGGAAGCATTCTGACATAGGAATTCCTGTTTGGCTCAGGACACGGATGCCGACAAGTATGACTTTGGGTGGGGAGGTGAGGGGCAAATGCAAGGTAAGCAAGCCATCTTAGTTGGCTTATTTGTATCTTCTCTCTCTCTCTCTCTCTCTCTCTCTCTCTCTCTCTCTCTCTCTCTTTCTCTTTCTCTCTCTCTCTCTCTCTCTTAAACTCAGGAGAAAGCTCTCTGCTTAAACCCTGGGGTTTAGTTGTCCTGTGGCCACACGGGGAAAGGAGGAGGATTTCATCCCATTTTGTACTCTGTGTTCTTGTCGATTTTGTTTTGGAAAGATGCTACCTCTTTCATTCCAATCCTTTTAAGGGCTGCTCTCTAACCAGGCCTGGCCATGACTAACCCTGGTGTGGACAGGGCAGGCTTGGCCGCGAGCACACAGGCAAGTGAGTCAGCCCGGCAGCCCGGTCCTGGCGTGCGGGGCTTCGGTGGCTCGGCCGGCTGCAGTTCTAGCTCCCTGTTGGGACTGGGGTGATGACTCCCCAGAGGCTGAGCTTGCCTCCTCTTTGTCAGGGGCAAGGGGAGAAACGTTCACCAGCCTCCAAATACCCAATTTCTGGGTGCTTTCTCTGCCAGGTTGTACCAGACAGGGTCCCGGAATCTCCCCCAGAGGTTTTGCTTGGATAGTTGATGCTGATGTTAGAGCTTTAGTTGAACCTGACTCTCAGCGACGCCCACCCCTGCATTGACATTTTGTTGCCCTCCTATTTTCTCGAACACACAGTAGTCATTCCAAAATCTTACAGACCTGTCATCTTCCCACCTAGCTCAACATAAATACAGCTCTCATAGGCCTGTCCAGCAAAGAGACGCCTCCCTGGGCGACAGCAGCTTTGTGGTGAATGGGGCTTCGTGAATGGTGTCTTTGATCTCTTGGTTATTCTTAGATTTCAGGTGTAGCTGGTGGGTGTTCTCTCCTTAGACTGTGTGCCCTTGAAACTAGGCACCTGTTAGCTCCCATGGCTTGGAAGGGTGTTGGGCCACAGTGTCCATGGGGGACGTGCTAAGAGATGGGATACTGGCCTTGTGGTCAGGTCCAGGTTTATTGTGAGCCTCGAGTGGTCTCCCCAAGCTCTGTACCTCAGTTTCCCCAAATGGAAATTGAGTATAAAAAATGTAATTCACGTGGTGTTTTTTTTTTTTTTTAATGAATATATGTTAGGATTCTTGTGGTTATGAGGGTCAGAAATTTGACTCTGGCTTCAAAAGGGCGATTATTGTTCGTGTCGCTGGAAGGCCCGGCCAGTGCTGACCCCGGGTGCAGGTGACCATGAGCAGGCCAGGTCCTGCCTCCCTACCACCGAGTGGGGAAGGAGCTGATGCTCCCCGCCAGCTGCAGCTTCAGTCTGGGGCCGATGCCCCGTGACACTGACGGGCCTGGCTCGCCCACTGCTGTAGAGGGGCGTTCTGTGCCGCCTGGCCAGGCTTGGGTCGGTTGTCGATCCCGTGATGATGACTCCCTCGGTAAAAAAATAGGGTGTGTGCATCAGAAGAGGGGGGCACAGATGCTGAGCCAGTGCAAACAGCAGATGCTCCCTGAGAAAGCTGCACTATTTCTTTGTGCTCCCTTGCCCTTTGGAGGTGACTCTGTGGCTCTTCTCCCCTCTAGATTACTTTTTCTCTAGCGGGCTTCTTGCCCTGTCCCTGGATCTAGAGGCTTGTTGACATCCTGCTTGTGACAAACAGGCACAGGCAGCTCTGGAGGGGAGAGATGCTGGCAGCAACTCGCGCCCCCCATGCAAGCCCTGCTGTCCCCACACTCGTGGGGAAATTGTGCCTTGAGGAGGCGGCAGAAGGCACAAGCATAAAAAGGCGTGTGGTCACAAGTCACAATTTTGCCATGACCGGATTTAAATGTGGCATTAACATGTTCTTTTTCTACAAATGCAACCAGAATTCACACCTCCTCCACATTTAAGCCCAGACAAGGAAGTAGCATGAAATGAGTGTGTACCTCTGGACCCTTCTGCTCAGCTTTGGGTCCCAACTGCTGAGTGACTCATTCGGAAACCAAGAAAATCACAGGGCCCCTAAATTTGCAGAATTGGCACACTAAAAGGAAAAAGAGGGGTACCCTAGTGCCTGTGGCCAAAGAATTGTCCCCTCGATGCATGTCAGTCTGAGAGGACAGTCGTCTCTTTGGAGCCACTCAGAGCAGTAACTGATTAAACAGACCTAGAGCAAGAGAGTGATTTGTTTGCACTTCTTGTCTGAAAAATAGGGTGTGTTTTTGGTTTTTGCATGTGGAAAAAGTAGGCACCGATTTCATGTCCTCAGATTGAAAACCTACTTTTTTCTTGAATCCCAGCAAGGGCATGGAGTGAAGAGGACATTACTGACTTTGAACCTGCCAGGTTAGCTGGGAGTTGAAGGGTGCCCGGAAGTTGGGAACCCCAGTTTGGCCTGGTTTCTTTCTTTCTTTTTTCTTTCTTTTGATGTCTCCATTGAAATGAAATGGAACCCTGGCCTCGTTTCAGGCTCCTCTCACAAAGCCAGAGCCACGCCCACGGCTGGCAGAGTTTCCTGGTTGGCCACGGGGAGGTGGGGGTCTGACTCCCAGACCCTGGAGGGGCTGCACCTGAGCAGCTCTGTGACCCTGGACAAGTCATTGCTTCTCCACCAATCGGAAGGGGGAGGCTTCACGATGCCCAGCCCTCGGGTTGACAGAAGTGGGCACATCACTGTGTCAGCCCTCAAGCGTGTGGCCCACGAGCCCTGCAGAGGCAGCCTGGGCCAGGCGGAGAGCAGACGGGGGAGCTCAGAAGGGCCATGTGTGTTTGGGGACCCCACCCCACCCCCCTACTGCGAGTTTCCGTGAAGCCCGGTCACTTGTATAATGAATTAGTGAGGTGGGTGAGTAGGTGAGTGTGTGTGTGAGATGGGGGGACAGCAGGAAGGGAGGGAGGAGGAGGATTCGGAGGCTGGCCCGCCATTGTAGAGACGTGGGAGCGCCCCCTTTTCAAGTGTTCTTAACTAGTATAAGGAACTTCCCAGAAAAAAACGCTGTAAGCGCAACCTCATGCCGTTCAGTCAAGGAAAACAACAAAACAAAGGAAGAGGTTCCCCCCAAATCCTCAGCTCATACACATCCTGTTGTTGCCAGGTGCCTCCTGAAATTCTGCTGCAGAGCCAGCCAATGGCATGCAGGCCTTCCCTTATTTCCTAGGTAACCAGCAAGGGCATCTTTTCCCTCCTTCCCTGAACGTTCTCGCTAGGGCCTTCTTACTCTCCCCTTCCCCCTTTTCGTTATCTGTCCTCCTTCTGATTCCTGGAATGTAGAACACAGAGGGCAACTCGGAAAATCCTTGAGTCTGTGGAGTCAAAGACTATCGGGAGGTCAAGCCTGCCGTTTCCCTGAAAAGCACTTCATTTACCAAATATTAATCAGATTAGAATGCACATCATCCTGGGCAAGTTGATGGATTATTGCTGTTATTTAAAAAATCAGAGTGTCGGAGCATCGGGGAAGCTCCCGGATCTGGCAGAGTTGTCGCTTGGAGGGGGAGAGGTTGACGTCCTCGGGTGCCGGGTCTCCCGGCCTCGCCTGCCCGTGCACACTGTTGTGCGTCCCCAGCCACCACAGCTCTTCGCATCCTCCCGAACTGAAACTCCGTCCCCCCAAACGTTTAATGCCCCATCTTCCCGCTGCCCCACTGGCAACGATCTTCCCGCTCTCCAGCCTTCCAGCTTGGGTTGCACCCACCTTTGGCCCTCGTGGCTCGCGCTGCTCTGCCCGTGGCTCTGCAAATCCTCTCCTGCTCTGGGGGCTTTTGTGCCATGAGAAGAGGCCGAGGAGGGCCGGGCGGGGCCTGTGAAGCTGGAGGAGCTGGAGATTCAGGTTCCCACGTCCAGCTGCCCAGCCTCACGAGGACGTTCTTCGACTCCCAGAGGCTCAAGACTGCAGTTGTGTAAAGGGTTCGTGCCCCTCACCAGGCTGGGGTGCAGGAGCCTTCAAGATGATGGGTCGCAGGGCCTGGTGCTGGGACCGTCACCACACGGATGCTCCCTTCCAGGACGTGGCTGATGGGCCGTGCTGGGAGAAGAGCCCCCAGCAGCGGGCAGAGGCCCGCCACCTCGATCTCTCTCTGCACCTCAGTTTGCCCTTCTGTGGAATGCAGACGTTAGGCTGGCTCAGCATCGCTCCAGCTGTGGGATGCGGGCATGTTTGTGGGTGGGATGGGGCAGTGAGAAGATTCTCGTTGACATCGGCTCCGGGCCAGCCAGACGTGCTGTCCTTCACGCCTCCCTCACGTCCCCGCGCCCCCCTCTGCCAGCACACAGCAGGCCTCGCTCCTGGTTGTTCCCTCATCACGTACACTTTCACACTTGCTTCCTCTTTACACTGGCTGTGTGCTTAGAGGACTAAGGAGGCATTTTTTTTTCATTTGAAAATAATTTCAAATTTATAAGAATTAGGAGAAACAAAAATAGTATAAAGAACACCTGTTTACCTTTTACTCAGTTTCATCTTTTAACATATTATGGCCCCATTGCTTTCTTATTTATGTTTTCCCTCTCTCTGTCCACACACACACACACACACACACACACACACACTCTCACACTTTTTTCCTGGGTGAGTTGCATCCATCCTGTTGCTTCGCTCCTACACATGTCAGCACACAGTTGCTAAGAATCGGGCATTGGCTGATGCCGATGACCCCGTGACCCAGGGCAGCCGTCCGCGCCAGCGTGGGTTTCTGCTGTCCCTGTTCCAGTGTGTCCATTGGCCTAATAATCTCTGTTCTGGCGTATTTCCGCCCCCTCCCCAGCCTAGGATCAGGTAGTGCCTGTAACTGTTGTGTCTCTCGGGCCTTTGTGACTCTGGAACATCTTTCCACAGCCTTCTCTTTCACAACAGTGACATTTTTGAAGAATGCACAACCTCTCCCTCCTTTGTTTTAAGAAAACGTTCCCTATTCTGTCTTCAATGTTTTCTTTGTGATTACATGGAGGTTAGGTATTCTTGGGTGGACTCTGGTGTAGGTGGCGTCCTGTCCTTCTCGGAGTGTCCCACCTGGAGGCACGTGATGTCCCCCTGGCCCTCAGGGGTGACATGAGTATCGGTCACCCGGCTGCGGTATTGCCCCATCTCTCCGCTGTAACTTGCTTTCTCTTTTCTTTACAACTAATTCACAGTCCATGGGGAGACACTTAGAGATAATACAGACATGCCGTGCCTCATTACAGTGCCCCTGGGAGCTGGCGTTCAATGACGATCCTTGCCTGATCCCGTCTTCACCAGACTGGTGGCAAAATGTTGATTTTCCAACGTCAGCACTCTCTCTGTGTTCAAAAGTCAGCCCTCAGCATTCCACTGCACGCAGATTCCTCCCTTCTCCCCATTTCTTTCTTTATCAGTTCTTGGCACATACTCAAGGATTTCAGTTTTTAGTGGTTTATATTTCATTACTGATTTAATTCATCCAGTGCTCAAATTGTCCCGGACTTGGCCATTGGGAACCCTTTTGCACTGGCTGCTCTGTCCTTGTGCTAAGCTCCCATCATTTCTTTCTTTCTTTTTTTTTTTTTTTAAGATTTTATTTATTTATTTGACACAGAGAGAGATTAGAAGTAGGCAGAGAGGCAGGCAGAGAGACAGGGAGAGGAGGAAGCAGGCTCCCTGCTGAGCAGAGAGCCCGACACGGGCCTCAATCCCAGGACGCTGAGATCATGACCTGAGCCGAAAGCAGAGGCTTTAACCCACTGAGCCACCCAGGCACCCTCCCATCATTTCTTTTGAGCAATCCTTAAGCTTTCTGGCTTGATAAGGTATTCCACGTTCATCTTGGAATGGCTGGGGAATGCCCGTCCCTGAGATGAGCCATTTCTCTGAAAAACCCTGCTTCCTCTCAGTGGACAATGGCATTAGAGGTCAAGATCTGGATGCCAGAAGGGCTGACGGGTACTGGGGTGCCTTGCTTTTTGGCCCTTTCAATGGACCGATCTAAAAAACAAATGCCTATATATACATAAAATATACATTTACTCATGCGTACATGTACATACATACGGACGTGCGTATGCGTGTACATATTTTAGAAATCATGAATTCATGCCAATACCTCCAGTATTGCTACCAGTGCAGATCAGTTCCCAGCGGGTTCTCTCTTGCCTTCCCCCATTCCAAATCTGTGTGTCACTTCTTCAGCAAGAGCCTTGGCTCCCAACAACGTCGACATGTTTGTTTGCTCAATCCTATAAAATGTCTTAAAAAGTTTCAGTTTGTTTATTGTTTAATAAACAAGAGTTCAGGATGGTTTGCAATCCCCCCCCACCCCCGCTGCATACTTCACCTGTCTCCCAACTGAGGGTACAGAGTCAAATGTGGTGTTTAGAGCTCCTTCGATTAGTCGGCCCTTTCTTTGTTCTTTAGTCCCCATCAGGATAGGTATGGTATGCATTAGAAAAAAATTTTGGTTCTTTTTTTTTTTCTTTTTTAGTCCAGTTAGGGTTCTTTGTTGTCATTTTTTTAAAAAGATTTTATTTATTTATTAGAGAGATAGAGAGCACAAATATGCAGAACAACAGGCAGAGGGAGAGGGAGAAGCAGACTCTACGCTGAGCAGGGAGCCCGATGTGGGACTCGATCCGAGGACACTGGGATCATGACCTGAGCCGAAGGCAGTCGCTTAACCGACTGAGCCACCCAGGCACCCCTTTCCTTCTCATTTTTACAGATTTACTTTTTTAAAAAAATACATGGATTATTAACAAATTTAAAACCACGCAAAAGGGTAAGTTCAAGAAGTGTCCCTTTTTCTGTACTCCATCCCATTTCCCTTCCTCTGGTAGATAACCAATTTGATTGCTTTCTGGAATATCCTTCCCCATATTTGTTTTTGTAAGAAAATGCCAATCTATAAATGTTTTCTTATTCTCCCTTCTCTCTTACATGCAGGGTAGCACACTGTATACGCTCTCCCTTCTCTTTGCTTAGTGGCTTCTCTGGAAGTCACTCCATATCAGTTCACCACGGTCTTCCTCATTCCATTTTACAGCTGCAGTGTGTGTGTATCAAAGTTTATTCAACGTATCTTTACGGTTGGACAGTTAGGTAGTTTCCAATATTTTGCAATTACAAGTAACACTTCAGTGAATACCCTTGTGTGTGTGCATTTTTATATTGTTAAGTGGTGTATCTTCCAGATAAATCCCTCCAAACAGGATTGCTCAATTGAAGGGTATTATGTGATTTAATGTTTCCCCCCCCTTTTTAAAAGATTTTATTTATTTATTTTTAAAGATTTTATTTATTTATTTGAGAGAGAGAGAATGAGAGTGAGAGAGGGGAGAAGGTCGGAGGGAGAAGCAGACTCCCCATGGAGCTGAGAGCCCGATGTGGGACTCGATCCTGGGACTTCAGGACCATGACCTGAGCTGAAGGCAGTCGCTTAACCAACTGAGCCACCCAGGTGCTCAAGATTTTATTTTTTTAAGTAATGTCTACACCCTGTGTGGTGCTTGAACTCACAACCCCAAGATCACGAGTCGCACCCTCCACTGACTGAGCAAGTTGGGCGCCCTTAAAGTTTCCTTTAAAATCAAAAGAGAAAAGTAAGATCAGATAAAGTGATGAGATAAATAAGCAACACACAGACATGGCAAGCATCCAAGAGGCAGGCAAATGACTGAAGTTGGAGCAAAACTAAGCTGGGTTATTGCCGCCATCCCTTCAAATTCCAAAATAGAAACCCAGATGGGATGAGGGCTCGTGGTATGTTATAGCAGGCTCAGATGGAGCCCCCTGGGAATTCAGCATCAGAGCCTGAGTCCTGGCCTCCGTGACCGTCGTGGAAATCCACGCGCATGAGCCCACTGATCTGCTTTCCTTGGTGGTGGCAGCATGGTGCGTGTACCCTGGGTGGGGAGCAAGGCTGCACCGAGACAGTCAGGTATCCATAGGGAGGTATGGGAACAGGGGCCCAGAAGGCTCTGCAGAACCAGGCCCCACGTTCTGGTCTGGCTTAAAGAGGACATTCACTTTGACCATGAATCAATCACCAGGAAAAGAAAAGTCAAATCTTCTTCGGCACCCTATTTGAAAGATGATTGGGGGCGCCTGGGTGGCTCAGTGGGTTAAAGCCTCTGCCTTCGGCTCAGGTTATGATCTCAGGGTCCTGGGATCGAGCCCCACATCGGGCTCCCTGCTCAGCGGGGAGCCTCCTCCCTCCTCTCTCTCTGCCTGCCTCTCTGCCTCCTTGTGATCTCTCTCTATCTGTCAAATAAATAAATAAAATCTTAAAAAAAAAAAAAAGGTGATTGTGGAATCTGTTTCAGAATGATGAGAATCTGGAGAGACCCTCTCCCCCAAAACTTACTACCCACTGCTCCATGCCCACATGGCATTTTGCATACGGTTTCAGGGAATTGACAGATGCTAGGTAAGAATCACTACTTTCAAGAGTTGTTTGGATAAAATTGTTAAAAAGAAGGGGGTGGGGGAACCTGCATTGGCGCTGGAAGGACTGTGGTACGATCTTGTAGAGAATTCATCTCCGTGGAGCCACTTGCTCCGTAACTGTGCTGTCTGGATGAAGATACGGAGGGTGGGATACGGCTGTAGGGACCAGGGTGACAGAGCCGAGGTTCAGAAACCTCACTGTGCATGGAGAGACCCTCGTGGGCCTCGTCCTGCATGAGGATGGGACTTGCGAGTAGGGAGGGCAGCGGCCCTGGCTTTTGCTGCTACTTTTCTAGCTATATTAACTGTCGCCATGCTTTTGGGTTTCTGTTTTCTCATACACAGTATCCAGGACTGAACCAGTGGTTTTGAGCAGTTCTGTGTGAAGCTCCAGAATTCTAAGGCACTTTAGGGGCCTCCGTAGAGTGCAGGAGGGAACCCACGGCCAGGGATGTTTGGGAACCCACTCCCCTGTCACCGGGAGCAGCTCTGCTGCCGTCTGTGGTGGTGTGCTCTGGGAAATTGTCATTCCAAAGTAATAGGCCACTCCTTAACCAAGTTTGGTGAGCACTAGACTGGATTATCTTTAACGGCTGTCTGCTCCAGAATTGTGAGTGTCCAGGGAGATTAAAAAATTAAAAAGGAATAATCACATCACAGCAGACATACTCTCAAGGCTGAGGCTCTGGGGCTTGGCCCTGTGACCTTGGGGAGTCCTTGGAGCTGAGTTCCTGCCTTGTCAGCCGGGCTGGGAGGGAGGGTAGCTCCCCGCTGGGCAGGAGGTGTGTCACAGGTCCCAGGGTGGAAGCCAGAGGCTGGCACCACCATCCTGCTTGGCAGTCTTGAGATCTTTTCAGTGGCGCGCTCTGTCGGTAAACACAAACAATCAAATAAATGTCATTTACGCAGGCATCTCTCCAGTGTAGATACATTTATTGTAAATTACACATATTTGTATTGCTGTGCCAAGGTTAGATACATCACAAAACAAAACAGATTGTTTAAAGATGAGGATAATTAAAAATAAGAGAGGTACTGCCCCATGAATCATCTCCTCTTCCCGGTGGGGGGAGGCTGCCTCCACCGCGGAGAGGTCCGGCTCATGGGGAGGCAGCCGGAGGAGGTTGGTGGGGGTGAAGGTGCGGGCGCAGGAAGGAGCAGTGGTTCTCAGACAGCGGTCTGCACCCCCACCTGCCCTCTGCTGTGGCCAGGCCGCTCGGACTGCTGTTTACTCAGTAGCTCCCTGTGAATTGACTCACTCGGTTTTTTCCCCCTTAAATTTCACCTTCTCCTAAGCAGTGTAGTCCACAGAAGAACAGGTTTTCTGTGCAGTTAGGCTCTTTTAACGCACACTGAAATAAACACAGAACTCTGAAAACAGAACATTTGTCCACATTGCACTTGAAAATCAGGGGTCAGCCCCCACCTGTGTTCTGGCCCCGTGGGAGGCTCCCGTCCACAATGGGAGGAAGGGGCTGGTGGTCCGCGCCCGCGTGGATGGGCGGATGGCGCACTTCTCCATGCTCGGGGACGGGTGCAGGCGCAGCCATACCTCGCGGAGTTCCTGAGGGTGGTCGGCATGCGCTGCCTCCTGTGAGAGTGCTGTGCACGGTGAGGCCAGACTGGGTGGGGCCCTGGGCCCCCCGCTACATGTCATAGCGGCCGTGCGTCACCACCGGTCCTGCCTGCTGCCGGAGCCTCCCACGCTGGGCTAGCCCAGCCATCCGTCTGTCTGTCCATCCCGTTAGTGAGCATGGGCGCGTCCCAGGCGCTGGACTTGGCACTAGAGTTCCAGGGGAGAGCAGGACAGAGAAGGCGGCCCCTCTTATGAAACCCCCATTCTAGCGGGGGAAGGCACGCAGCAAACAAGCAAGCCATAAATAGAAAATAGGAAATCCAGGCGGTTATAAATGCTATAAAGTAAAACCGAAATAAGAGGGGAAGGGACAGATTTATCCAGAAGAATTCCAAATAATTTATGTAACTACTCCCTCCAGGAGGCAGAGCATGACTCCCTGCTTCTTAAGTGTGGGCTGCGCTTAATGACTTGCTCCCACAGAGTGTGCAGCGAGAGAAGGAGGGAAAGTCACTTTCCAGTGGAGAAATCGGACCGCATTCACTTGGCCCAGTGGTGCAGACTTAATGTCAGTGGTGGTCAGGCCGTGTTGGCCCTCACTGCAGTGGGCTGCGAAGGGCACTTCCCCTGTGTGGACTTCCTCCCAGAAACCCCTACCCCAGTCTAATGATCTGAAAACATCAGACAGACTCAGATTGAGGAACATTCTGCGAAATACCTGACCAGTTCTCTTGCCTCAACCCATAAGGTCATCAGAAGCAGGGAAATCAAAACTGTCATAGCCAAGAGGAGCCTGAGGGGGACATGACAACTAGATGTAACGTGGTCCCCCAGATGGGATCCTGGAACAGAAAATGGACAGTAGGGAAAAACTAAGGAACTATGCATAAGAGATGCATTTTTTATCATAATTTAAGGAGGTCAGACCTGTGCAGAGGGAGTCTGAGAAGACATCTCAGAGGTGGTGGCATTCGAGCTGGGCCTTGAAGGGTGTCGTTGAGTCAGGCCATTGTGGGGGAGACCCAGGGTGAAAGCATTCCAGGCAAAGGAAGCAGCCGTGTAAAGATCCTGGGGCAGAAATAAGCACGGGCCTATCCGAGAGCACAGAAGCAGCTCAGCACGGGCGGAGGAGAGGGGTGTTGGGGAGAAGACCAGGCAGTGAGGTCATAGTTGGAGAGAGACCCGGCTCCACAACAGGCTGCCTCCACACTGTGGAGGGCATGTGGGTTTCGTCCTCAGTGTGATGGGGAGGCAGTGGGGCATTGTGAACAGAAGGGCGACATGAGCTAATTTCCACTTAAAATCACTTGAGCGTGTGTGTGGAGAACAAAGTAGGGAGTCGAGGGAGGCAGAGCCAGATACAAGTGCAGCTTCCCACATCAGCATCCTTTTCCCTACATCTATCTCCTGAAGATGGGCGGGATGACCTGAACTCTGGCTCCCAAGAACTAGCTATTTGAAGGTCTACACCTGTGTGTTAAAGAAGTCTGACAGGGTTAGCCAGTAGCTAGCCATCTCTCACTCATCTCTGTTGGTTCATACCTTCTCCTGAAAACTAAAAACGTACACCATGCAAAAACGTACAACCAACATAGGTCGGTTTGCTGCATGTGGCCCTCGTTGAATTGGGGAAAATACAGCAAGGTCCCTAACCTCCCTCTGCCTTCTGGAAGTTGTCAGCGGAAAAGGAAAACAAAAGGCTGCAGCCACGTCAAAGCCGTTGCTAGAGTGTAAACAGTTTCAGAATCTTCTCAGTGAATTTGATTTTTTATTAACCACATATCATTTTTTTTCCTCTCCTGCCTCCACTCCCTTGGGAAGGAAGTGTGGTGTCTATGAAGTAAAATAAGTGCCTTAAGAAAACATCTTTGAAATAGAATAAATTACTGCAATTTGCTTTTTTTTTTAAATTAAAATCAGGGCCCCGTGTCTTGGCATTGCCAAGACGAAAGGAAAGAGAGGTTCTGGCCTCTTATTTTTCCCCAGCTTGTTGCTGATGTGCCTGTCACTGCTGACGAGCGCTTGCTGGACGTGTTAGGAGCAGCCTGCTTGGGCTCTGGCTCTAGGATGACTGTGTCTGTAAACCTAGGGCTGTGAAGCTGTCCGAGCTCATCCCCGTCTCTGTATTTGCTTCTAGAGATAGAGATGGTGATCATGGAGCGCGGCAAGCTCCCGGAGCTGGCGGCCAACACCTCTGTGCAGGAACAGAACACCACAGACGAGGAGAAGAGCGCCGCCGCCACGGGCTTGGAGAGCGCGCAGTGGAGCAGGTGCCACGGGTGGGCCCAGTCCTCCTGTGCTCGGGTTGGCGCCGAGCGGGGTTGGGAGGGGGCCCGGAGGCCAGCCCGCCAGTCAGGGTGCGGGGGTGCTGCTCTGTCACTGGGAAGAGGAGATGGGCTGAGCGGTGGGGAGGGGGTGCCTTGGCTGGGGTGCCCACCAGAGGGGCCTCTTTCCCACCACCCAGATGGCCTCTTCAGCCTCTTAGCAGACTTGTCCTGCTTCCTGCCTTTCCTTGCTTCTCCAGCCCCTCTCGAGAGGCCGCAGGGACAGAGCTGGCACTCAACTCTGTCATGCTCACCCCTGGGAAAGGGCAAGACTGAGACATGGCACCACCTTCCCCAAGCCCTTTGGTGGTGGGTCCCGTCCTAAAAGGTGTGGGCCGCCCCTGGCAGTGAACTGCCGCTCCCAGGAAGGATCCCCATGGGGCCTGTCTGATTCGCTCACTGCCACACTCCCCTGCTGTCTGGGGAGCCTGCCCTCTTCTTGGCTCAGCCAGCGCGATTTCGTGCCGCTGTCCACCTTCGGCTTTTTGCCCGAGTGTTCATTTTGTTGATGGTCTGCTGGAGCTACATCCTCTTGAGCCTTCAAGATGCTGTATTTCCTGGAAACTTCTTCCAGAATGGGATTGGGTGGAAGGCTGCTCCCAAAATGTGCAGGGAACTGTTGGGAGGACTTTTTTCATTTCTGAGTTATTTCCTCTGCAGAGACCCCTGCCGTAATGTCATCCTACTGTAGTGGGAATAAGCGCACAGCAGCGGGGGTTTGCTGTCAGCCTACAAGGCATTCACTTCCTGAACCCTCAGGGCAGAGGGTCTGGCACACACACACAGGCCCCCTCCGATCTCTTAGTCCAACTCCAAGAGTTGCAGCACCTCCGTTTTTGGCTCCACCTCTCTTTGCTTGGCAGATGTTTCAGTTATCTAACAGTCAGGATTAATTTCCATCAGATGCACGAGGCAGCCACTTCTAGTTGGATTTAAATTAAGAAACACCGGAGTGCGGTGCGGGCTATCAGTTGTTGTAACTTACAAAGACCGTTTTGATTTTGCTTGGCAGCAAAAAACAGAACTCCTGAAGCTCTGAAAAGTCAGGAAATCATTCTAAACACAGAAAGGGAGGGGAAGACAACCTTTAGTTTGGACAACCTTGGCACAGCGTTAGTGAGGATATGAATAATTGGAAAAACCACAAATGACTGGTAGTTGGGGTGCGTCAGCCAATGGGGGTGCATCTATGCTAGAATAGGTATAGAATAGTGAATACTGTCAGGATGTGTTGGGTTTCTTAGAATCTAATAAATGGAAACAGAGCACATATTTTACTTAGTGTGGTAACACCATAGCTTTGCTAAAGGAAGAAGAATAACCACGTATTATTTAAAAAAAAAAAAAGTGAACAGACGAAATGTTAGGTTTGAATGTTGGGTTGAGACTTTTTTCCCCCTGATTTTTTTAGTGAAGAGAGGGGTTTTCTCGAGTCGATTGAAATTGTTTCTTAACTTCCGGTGACTGTTACTGGCATCTTCTACCGTGTGGCTTATAATGGAAGCCGATCCTTGTGCCTTGAGTTGGGGCCACACACAAGCCTGTGGCCCTGGGACCCTTGGGCCAGGGCTCCCCTCAGCTCTGAGACCAAATGCCAGGGAGAGACTGGCCGGATGGAAAGCTGCGTTCTCCTCTGCGAAGGTATTGAATTGTTGGTTGTCAGGAACACTGCCACCGACTTCTCTCCTCCCAGTTCCGGGCCCTGCACGGGAAGGTCGGCGCTCTGGAGGAAGGAGGGGACACTGTGTTCTCCTCGACATGAATTGGATCTTGACATTGGTCCACTTCTCTGAAGAGACAGCGTAGTACAAAGTGAAACTGTTCTCCTGTTCCTTGTGTATCATGGGCTGTGTCTGCGTTCAGGGTTAAATATAGGCCTAAGAAACTGAAACATGTCTAAAGCATTCTTGTCTTAAAAGAAAATTATAAAAGTAGCACACAAGCAGAAAATGTAAAAACACTTGAAAAAAGCATAAAGGGGGGGATAAGGTCTCCACGATGCCAGCATTCAAAGGTAGCGGTCGTAATATTCCGGTTATTTCCTGCCGGTCATCTCTCTGTGGGAATTGTACCCTCCTTGCCCCCAGTACCTATACCATACCATGCCTATGTCTACGAATGTCTTTTTTTTTTTTTCTGTCTGATATCAAACCCCAGGCATCTTTTTCACTTTACTGTACACCCAATAAACGAAATGCTAACGCTTTCACGCTACTTTACCTCTTAGAAGATGTTATGTCCACTCAGCCTTCCCTCTGCTACTGGGCATTTGGTTATTTGCATTGTTTTCGGTTGAAAACACAATCCACATCCCAAGCGGCTGGATTATAAGAAAATGTTTTCTGCTTCATCCGGCTCTTAGGTTGGAAGTGTTTTTGCCAGGCACTTACAGAAACCCCGATCCCTACCTGGCAGAACTATTCACGCATCTGAAAGGTGCCTGAAGGGGGCCCTGGAGAAACAGCCCGGTGTAAACGTCCCCTTTAAGGAAGGACTCTTCCTTTAATTTCCCAGCGTCATGTGTTTATCTGAAATGTGATGACAAGAACATTCGTACCACTTTCTCTTTTGCATTTTCCAGTTTAGTACTGGATCACTGGTACGTTCATGGAATTCAGATTTTTTAAAAGTATAAAAGATGGTGCAGTGAGTAGTCTCCCCATTTCTCTGCCACACCTCTTCACTCCTCCTAGACGGTGATGTTGACAGCGGCTGTGCATCCTTCTAGTGATTTTGTGTGCCCTGGGTCACTCCTCGAGGTACTCTCCTTTCTTGGCCTCAGCCTGGCCTCCACAGAGGCAGCTGCAGGTGGTCACGGGCTCGAAGCCTCCTGCCGAGGGGCCAGACCCGTGCTTATTCTATTATCGTGGTGATGAAGAGTCTTTCCAGGCTAGGCCCTTCACCTGGAAGGGCAGCATTTGGGGGGGTGTGGTTTGTGATATCTGCAGCCACTCTCAACCTCTCCCACAAAGCATCAGAGGTGAACCCTCACATCGGTTCTTACCCGTCAGGGAAAGTCAGTCCAAGAAATTTCTGGGCCGGGACCCGCCAAAGTGGGCTCCTGGAGAAGTGCCCTTGGAAGGCTCGAAATAGAAACCCAGTCACAGCTCCCACGTGCAAGCGCCCTTCGTGCGGTGCACCTGGCCCTGTGCCAAATGCCTTTCTTTTGTCTTTTGGTGTTGAACCCCTCCCCCTCCCCCAGAGCCCTTCCTGATGGGGAAATGGAGAGGTTTTACGCAGCTAACTCAAGGGTTCATGGCTCAGAAGAGGCAGAATCTGAATCAGAACCCAGGCAGCTTGGCTCCAGGGCCCCCGTTCTGAAATTGTTCGGACTTGCTGGTGCCTTGTCTGCTGTTGTTAGCGTAATGCGCTGCCCCATTCTCTTCATCCTCTTGTTTCTCTTTGACGTGATGATGTGGTCCATCTGTTCTCTGGCATGGGAGCGCCCCAAGAGCAGGGACTTTGCATTATTTAGCCCCCAGTGTCTGGAAGAGCCGGACCACGGTTGTCGAGTGATTAGGTGGTCTGTTCCTTAGTTTCCCCTGGAGCTAGCTTCCCACAGGCAGAGCCTGTCCCCACCCCCGGTGCTGGATGGGGCCCTCGATGGACTCACTGCATGCTGGGGGCAAAGCCGTAAAAGGCAAAGGCAGCCTGCACTCATGTACAGGTGGGAGAGGAGAGCTGTTCACCGTGTGTGCCAAGAGGCTCATGTGCGCGCCCCCTCTTTTCCAGACCCTTCCTAGATATGGTGTACCACGCCCTGGACAGCCCGGATGACGACTACCACGCCTTGTTTGTTCTCTGCCTCCTCTACGCCATGTCTCATAACAAAGGTAAGCCTCCTCGCCTCGCCTGCCTCCGTGACATCCCTCTCTGCCTCGTGGAACTAAAAGAGAAGCCGCTCTCCTTGAGGAATGTCCTTTCTGGTTTGGGCAAGCCTCCACAAAACTTCTCTTTGGCCTTGTTAGGATTTCTCAGGTGCTTTAGTACAGACCGAAGCCACAGGAATTGGCTGCTCAGGCAGTATGGGTGGGGTGGCGTGGGATGGGAGGGAAGGTGCAAGTGACTGTCTAACCCAGTATGACTACATTCACACTGTGGTTTTCTTTCGACCCCTGGCTTTGACGACTGGCTTAGTATCCGATCTCTATTCCTAACATCAGAACTGAAATCAGTCAAATTGTAATCTTGGTTTTGCTATTTATAATAGCTGATGTTCATGCTCTGGGTCGAGGGCTAAAATAGACTCTGGGCAAATTGGGTGGAAGCGTAGGTTTCCTTTCTGAAGAAAGGTGTGGTTGTCTGACTTCCCCCGTGGAGGCAGAGTGGTCAGGATCAGCCTGTGGAGCTGACAGACCTGGTGAGGATTCGTTCACTCACTTCCTCACTGGGGACAGCTGCTGGTGTATGCCCCCACGTGGCTCGACACGGGCAGGTTCTGAAACCCCCACATCAGAAGCTCCTCAGAGAAGAAGTCAAGAACATTCTTCCTGGCCGCTGTCCAGAGCTGGCCTTGACATAGGTGAGACTTCGCAGCAGGTGATGTTTTAGTGGATTTTTCCATAAGCCAATTGGGAGGTAGGTGGAGGTGGGTTTTATTAGACAGCGTATGTCTGGAGACATTTAAAAGACACTCAACAACAACAACAACAACAAAAGCCACTCAACATAATAAATATTTATTCTTAGGTCATTAATCCTGATAAATAAGTGGACTGGTGGCTAAAGAATATATGGGGAAAGAGCCTCACCTCCCACCCCTGCCCTCCAGTCTCTTCTTTAAGGTGGCTCATCTTAGCATTTTCTCGTGAGTCTTTTTAGAGATATCCATGCAGGTGCTCCTGGGTGGCACCGTCGGTTAAGTGTCCAACCCTTGGTTTCGACTCAGGTCATGATCTTGGGGTCGTGAGATCGAGCCCCACCTCAGGCTCCATGGTCAGGTCTGTTTGGGATTCTCCCTCTCTCCCTCTCCGCCCCCCCCACTCCCCGCCCTGCTCATGCACCCTCTCTTTCTAAAATAAATAAATCAGTCTTAAAAACAAAGATATCCATGCAAACCGAAGTATGAGTGTATATGATTTTATTTCTATGACTGTCCCGCACTTAAACATGAATAGAGGTATCCCTTATTGTCTGTTCCTGTCCTGTTTTTCTCACGTCATCCTGTATCCGCACATCATTTCACGTCACTAGAGAGCTGCCTTGTTTTTTTTTGTTTGTTTTTTTGAAGATTTTATTTATTTGAGAGAGAGAACAAGCAGGGGGAGGGGCAGAGGGAGAGGGAGAGAGAGACTCCAGCAGATGCCGCACTGAGCACAGAGCCCAATGCGGGGCTCGATCTCATGACCTTGAGATGGTGACCTGAGCCGAAATCAAGAGTCAGAAGCTTAACCCAACTGAGCCACCCAGGCTCCCCTGCCTTGTTCTTTTTAATCCTTTGTCTGTGCATCATTTATTCTGTCATCCTCCCCTTATTGAATGGCCCTGAAACTCTTTCCAGGCTTTTCCCAGTCTGGTTAGGATCCTCCGTGATGGCTTTTCTCATGTTAAGTCGTCGTGCTCACGTGCGAGTCTATAGACCTAGCTTAAGACCTCTAAAGGAGCCCAGCGGGCTCTGAAGCCTGCTGTTTTCCTCCAGTCTCATCCCCCCCCATGGCTTCTGTAGTCCCCTCCAGCCCCTGGCTTGGTGCACGTCACACAGAAGCCCTCAGTTTCTGGGTGGAGACAGAACTCCATGAGACCGACTGACCCCCAGGCATCGCCCATCACTCCCTGGCCCCTGACTTCTGTGCTCTGCCTCCGAGCTCCTGCTGGGCGCGTTAGAGACTCCTACCCAGGTGTTTCAGTACCACCTTGAAACACTGTGTTCATCCCCTTCAGTCTACCCTGACCTCATCACATTTCCTGCCGTTTCTGGTTCAGTTGAAATTGCCAGCCAAGGTTGAAACCGCCGTGACCTTTAGTTCCTTCCCTCCTTTGATCCCAGCATTTAGTCATCGGGTTTTGTCAGTTCTCCCTCTTCAGCCTGTCTGATCAGCAGAACTTAACAGAGTGTGACTTGGTGCCGCGTCCTAAGTGAGATGCTGGAGGTGAGAACCAGAGGCATGAGAGCAGGAGAAATCTGGGCACAGCATTCCAGTGGCCGTTATCAAAGCCTCTCAAGAGGTCAAACCTGTGGCCATTTCATAATCCATCCTCCATAGCACTGCTTGGTGATCCTCTATAAGACTGTGTTGACCGTGTCCCTCTCCTGTTCAGAAACCCTCCGTGCTTCCTTCTCTCTCTCCCTTAAACCCCACCCTCCCCTGCCTATCATTTTGAGCGTCTAGATGGCACCCACCATGCCGACTTGTTCTGTTCTTCCGTCTTCCCTTCACAGACCTTTGGCTCTAGGTTCACATTTTTATCTAGTGATAGAACTCTTTCGTAGAGATAAACTTGGGGATGCTGTCATGGTACTCACCGAACTCTTTAAAGTTCTTCCAGTTATAAGCAACAGAAACTACTTCTCATTAACTTAGTAAAAGGGAAAGTCTTTAGGAAGGCCCCTGGGGCAGCTCCCAGGATCTGAGAAGTTGCTGAAAAGCTGAGGGAAGGGCAGGAACCAACCAGCTCTAGGGACTTCCCTCAAGGTGGATCATGATTTGGCCCCAGCAGATCCCAGGCTGGGAGTCTGTCTCCGTTCAGGTTTCAGATTCTTAGGTATGAGATCTGGCTGTTCCAGCTTGGTGGTGTGTCTAACTCTGGAACATGAATTTATGGCTGGGGGTCAGGGTCACATAGCACAGACTTGGCCCTAAGGGGCTCAGCCCTGTGTCTGGGACTATTCCCAGAGATAGGAGCTTCCTTGGAAGGCTGGCAGCCACCGCAGTCAGTGCCAGCATGCCTACCTATTCCTGGCTAGTCTTCTGCCTTCTTGTATTCATTTGTGTTTCCTCCTGCCATTTTCTCTCCCCTAATGTCACCACCTGTTGATATTTTGCTGCCTGTCAAGGGTCTGCTCAGAAGTCACCTTCTCCAGGAAGTGTTTTCTTATCCCTTCAGGTGATACTCACTCTGGGTCAGTACCATCTAATGTGGCAGGCACGTGTTTATACCTTGCTGAATTTGATTTGCTCAGAATTTTGTTAAGGATTTTTGCATTTATGTTCAAGAGTGATACTGGTTTATGGGCTTGTAATTCCCTTGTTTTATTTGCTTTCGGAGTTATGCTTGCCTCATGGAGGAGTTTTTATACAATTGGTATTATTTGTCCCTTAAATATTAAGTAGAATTCACGAGTGAATCCATCTGGGTCTAGAGTTTTCTTTGAGGGAAGGTTTTTAACTACTCAGATTCCTAAGTAGGTATAGGGCTAATGAAGCTTTATCTATTTTTGTGTGGGCTTTAATAGCTTGTGTCTTTCAAGGAGTTTGTCATTACATCTAAATTGTCAAATTTATTGGCATAAATTTGTTCTTTATATTCCTTTATTATCATTTTAATGTGTGTAGGATCTGTAGTGATGTCCCCTCTCTAATTCATGGTATCAGTTGTTTAGGTATTCATTTGCTTTTTCCTGATCAGTTTGGCTAGAGATTTAACAGTTTCTTATTTTACTGACATTCAAAGAATTGTCTTTTGGTTTTGTTGATTTTTCTCTATTTTTTTTTGGTTTTATGTTTTATTTCTGTCCTTTATTTCTTACCTTCAGCTGCTTATTTCAGATTTAATCCACTCTTCTTTTTGTAGTTTCTTAAGATGGAAGCTGAGATCGTTGATTTTTTTTAAAAGATAATCAGTTTATTTTTTCTTAATTAATGTATAGTGAAATTAACCTTTTTTGTGTGTAGTTGTGTGAACTTTAGCACACGTATGGGTTTGGTCAGCACCAGCATAATCAGGGTACATCATAGTAGTTCCATCAACCAAAAGTTCCCTGGTGCTAGGGGCACCTGGGTGGCTCAGTTGGTTGAGGATTCAGCTCTTGGTTTCGGCTCAGGGTTGTGAGATTGAGCCCCGAGTTGGGCTCTGTGTTCACAGTGGAGTCTGGTTTTCTCGCTCCCTCTCCCTCTGCCTCCACCGTGCTCACTCGCTCGCTCTATCTCTCTCAAATAAGTAAACAAAGTCTTAAAAAACAATTTCCTTGTGCTCTCATTCCTTTTGAGTCTGTCATACCACTCCCTGATTTTTAAACCTTTCTTCTCTTGTGATAAGAGTTTAATGCTATAAATCTAAGCATTGCTTTTAGGTGCATGCAATAAGTTTTGATGTATGTGGTTTTATTTTGATAGAGTTTAAAATATTTTATAATCTCCTTTTGATTTATTTTTTTTTAAAGATTTTATTTATTTATTTGACACAGAGAAAGAGATTACAAGTAGGCAGAGAGGCAGGCAGAGAGACAGGGAGAGGAGGAAGCAGGCTCCCTGCCGAGCAGAGAGCCTGACGCGGGCCTCGATCCCAGGATGCTGAGATCATGACCTGAGCCAAAAGCAGAGGCTTTAACCCACTGAGCCACCCAGGCGCCCATCCTTTGATTTATTCTTGTCTGTTGTATTGTCTGTGTAATTTCTAGTTATGTTTCTATTATTGATTTTTCTCCTGGTTGGGGTTTTGGGCTCTGTCCTGGGTCATGGTTAAGTTACTTGTAATCAGTTTGATCCTTTTGAGGCTTTTCAGCTTTGTTGGTGATGGTCCAGAACAGCCTTTAGTCTCAGGCTCACTTGGCCCCACTACTGAGGCAGTCCCTTTCTGAGGATTATACTTGATGGGCCGTGGTTGGGTGGTCTTTTCATCCTGACTGCTGGAACAGGAACTCTTCTCAGCCTGTGTGACCCTAGGATTGTTCCTGAAGGTCGTTCCCTTTCCTTGCATGCTTGCGTAGAGCAGGACTTAGCTGACACCTCAAAGGACCCCTCTGTAGCTCTCTATACAGCCTCCTCCTCTCCGGTCCTCTCTCCTCTCCGGTCCTCCCTCCTCTGCGGTCCTCCCTCCTCCCAGTTCCAGTCACTTGGCCCATCTGAGCTCCAAACTCTGCCTTCTCATCTCAGAGAGACAATGGCCTTTGTTGGTGCTTTCTCTCTCTCTGCCGAGACCTGAAAGCTCTTCCTGGCCGGTGAACTAAAGCAGTCTGTGGATCCACTGCCTTCGTTTCTTCTCTCACTGGGCACCCCCTGTGCTGCTTGTTGCCCTGTCCAGTGTGTCATGTGTTTTGCCTAGTTTTCTAGTTGCTTGAATCAGGGGGGTAAATCCAATCCATCTCGGCTGAAAGCCATGCTAATTGAAGAAGTTTTATCGTGGTCTAGTTGATATACAATAAACTGCACACATTGAAAGTGTACACTTTGATAAGTTTTGGCATCTGTATACACCTGTGAAACCGCCACCACAATCAAGACAGTACATATCCGTCACCCCAAACATTTCCTCCTGCCCCTTTGTCACTCTTCCTCCCTGTGTGCTCTCACCCCTCTCCCCAAGCAACACTGGGCTGCTCCCTATCCCTGTAGATTAGTTTGCCCTCTCTAGAATTTTATGTAATAAAATTAGGTAATACGTACTCTCTTTTTCTTTTTGTATGGCTTTTTTCAATGTTCGTAATTATTTTGAGGTTTGTGATGTTGTCCTATCTACCGGTGGTTCATTTCTTCTTACTGTCAAAAGCAGTCCACCGTGTGAATGTACCACAATTTTGTGGTACACAATTTTGTTTATCCATTCATCTGTTAATGGGCATTTGGCTTATTTCCAGTTCTTAAGCATAGACTACTAGGAACATTTATGTACAAGTCTTTTATGGACATATATTTCCTTTTTTCTTGGGTGAATACCAAGGAATAGGATGGCTGAATCATCTGATGACTGTAAATTTGTTTGTTTTTAAGACAAACTCCAAGGGACGCCTGGGTGGCTCAGTCGCTAGAGTCGCTAGAGTGTCTGACTCTTGATCTCAGGTCTTGATCTCTGGGTAGGGAGTTTAGGTTCAGCATTGGGCCTGGAGCCTACTTTATTCAAAAAAAAAAAAAAGAAGAAGGAAAGGAGGGAGGGAGAGAGGGAGGAAGGAAGGAAAACTGCCAAATTTTTTTCTGAAGTAGCTGTATAATGTACACCCCATCACTAGTCTCTGACTGTTCTGGTGTCTTCACGTCCTTGCCAGTACTTGTCTGGCCGTCTTTTCAATGTTAGCCATTCTAACAGATATGTAGTAATCTCCTATTGTGATTCAATTTGCATTTTCCTAATGACTAATGATACTGACTTTCCTTCTGTGTGCCTCATTTGCCATTCTGCATGTCTTCTTCGGTGGAGTATGTTTCAGATCCTTTGCCCGTTTTATCATGAATGGTTCATTTTCTTATTGTCGAGTTTTGAAAGTTTTTTTTTATATGTCCTGGGTTCAAGTCCTTTATCAATTGAGTATTGCAAAGATTTCCTCCCAGTTTGTGGCTTGTCTTTTCATTCGCTAAGAATGAAGAGCAGACATTTTTGAAGAGCAGACGTTTTTAATTTCCATGGAGTTCCTGCGGCACTTTTTGTATCTCTTTTTCTCTCCATTTTCCCTCTCCCGTTCTGGACGGCCCAGTCTTTAGCGTCAGAGACCATGTGTCTCCCGATGGGCCCCTGCAGTACCCAAGTTAATGCCTGGCACCCGGCCAGCGCTCAGCCAAAGTGCGCAGACTGGTCGCCTCTCAGCCGTGTGACAGCTCACCTGGGCTGCCCTTTCCGGTGGCCTGTGCTCGGGGCCTCGGCCGGGAAGGTGCTGTTTTGCAGGTGACGATGCCAGGCTCCAGAGAACCAAGGGGCATGTGGGTGAATTCTTTGTCGTTCTGGTGGCTGACTTTCCTGGGTACCCGGGAGGGAGGTCCTTGCATCTCGCAGCTCCTTCATCCAGGGCTGTGTCCCAGAGGGCCCAGCCTCCCGTGGGCCTGCGGGCCGAGCCTCCCTTTCTCTCTTGAGGTCTTCTCACCCCCACTTCCTCTTCTTCCTCCTCGACATCTACGGGGGTTTCTTCTTAAAAGAGTGGAAGTGTATGATTGAGGGAATTTAATTCCTTCTTCCATTTCCTGCTAGTGCTGTTCATTTGTTTACTCACTCAGCCTTCTAACAGAGATTTTTAGAAGCCTTACTTATTCGATGCCAGACACTGTGGTCAATATTGAGAACCCAGTGGTGAACCAAACTCATATTTTCAGGGAGGTGAGTGTGGCTGCTGTGGAGGGAGCCAGGCGAGAGGGGTGGGAGGCGAAGGCAGCATGACAGGCCAGTGGGGACCCATGGCGCTGAGGAGCTTTGATTGTATTCTGACACAGCGGGAGCTCTGAAGGTTGTTCAGGCAGGAGAGCATTGTGCAATCTGTGTGGCTTCCGTGTTTACCTTCTTTTGAAAGTGACTGCTTTGTCTGAAGTCGCCTTTGGTTCCAAAAGACTGCGTCGCTCATAAAGAATTTGTGCTTGAAGTTACTGAGTTATTCACGTGGGCCCAGCCGCATGCCAGGCAGCACACCCAGCCCGGGGGGCTGAAAGCTCCAGCCCACTGAGGCCGGGATCGCGGTCCGCTCGTCGGGCAGCGCGATACTGGGCAGGCCATGCTCCAAGAGATGGGCAGGCTGGTGCCAGCGGGCAGAGAATGGGTGGGCGGTGATGGTGAACTGCACCCCATGAGCTGCATGGGGGATGCTGAAGGTCGGTGCAGCCGGCCCTCTCTGTGTCCCTTGGACAGGGCGCGCGCGCGACAGTTCAGCCAGAAGACGGGCAGAATGGAGAGCTAGGGGCGGGTGTGGGCAGTGTTGAGGAGGCGAAACCGAAGGGCTTTCTTGTCATTCGACAGGTAGGTGCTGTGCACTTACTATGTGTGAGGCGTTGCTGTAGGCGCTGGAACAAGCCTCCATCATGTGTACAAGCGAATGAGAGGAAATCGGGTCATGTGGTGGTGGGGTGTAGGGGTGACTAGCTAGGGCGGCTGGGGGCGCTGCCCTGAGGAATGAACACCAGAGCAGAGGTCTGATGGGTGAGAAGAAGTCCACTTTGCCAAGATCTGGGGCAAGAGTGCTGTAGGCGAAGGGAGCAGCATGTGCGAAGGCCATGAGGTGGGAAAGAGCTCCCTGGTTTGAGGAGCAGACAGCAGGCCAAGCAAAGTGAGGCACTGACCGGGTGAGTAGAGCCAGATCTCAGAGGACCTTGAAGGCCATGAAAAGGAATTTAGATTTTATTCCAAGTGCAGTGGGAAACCGTAAAGGATTTGTTTGTTTGAAGACTTGTTTATTTATTTGAGAGAGAGCAGTGGGGAAGGGCAGAGGGAGGGAGAGAATCTCAAGCAGACTCCCCACTGAGCATGGAGCCGGACATGGGGCTCAATCCTAGGACCCTGAGATCATGACCTGAGCCAAAATCAAGAGTTGGGTGCTTAACCAGTTGAGCCATCCTGGCGCCCCAGAAACCCTGAACTATTTTTAAGTAGGAGAGTGATGTGGTCAAATGGATATTTTTGAAGGAGCAGTCTGGCTGCAGGATGGAGAGTACGCGAAGGGGGTGAGGGAGAGAGTTGCAAGTGGGAAAGTGGGAGACCCGGTAGGAAGCCGTTGCAGTAGTTCAGGCAAGGGATAACGTGGGTTGAATCAGCATGTTGGCCATACAGCCAGGGAAAACTGGAAGCATTTATGATTTGTTTTGGACCTGGAGTCAGGATGAGCTGATGGATTTGATGTGGCAGTAGAGTGAAGGGGACACTTGGGCAACTGGGAGGGGCCGTTTTGGATGATGGGGAGACAAGGAGAGGAATCGGCCAGGGGAGGGGAGCCCTATTTGGTTTGGATGGGAGAGGGCACCAAGGGAGGAGTCTGGGTGATGCCCAGGTCTCTGACCCTGCCACTGTGTGGCTGGTGGTGCCATTTCCAGAACCAGTGAGCATGGGCCAAGGAGCAGGTTTGGAGAGGAAGCCGGAGACTTCAGGTTTGCCACCTGGGGCCCAGGTGCCCGGAGGGCCCCCAAAGGAAACTGCCTAGCAAGAAGCTTCTGTTTGGTTTGTGCTCCAGTCCTGGCCTGTGGGCACAGGGTCTGTATTTGGTGGGGGTCTTCTGTTGTTCATGGTGGTTGGTCGGTTGGTTTTTTGGTTAGGCAGCAGGCAGTTGGCTGCACTTAACCTTCAGCCTCTCTTCCCTAGATCTGTACCCTCCAAGCAGGGCCCCTAATGAAATGGTCTCTTTCCGATAGATTTTTCATCATAAGACAATTTTAACATAAAAGCAATGTTAATAAAAACCAAATGTTAGCTCAGGCCTTCCAGTAAATCATAATAGATTAGATGCTGCACCGAAATGAATATCCCACTGTGGAAAGGGTTGACCAGTTGGAGGAAGGCACTCGTTGTGATTCAATTGGGCCACATAATGAATTCTGGTTCATATCTGTAATAGCAAATGCAGCCTTCTCTCTTTTGTCAGGTCTGCAGAGGCCCGGCTCAAGGGAGGGGGGTGAGTTCAGCTTTCTTATTCTTAAAGGTTCCCCCACTCCACCCATCACCCTCTTGCCCCATCCATTTATCATTGTTTACCCAAGAGGAATCTCGGGCTTTTTGGGTTTTGTTTTGCTGAGAAGTTACTGGAACACAGATGAGAGGTATGGGAAAGGTTGAAAGGTAATAGGATAAAAGGAGGCTTTCGCCATGCAGAGAGCTGGCAAACCACCATTCTGGATCTCAACTGACACATAATCAGAACTAGAAGTACATTGGAAATCGGCCCAACATCTGGTTAGCTTTCGAAATAGTTGTCTATAGTTTTCCAAAGCTGGCCATGCTTGTGTGACTACAGCCGAGGAGACCTCGCGTGGTCAAAACAAAACACATTTTTTTGCCCATCATTTACCTGGTGCCATTGTGGCCTCTTTAGCCCGCGTGTCTGTCTACGTCTTTTTACGTAGCTCTGGTCTGAGTCTTTTCTACCACTCTTTTGGGTGGGGGCTCGTGCTAAGGAGGCCAAATCCAGAAGTCAGAACTTAGAAGGGAAGCTTAGGGCCTGGTTTCTGACATCAGAGAGCCGCACCCTTCCCTTCTATTTTGGACTCTTTGAATTTGTTGGGAGTTCCACCCCCACCTTCCCCTGAACCCTGTGATCACTGGGTGGAAGCGATGCAGAGGGAGACCCTTTCTGAGTCACTTGGACGGAGCAGGATCTGACCCCAGTGGGAAGGCAGTGAGGAAGCATGTGGTGTGCTGGAAGTCTGAACGTGCTGGTGCGTCTTCCCAGGCCATGTGAAGTACATCTGGGTTTCTTTGGAATTTGTCTGTTGCTCAGCACTTAAGGGCTGAAGCAAATAGGACAATATATTATCCCTAGTGTTTATTTCAGTCAGAGGGAAATGGCTAGCAAAGAAACTCAATCAGGCTTGCTGCAATATCTGCCTTTCAGTGCCTAAAAACCTGTGTGTGTGTGTCCGTGCACATGTGTGCCATTTCCCTGTTCACGTGCATATTCTTGTCATATCATGACACTGACCTTGTTCATTAACAGCTCTCAGCCACTAACTTGTTTGGACCCAGAAGAACTCCTGGGGCTTTTGAATGGCTGCACAGGCCTTGAAAGCCAAGGGCCAAGATGGGATCATTCAGAGGAACAGGGGGCTGGGGAGGCACTGAGGCACCTGGCCCAGGACGAACTTTGGTGAAAGAAGAGACATGCTCAAACGGTTTTGTTTTTACTTTTTAAACAACGTTTTTCCATGTGTTGTATGGAGTCGACCCTGTTCTCTGTCTCCCCAGTGGCTGGCGGTCAGATCCACTTCACATAGAATGTGCTGCAATACTAAGTTTGTTTTGGGGAGAGCGCCTTGAGGAGAGAGATCACCTCGAGTGGTCGGGGGGCAGCGGAGGCCCCTCCAGAGCAGGCAGGAGCACAGCCAGATCACGTCCTCTCCTGCCGACTGCCCTCCAGGGGTCTTGGCACGGAAGCCTTGCCCGTCCCTTTTCCCCGACGTCTGCCTCATCGCTTCCTCCCAGAGCGCACCTTTCCCCGCCCTCCCTAAGCCCTTCCACACTCCTTGCAGGAGCTCCTTGGGCAGCTCGAGGCAAATTCTCGCCCATCCTTCGACTCCTACCTGAGCAGCTCATGCCTGAGTCAGCCCCCAAACGGCATAGCGTTTGGAAGTTAGCTGGGTCTTGTCCACCTTTGGAATCTTCCCATTATAACTGTGCTGCCAACTCGCTCTGTGACCTTGGAGATGTGACTTGGTATCTCTGGGCCCTAATTTCCAACTAGAGAAGGAGGCTGCACTGGAATCCGGTCCTGTGACGTTCTTAAAGGAAGACTTTCTGTCCCTGGGGGTCTCCCTCTTCACAGAGAGTGGAGAGGTCAGGAAGGTCAGGATAACCTTGGAGTGTTCTTCTGCCTGTCGAGAGGAGATTTTGCCACAGATTTCCTCACTTGTGACAAATTCTCAGGGAGCAGGGGCAGTCATAGGAAAGAGACAAAATGTGGAAATTGGAGACCCAGGTCAAGTCTCGGTGTGTCCCGTTGTGCTGCCTGTTCCTGAGGGAGCCAGCCGCTGGGCCCCTCCCGCTGGCCTTGCTGAGGGGCGATGAGAGATGGTCCAACCGAGGAGCAATTTTTCCCAGAACCACCGACTGACAGTCCCCAAAGGGCCAGAAATGGGAGGACAGAGGGATGTGAGGGTGGTGTTGACATCTCTGGGGAAAAAACAGAGCCGCCAAAAAGATTCACTTGGTGTTCTTCTTGCCATTTAATAAACCAGGACGCTTCAGAGCTGGACATGGAGCATCAAAATGGGATATAGAATCCACAAATTAAATTTACCCTGCAGTCGGATTTTTTGATGAAGCCACGTTGGGGAGGCGCGCGCGTGAGAACTCCCCAGCTCGAGCCCCCAGGCCGTCCCTCACCCGTGTCATCTCCTTGGCATGGCTCAGCCTCTGGTTCGGGGCTGGAAGGAATTCAATAAAGCAAGATATATTGTTATGGTTTATTACGTCAATGCGTGTGTGTAGGAGTCACTTAGGATCCAGACAGTCAGCTAGCTCTTCAGTGCTATCCTCCACTGTTTTGTCAAGGTTCTAAATGAAGCGTCATCTAGTACTCAAGGGGCCGTATTTCAAGAGTTCCGAGAAGTGCCACCTTCCCCCCTTTTGTAGAATAACAGGAAAAGACGTGCTCTCAGCACAAACAATCCATTCAGCTCTCCAACCTTGGATCAAGTGAAATGTTTGTTTCTGTGAGTGTATTTTTCCAGAGCCACGTTAGAAGAGAGAGGTAAGGGTTTGGGGCAACCCGCACCCCACACCCGGCCTGCTGAGGTAGCCTGCCCGTGTCCTCCTGCCGCCCCGGCCCCCAGGTTCCGCTTCAGGGGAGACGGCCCTGCCTTCACACTTGGACGGACGCGTGTGCGCTCCCGTTCGCTCTGCCCGGCCGCCCCTCCCCTGTCTCGTCTTTTGTCTTTGAAATGCTCTTCGCCTTTACTGGCAGAAAAATGATTCCTTTGCCTCTTCGAGAGAGACCCGCGCTATCAGCGTCTTTGCATTTGCTCCTGTCTGTACGTACGCAGGACGTAGCCTGACGTCTCTTTGGCAGCGCCTGGCCCCACCCGTGCGCTTCTCGAGTGGCGGGCCCCGCTCCTGGAATTGGCTGCCAAGCGCTTGAGGTGCAACTGTTGGGCATGACTGTAATTTCCTTTCCTTCTGGCCCATTCCTCTTGGTCTGCATTTCTCCCAAGTGGAATGTGTCCGATCCGGGGGTGGCCTCTGGTGGCGCACCGAGCTGGCATGCACGGCCGGCCAGCACACCATGCCCAAGTTACTCCTTTGCCGTCCCTGTTCCGAGCCCCCCGATTGTGTCCAGGAACTTGGCACCGTTTGGGGCTGGCACGTCTTCCGGATCTCTCAAGTACCCGCCGGTCCCCCCTTTGTCACAAAGAGAGCGGGGGTCTCAGACCACGACGAGCAGTAGCCAGTCAAGTCTTTGGCTAAAACGTAAAAACATTGTCTTTTTCTTTTATACTGTGGCTGTCAATGTTGCAGCAGTGCTGAATTCCCGTTTACAAACAATGATAGAAAATGTGTGTTTTAGGATGTGGGTTTAAGTCCTGCTTATAGAGAACTCTGCAGTAAGTGCGGGTTCAGGCAGCGCCAGTCACGGCAGAGACCCTGGAGCCAGACTGCGCCTTTCAGGACGAGCAGGGGGCTTGATGAGGGGACCCCAGTGACAGCCTGCCCCTTTCTGCATTCTAGGCATGGATCCTGAAAAGCTCGAGCAAATCCAGCTCCCGGTGCCCGGCACAGCCGAGAAGACCACCTACAACCATCTCCTGGCCGAGAGACTCATCAGGATCATGAACAACGCGGCCCAGCCAGGTGCCTGGGGCGTGGCTGCTCACGGGGGCAGCGGAGGGAGAGGGACCAGGCCCCCAGACGGTGCGCCAGGAGTCCTGGGTTCTAGACCCGGCCTTTCTGGGAATACTGGCTTGTCTCACCCACTCCCTGGGCCGCGCCTACCCTGGGCCACCCCTGCCGTCCTGTCCAGCCGCGTCTTCACCTTGGGGTCTCCTCCCCTTTCCTGCCCCGTGGTGTTTGTGCTGGACCCTGTCTTTCCTCTGCTTCCACACCCAATCCTTCTTGAGCCAGTGGTGCCAGTGTCTCCAGCCTTCCTCTCATGGTGGCCGAGGCCACGTCTGAGCATGAACCAGGCTGAGAGCGTGTGTGAGGAAAGGCTGGAAGGTTCGAATCGGGCTCTCGATAATACAAGACATGCCCAGCGTCGGGCACTTGTCAGCCCCGTTCTGAGGTTTTGGCTGAGGATCTGCAGCCGTGGCAAGAGCTAGAAAGAGCAGGAGGAATGACTTAGTACAGTGGGTTCTTAAGTGGGGACAACTTTGCTCCCCGGGGGATATTTGGCAACGTCCGGAGACATTTTTGGTTGTCACAGCTTGAGGGGGGTGGTGGTCCTGACATCCAGGGGCCAGGGATGCTGCTGAACATCCTTAGTGCACAGGATGGCCTCCAGTGACAGAGGATCATCTGGCCCAAAACGTCGGCCATGCTGAGCTCAAGAAACCCTGATGGCAAGGCCAGTTCTCCGTAGAGACAGCGAGAGAGGCCATCAGGGTGCGAGTGAGGGCACGGAAAGAGGCCCGACGGAGACACGGCCTGGCTGAGAGAGAACCACTGAGCTGTACAGTAGGAACACTGCGGGGTTGGGCCCAGGTCAGGCTCAGGAGAAGGGCAGGGGTGGGGGTTCTGGTCGCAGGCCAGGATTTCAGAAGTCACGGGCAGTGGGCTCCACCAGGCGGCCAGAAGCCCAGTGGGACTTTGGGGAGAGAGTCCAGAGGCTTGGGGAACTGGGGACAAGTGTTTATCGAGTGCCTCCTGCTTGCCAGCCGCTGTGGGCAAATGACCAGGGCACAGGAGGTGCAGGACAGTTGTGGCTCCTGCTGTCCAGCTGCCACAGCTGGGGGTCTGTGAGGTCCCGGGGTCTGGGCCTCCATGTGGAGGTAGACCCTCGAGCTCACGGGGTCAGGGCCAGAGCTCACGCTGTGGGACTCGCCGACATGTGGGTGGTTTTTAAAGCCACAGAGAGAAGAGAGGCATGTATGGGACCACACCCTGGGCCCCTACAGGTGTTCTAAGGTGACATAGAGGGGGAGCCAGCACGGGAGCCTGAGCCAGGTCCCACATGGACGAAGAGGGGGCAGCAAGAGAGACAGGTGTGGCTCAGAAGCAAGGGCACCCAGTGCGGTCAGTTTTCTACTGAGAGGTCTAGCGCAGGGAGCAGAGCTCATCCCTGAGGATGGTGGCTGAGGGCTCTCTGAGGAGCTGTGGCCCAGTGGTCAGGGAAGGCAGTGCATGGCCTGGATGTTAGAGAGGAGACTTCAGGGTGGGGAGGGACAGCCAGCCCCTTGAGGGGGCCAGTGGGGGGAAGTCAGCACCTGGCAGGAGCTTGCAAAGGAAGGAGGGTCTTGTTGGAAGATCACACTCCCTTCCCTGGAGGCAGCAGCAGGTGGCTGGTGGCCGAGCCAGTGGGGGTCTGCAGAGGGGCAGGCAGGAGTGAGACTGTGCCCCAGAGAGCTGCAGGGGGAGGCGGCGGGTGGGTTGGCCGGCGGAGCGGCGGCACGGAAGCAGTGTTCATGCTGGGCCGAGGGGGCTTAGCTCCGTGGCTGAGACCAAGCAGCCTTTCCCGGGAAAGGATTCCCTTTCTCCTGCCCGCACCTGACTCGTGGAGCAGGAAGGGGTGGGCAGGGAGGCATGGAGGCGTGCAGTGGTACATCTGCCTTGCGTTTTCCCCAGTAGCCCATCCTGACCTCTGGGGTTTCCAGGGCCTCAGGAGTATGGCCTGGAGACTTTTTCCTCTCCTGGCCCTTCTTCCACATTGAGACATCTCCCCAGCAATGCGCTTACAGACCCAGGGAGGAGTTTATCTAAGAGCAGATTGCCCTCGTGTCAGGCAGCCCCAGATGCTTCTAGGAGCAATGCCCAAGGTGGGTCTTGGCATTCAGAGCCCCTGGAGTCTCCCATTCCCTGGGGTGAGACTTCGGACAAGTCACTTCACCTGCCCGAACCTCCGTCTTTAGAGCCCCCGTTGCAGTGGGTTTTTCCAGAGACTCCTGGAGGGAGGGTCTGACGTGCCCAGCACCGGGCCTGGCTCACGGTCGCATAGCAGGTGGGTTAGTCAGAGGGTGGTTGCCGTCCGCAGAAACCCGATGCAGGCGGGCTGAGACAATACGAACAAACAAACTGCTGACTTGTGCAACTTGAAGTCTGTTGGAGCCTGGCTTCAGGCACAGCTGGATTCAGAAGCTGGAGCAATGTTTTCAAGACTATTTTTGGACTCTCCCGCCTTGTGTGTTAGCAGGAGGAGTGTCAGCAGCGGCTCCGGCCATCCCTTTCCCTGCTGGGGTTCGGGACTCGCCGTGGGAGGCACGCTCTGGGCAGTCCGGTGGGAGGGGTGGGCTTGGACGAACGGTGGAACACGCAGGCAAGGGTGCAGAGGTGGCCGGTGTGGGTTATGAGGCTTGTGCCCCTCAGGGCGGCCCAGGGCCCCAGCCCTGTTCCTGTCCTGCCCTCAGCCCAGCGGAAGGAGAGGTGCTCTTGCTCAGTGGTCCCAGCGCGTTGCAGAATTGAGGCTTCCTGGCTCTGACCCGCCCGCTTGCTTGTCTCCTGCCCAGTCCCTGTGACCGGACAAATGGAGTGCCCTGACCAGTCTGGGTGATGTGCCCCTCCCTGGGACAGAGCGAAGGGACCGGCTCCACCCAAATTAGAAACCCAAGGGGGGGGGGGGTTGGTGAGTGTGCAAAGGAAAGAGGGGTGCTTGTTCCTGAAAAGGGGAAGGAAGCCAGCCAAGGAAAGCAACCGCAGACGGCCGTTTCCCCAGCCTTCAGGAGTAATTAGTAATCCTCTTTGTCCTGCCTCCCCTCCCCGGAGAAAGGGGGTGCAGGGGAGTATGCGGGGTAGCCGGGGTGGATGGAGCATTCTCTTGCAATTGGGAAGGGTTGGCATGTCAGCTCCTTCTGTGTCCCCACTGGATGTCAAGGGCCCCGTCAGCTGACCTGTTAACCTCGAAGTGGGCAAAGCAAGAAACTGTGTTTAAGGGCTTCCCACCAGGCTGTGCGAGGCTGACCCTGCCTTCCCCTGCAGATGGCAAGATCCGGTTGGCGACGCTGGAGCTGAGCTGCCTGCTGCTAAAGCAGCAAGTGGTGACCAGCACGGGCTGCATCATCAAGGACGTGCATCTGGCCTGCCTGGAGGTGAGGGCCCCGTCCTGCGGCCCAGGTTCCGTGGGAGGCCGTGGGAAGGAAGCTGCTAGAGCCAGATGGGAGCCCCGGTCCTGGGGTCTGCAGCAACCCTGTCGTTCCGGTGGAACAGCCCTTCCTCTGAGACTGGCTTGAGGAGCCCTCTTAGCTATTGAATTTCAGTAATTTCTGTGACAGTTACTGGTCCTGTATTTGTCAACCAGAATTTTGTTATTTTCCTTTGTGTCTTACAGAAATGGTATACATATCCAAACACATGCATGCTTTTTACGCACTTATAGTTTATTGTGCTACTATCTACACTCGTTTTTAGGTTTTATTGCTCTCCCTCCTATTTCTCATGTTTACTTGAGAAAATTTAGAAAATACAAGGTAGAAAGGAACGCTATAGTGGACACTTTGCTGTATGTCTTTCCAGATATCCACACACTGACACATTCTAAGAGTCACCACGGCCATATTTTATAACCCGCTTCCCTCACCTAACTGTATGGTAATAACCTTCCGTGTCACCGCCGGAATCTCCTCTCTTTTGCCCATTTTTACTTTTAGCCCTCCCTTCCTCCCTCCTTCTGTATTACGAACCACTTTGTAGATGTAAGGATTTGAGCCCAGCCTCTCACCTGCTTGATACGCACTCAGATTTTGGAATTGGTAACTCACCCAACTCACTGGCCTCCGTCCCGCCTTCCCTCTCTCAACAGGGCGCCCGAGAAGAAAGCGTTCACCTAGTACGGCATTTTTATAAGGTAAGTGACCAGAGCGCAGGGGAGGGCAGTGTGGTGTGTGTTACAGACACAGGATTGTAGTATCCAGGCGTGCGCACGAACCGATCACAAGTCTGTGGTGATGTCTTGTACCCGTGCACACTGAGGAAGCACGTGCCGTGGCAGACCCCCGAGCAGCGGGCCCTGCGCCCTACTGCCTGTGCTTGTCTTCGCGGATCTCCTTCTGACGACTCACCCCTAGTCTGTGATAGTTTATCAATGATAGAGAGAATTGGTTACTAACAAATCTATATATAAATGGCGAATGACTTGCCTGCACAGGACTAAGTTACATATGTAAATTAGTATGTTGGTGAGGTATCCCTGTTTTCCGTCTAAAATAACTTTTGAGTTACTTACACATTCATGAATTCTACACGTGTATGTCATTTACAGACATTTATGCCAAGACACCTCATGCAGGCTTCTAAACCTTCATCATTCATTTTAGTGAGATTTTGTAAAGGAGCGCCATGACTGAGTCACCGAGGAATTTCTAGATGTCCTCTTCAGATTCCAGATGGTTAGTTTTGAAACATCTGGCTGTGATGGTTTTGTTTCGCTCTGTATCTGAAGCGTGATATATTCTTAGGGAAGCACATCATCTGTCAGCAGATGGGTTAATCCACATTCACATGGGCCCCGTGGCTCCCTGAGATTTTGACCTCTGTGTCCGGTCTCTCCAGGTCCAGTTAGCCTGGGCTTCCCCCTGTCATTTTGCTGATGCTGAGAACCTCCCCGAAGGAGGAAAGGTGTCGGCGCTGCCGTCTTGTCGTTCAACCTCTTTCGTTATCTGTAGCCTTTACAAACTGCCGTGAATCATAGGCACAGATCACCAGACCCCTTTTCTTTGCAGGAAGATTTTAAGCTGCTGTCCATTATTGTCAGCGTTTGTGGGGGAGAAAACGAGGTCTTATAATCTGGAAATCCACCTCGCCAGGCACAGATGACCCCATGCAGCTGCCACATGGTGGACGCGCCCAGACAAGGGGGGACCACTGTGGGACCCCACACGTGGGGGAGGAAATCCCAGGCTCCCCTTAGACCATCCTGAGGGGCTTGGCCTCTGAGCGAGAATACAAGTGCTCAGCAAAGCCCAGAAGAGTGTGGGGGCCTCACGGCTACATTAGTCATCTTTGGGTCTCTTTCCAGGAGAACTGCTCTTAGTTCATTTCCCCCTCCCAGAAAGACAGAGATGTATAGGTAGGCATTTTCCCAGAGGGTTTATTTGTAGCCAAAGGAGAGCTAGATTTGAATTGTAGCTCCCTTTTCCCTACCCAGCTAGTTCTTTTGTCCTATAAGCGTTATACCCTAAGTGTAGTATCTCAGAAGCTTTTGGATGTTCTCAGGGTTGTGATTTCTGTGGTTCTTAGGTGCTTCTTATTGCCATGCAAGAATATTCAAGTTCATCCGTAGTTCTGACAACTGGGAATATATGTAAAGACTTGCTCTTTTTCCCATCCTGACTGTGTGTGTGTGAGAGAGAGAGAGTGAGAGAGAAAAAGAGAGAGAAATTCAGGAACTAGGAGAGAGACGGACAGTTTGAATAGTCATGGTGCCTTCAGCTGAATCTCCACTCCCTTCCCCTCCTGGGCTGTGCTCTGTCTAGGGGTGACCAAAGTGACCACGAGTGCTAGCATTTACCGGCCCCGACCGAGTGGCAGGCTCTTGGTCAGCACTTTACTCGGGTTAACTCCTGTCATCTTCACAGTGACCCGCATAGATGTGGCCTGTCATTCCAGTCTTGCAGTGAACCAGAGAGAGGCTCTGAGAGGTAGAACTGGGACTGGGCCCCTGGTTTGCGAGTCTCAGATCCAGAGTCTGACCCACTGCAGCCCTGCGGAACTGTGGGGCCTCCTCACAGGTGCCTCCGAAACGGCCAGGACGAGCTGTACCATTGTGGTGTGAAGTATGCTTAATTATACGCTTCCTTTCCGAGGCGTGGAGCCTCACAGATTTAACGTGGCCCCTGAACCAGGCTTCCCATTTCTCCGCCCGCTCTCAACACACAGTTGACAATGAAACACTCAGTTTCACCCACTCTTATAGTTTAATTATATAGGGTGTTATTTTTGTTGTTGTTTTAATGAGCTGCCTTGACAGAAGGACCCTAACTCTACATGCTTAAAAAAAAAATAAAACAGAAATGTTGAGAGGTGCAATACGATATTTGGGCTTTTGTTTGAGTGTGTGTGTTCGTGTTCACGTGTGTGTCTTACTTCCTGGGGATTTACGAGAACTCACTAATGGGAACCAGATGGCCCCAACAGCCGTGAGCTGGAGTTTATAATATTTTGGTGTTTATGGAAAAAAATATACATAATCTCTCTCCCTTCCTCTCTTTTTAGGGAGAAGAAATTTTCCTGGACATGTTTGAAGATGAGTACAGGAGTATGACAGTAAGTGAGGGGCCAGGACGCACGTGGGGGCCTGCGCCACTGGTGAAATTTCACATGACCCCCACCCTCCCACTGTGGGCTGTCCCATAGATGGGTCGGGGAGATTCGATACGATTTGATACGATTATTTGATACGAATAATCTTTGACTGAGGATTCATGCTACGTCAGGAGTGTAAAGCACGTTGTATGTATTCATCCTTTTACTGCCAACGTCACTGTGATGGTAGTAGCTGCCAGCATAGACTCCTGTCACCCCGATCAGGAGGCGAGAATCAGAGAGGTTGAGTGAGGCCCCACATCTGCCCAGCCAGTGAGGTGCAGAGCCAGAATTCCAAAGCCAGCAGTTCACCTCCAATGCCTTGCCTTTCTTTGCTGTGCCACCGGAATGTTCCGGCATGTTACTTGTCCTTGAGTCCGCAGCACCAGCTCAGCGTCTGCCCGGTCTCCCTCCATCCGTCAGGCACAGTCATGCGAAAAGATTGGTTCCAAAGATTGCGGCTTTCTCTGTTTTCTCTGTTCTTGTCCATTCATCCCTGTCATCTAACCCTTAGTTGGCACTCAGTAAATAGATGATAAATGTCCTTTCCGTGGGCACTGCTCATCAAAGAGTGAAGTGATTGGAGAAGTTTATAGTAAACCTAAGTGTCTAAAGTGTCACAAAGGCAAAAGGAGCTTGCTCTGCGTGTCTCCTGGCTCCCAAGCCTGTCTCACCGGGAATGGACTGCTGGGCCCTTAGCACATCCTCGCCCTTGGCACTTCCGAGGCCCCTGCAGAGCTTATTCCAGGGGAAGTTGTCAATTGGCAGAGATCGTCTCCAGAAGTACCACCTAGCACCCAAGGCCTCCTCTGGTGTTGTCCGGGCCGCTCAGTTGCGCCTCCCACCTGGCAATGGCCACTGCTCCCCATTAGTTCCCCAGCCCCTGGAAGAGTGTCTCAGTCTTGTACACTTTGGACCAGTAGTTAGAGTGGAGTGGATTGGGGGCTTAACTGCTGTGATGCTTGTCCCTGTGATGTCCCCTTCTGCAATGTAGTTCTCCACAGTTTGGTTTCCTGTTGGAAACGTGATGTCGGAAAGCTCAGACTTCTAAACCCCTGCTCAGTTTCTGCCTTTTTTTTTTTTTTTTAAGATTTTATGTATTTATTTGAGAGAGAGAGAGAGAGCATATACTCCATGTGCAAGCAGGGGGAGGGGCAGGGAGGGAGGGGTGGCGGGAGAGGGAGGGAGTCTCAAGTCAACTCCCCCCTGACCTTGACATAGGCCTGGATCCCACAACCCTGAGCTCACGATCTGAGCCCAAACCAAGAGTCTGACACTTCACCGACTGAGCCACCCCAGCGCCCCTCCGCCATTGTTACTTACTAACGGTGTGACCTTCTGTGGGTGGCTTACATTCTCAGCCTTCATTTTTTCCATCTGTAAGGTAGGGCCCACACCATGCGCCTGGGTCTCAAGTACCTAAGAAATGCCTCCTGCAGAGTGTGTGCACCATGAATATTTGCTTCCTCCCTCCTGCCACAGGGAGCTTCCGGGGCTGCTTGTGTTTGTCTTGTCCCATGTTCACTGTGTGTTCTGCACAGGGCCCGGCCCCCCAGAGAAATAGAAAGGGGACACACCCTCAGCCCCCATACGTGAAAGTCAGTCGTGAGGACGGAGTTCGGGAAAGCAGCCTCTGAGCTAAATGAAGTGGAGATAGGCCCCTGGGTGCTCACGGAGACCCCTGCACTGAAGCCAGGACTTTGCATTTGACCCGCGTTCACTTCTCTTGTCACCTCCTGTTTAACGCAGAGGTGGGGCAGAGTGGAGGGGGGCTGCTAGGGAGCGGCGGGCAGGCTGGAAGGCAGTGCTGGAAGGCGATGCCAAGGGTGGCCCCGGGGTGCTGCTCAGAGCTCTGCCACCCATCCCTGGGATAAAGGGATTTGGGATGGGGACCCCAGGCCTTGGGGGCAATAGAAAAAGGCAGACAGCATGCACTAAGTGTCTCTCTGGCTCCCTAGCCTACACAGCTGGGCCCTTAGCACAACTGCCCTGTGTAGTCAGTCAGCTCTATGTTCCAGGAGGGGGAGAGAGTGTGATATGATTGAAGTCCATTTTCTAAAAAAAAAAAAAAAAAAAAAAAAAAAAAAAAAAAAACACAACCAAAAAGACACACACAAAAGCATGGGATGTTGAAGGAGTAAAAGTTAATTCTGTAAGAAATTTGCCTTGGGAAACGTCATCCCTTTATGATGTCAGGGAAATGAAGTGTCCGTGTCCAACATGTGCACGTTCAGTGTCTGTACTGGTGCAGCAGAGTTCCAAGAGGGGAGGTGTTGTTACCAAATGTTGTAGTAACCTTAGAAGGCTTCCCGGAGGTGGTGTGGAAGCAGGCAGACAGTTCTGCTCCTGTGTGGCCCGGGGGCTGTGGGCACACACCCTTCCTCTGAGCTCAGTGTCCCCCTCTGTAATAAGGAACAGCATCAGCACCGCTGTCCAGCAGGAGGTGAGCCCTGCTGGCGCCTGGTGCTTAGTAGGTGCTCAGTAAGTGGCTCTGTTGTATGATCCCAGGTAAAGATGTCGCTGCAGGGAGGAAGGAAGGAGGAAGGTGGTCATGTGGCACGAGTCAGGGGTCTGGAGCAGCGCAGCCTGGGTCTGCGTCTTAGTTTTGCCACCCGCCGGCTGGGTCTCCATTTTCTCCCGAGGGGATCAGGAAACATCCCTGTGGAGTCTTTGGGAGGATTAAGTAGGATTGTGCAGGCAAAGCCTGCAGTTCACCGGCTGCCCTCAGTCCGTAGTCCACTCGGGAGAAATGGTAGCCCTCACTCTGTCTGCTGTCGTCGACCTCGACAGCACAGAGAGAGGGGGGCGGGCTGCGGGCAGGGCCCCGCTCCCTCCTGGGCGGAAGGGAGTGAGCCGGTGGGAGACCACAGCTCTTCACAGCACGGAGGCAGCTTCTCCGGAGTGTCAGCTGTCGCTCCAGGGAGGAAAAATCCGTGTCTTGGGAAACAAAGGCTCATGTCTTGCACACCGGGCTGCCTTGTGACCTCATGCCAGCCTTCATGTGGGCTCACTTTATCACTTGCTGGGCGCCGGTGCAGGCGAGGGGCCTGGGTAACCTGCGCCGTCCTCTTCCTCCCTTTGGTGAGGTTTCCTTTGATGTCTCTCTTCTAGATGAAGCCCATGAACGTGGAGTATCTCATGATGGACGCCTCCATCCTCCTGCCCCCCACGGGCACGCCGCTGACCGGCATCGACTTTGTGAAGCGGCTGCCGTGCGGCGACGTGGAGAAGACCCGGCGGGTGAGTACACGCAGGCGGGACCCGCCTCTCCTGGCCACCATCTGAGCGGGTCAAGAGGCCGCCTTCTAACCCACTTCAGGACAGGGTGCGGATGACACCCCCTGGCGCCCTGTCACTGGGAGGAACTTCCCAAGGCGAGCTGCCCTTGGCTCAGCAGGATTGAAATCCTCCAGTGTGAGGGCCAGGCAGGCTGGCTTGGCTGGTGCAGAGCAGGGCCCAGCCCCAGGCTCTGGAGGGACACCTCTGAGCCTGGAACAGGCAGTGCAGGTAAGGACTTGGTGTGAAATCCTCTCCCAGAAGGGCTCAGGACCCCTGGAGATGGCACGACAGCGTGATGGTAAGGGGCCTGAGGGATCTGGCGGTGAGGCACACGCACGTGAGACGGTGACTCTTGCCAGCCCGCTCCCCTGTGTGAAAAGCAGAGTTCTCAGAACCCTACTGGAGTGCGCGTCCCTTATCAGCACCTTTTTTCTGAAGCCGTCTTGCGGGGCTGTTCACGGTATTTTATCTCTCGCGTAAGATCAGTTTCTTTCTTAGAAAGCACCGTCACCTCTTCCTAGAAAATCATTCCCCGGAGACATGAATGGATAAATTAGATGAGTTCCTTGCCCTCTGCTTCTCAGCTAATCCCTGTCTAACCAGAGTGGCCGAGGTGTTAATTTGGGGATTTTGAGAAGCAGCAGGGACCTGCTGGACTGGCCTCAAACAGGAGGATTCTGTGGCCTTCCTCCACCCCTGTGGTGATTTTGCCTCCGAGGCCTGGGGTTGGGGGTGCTGGAGAGGAAAGCCGACCTGTGTGTTTTAAGTCACTGCACATTCCCTGCTGTCTGACCAAACCCGCAGACCTTGCCGCAGGACCCACCCCGTCTGAGCCAGTGACACCCTCCTTCCTCATGCTCCCAGCCAGCCCTGCTGGCCCCGTGGCCAGGCCCATGAGCATGTTTGTAGGCGGCACTGTCTCCACTGGGCATCCCAGGCACCGGCTTCACCCCACGACCGGTTCTGACACACGCGGGTTGTGTTGGCGACTCTTTCACGGGTGGGTGTGCTCACCCGGAGCCTTTGGTCCCTAGCGAGGCTAGCACAAAGGTCCTGTCCCTGAGGCCCGCCTGGTCCCCTGAGCCAGAGGTCCGGTGAGAGCTGCTGCTTGGGGTTGCACTCTGCCTTCTTTTTGGCCTCTGGATCCCTAGTTTTCTCAACACTTAGATGAGCTCCTGTTTGATATCAAGTGAGTCATTCACGTCAGTTCTTTGTCTGAACCTCCTCGTGGAATTCTACAACCGTCCTAGGAAGTTGGCATCATATGAACCCATCTTGCAGAGGAAGAAACTGAGGCATGATGAGATCAAGTGATTTGCTCGAAGTCCCCCAGCTAATAAGTAGCAGAGCCAGGACTCCGTGCAGGCAGTGTGGACTCTTAGCTGCTCTGACCTGCTGCTTCCCACGGCTCCCTTCATTGTATTTAGTAGCCCTCCTTGGTGTTGGACACCAGGGACATAACATACACTGCCTCGGTCTTCAAGGAGTCAGCGTGGAGGGCAAGGTAGGGAAGGGGGCGTTGCCAGTCCGTGTGGCTGAGGCTATTGCTGAAAGAACATGAGTTCAGGCCCCTCATCCTACCTGGGGAGGGCGGTGGAACCGGCAGCAGAGGGATAGGTTGGGCAGCAGGGGAGGCAGAGGCCCAGACAGATGTGATGTGGCTCATTCCAGCAGCCCCAAGGAAGGGACGTGGCTGGAGCCCAGAGTGAGGGAGGCTTTGTGGAAAGTGATGAGTCTGGAAGGGGCCAGTCTCTGGGACCTTAGAGCCCATGGAGGACCTTGGGCTTGTTAGCTGATTCCTGACATCGGGCCCTGCTGGCTTGGGGCAGACGGTCCTGATCCGCAGGAGAGGATGGCAGAAATTCAGGGCTGAGGCATGTGGTGGAGGGAGGGTCGCTGGGGCGCTGGGATTCCTTTTCCTGTCTCAAAGCAGCATGTACCCGCCTTGCCAGAGTCCTTGGGGACTCCGTGAAAGGCGGAGCACAGAAGGCCAGTAATAGTTCCCGAGGGTAGGGGTTCCCTTCTTCCCTTTGCCCCTGCCATCTCACTTGGTTGTAAGTTCCCAGGGCTATGCCGCCCACCTCTCTTGCCCCAGATGGGATGCACAGCATAACTGCTTCCTGAAGCACAGACTGAGAGCCCCTGGGAACGTCTGGACTTCCCTGGGGTCTCTTGTTCAGCCTTGTCTATCCGATGATTTTATACAGTCAGCCCTCAAGTCTCAGGGTCCCTGGGTTTAGAGCCAGAGAGAAGGTGGCAAGATATATAAGATAGCATTGACCATCTCAAAGTGAAGCCATCTACCTTAGAGAAGCTTCCCTTTGTTTCTGAAGGGGCCTTTTGACCACTCACCTCAGTCCGGTTCCTGTTTCAAGGCAGCTGTCTAGAATCATCCAGAAGCTTAGCTCCTGTGCCTATTTCAGACATCAGAACACAGCAGTGTGCTTTGAATTTGAGCTAAAGGAAGTGTATGGTTTAGCAAGCAATTGAGGGCTTATGTGGTTTGTTTCAAGTTCTTTGCTTGTATCCAAGGAACATTCCATTTCATCTTTTTGGATTCAAAGGTTTTCTTCTTCTTCTTCTTCTGTTTTTTTTTCCCCCCCTACCACACAGACTTTTTTAACTTTCAGGAGGCTGATGCTTTTCAGAAATCCCACCTTTTATTTTCCTTAAGGACTTGTTAAAGATGTTCAAACAACCCTTACTAATGCATCATTCCTAACTTGTAAAATAGTCCTCCATACAATCACCAGGGAGCCACTGGATGCTTACTGGATGCCAGATGCTGGGCCCGAGGGTGCAGAAACAACAGGGCCGAGGGGACAGTGCGGAGTCCCTGAGATGTGGAAGAGTGTAGCATGTCCAAGGAGCAGGGTGACGAGTGAGTGGAGGGGACAGGACAGGAGGACGGCCAGGCCTTGCAGGCCACGGGGAGGCATCTGACACCGAAAGTCATGGTGTCCCTCTTGCATTTTGTAGTTTACACTCTTTATTCTTTCATTTGACATATTTGTTGAGCGTTTTTCTAGGAGCCACTGTGTAAAATGCAAGAATAGACCATGAACAAATAAATAGAAAATAACACCCAAATGGCAAGACTGCCACTTACCCATGCCATCTGCTAAGGGGAGTTCACATTGAAATGAAGGTCATGGGAACTGCTGGGATCTGATGAGAATATGGAAGCAGAAATAGGGACGTGGCTGGACCTACCGCAGGGGCAGCTGAGAGAAGCAGTTAAGAAAGAACCCAGGCTTGTGGGACCAACCAAGGTTCAAGGCCAGCTTCACCTGTGTGGCATTAAGCTGGTTGCTTACCTTCCCTGAGCCTCCGGTCCTTGTGTGTCCGGTCTCTCAGCTTCTGCCCAAAGTAGATCAGAAAGAGGGACTGCAAGGTGTCTGGCAAGGAGGAAGAACTCAGAAATGTTGGCTGAACCGGGGTGGAGCGATCTAGCATTCCAGAAGGGAAAGAAAGAGAGTTTTTAGCCATCTACTGAAGTTTCAGGGTAGAGAAGAGAGTTAGGGAGAGGAATTTCTGGTGAATCTCAAAATCTGAATATAAGCCACCGGCTGTCTTTCTGTGGTAATCTTGGAAGCCATTGTGAAATAAATAGAGTCGCGTGAAATTTTATTTGTCCCTGACTTCTGTTCCTTGTTCCCACGTAAAACCACAGTTTTGTGTTGATCGCTATTGCCCATGAGGAAATAGGATATTTTTCTCTGTTCTTTGGCTGTGTATTTCACATTAAAGAACATCTCGTAGGGTTTCAAAAGTAGAAGGAAAGAATTTCCCATGATTTCATCACCCTAAACAAACAAGGCTTCGTCGGGTTTTGGGTCTCCTCCCTGTCTTTGTTCACTCATGTCTTCTCATGGTGGCAGGAAGAGTGCACTGTGGTCTTCCTTCCAGCCTCTTCCTTTCGTCTCTCCCTTGTACAGTGAGAAGCTTCCCGTGCTGGGATGCAGTTTTAATTCAAGACACATTTCTTCCTGGTGCAGGAAAGTTTGGCGACTTCTGCCATGACTTACTCAGGCATTTTCCTGCTGCAAGACATTCTGGTTGCTTCCAGTATTACATTATTTTCAACTAAACTGTCATGAGCAGCTTCACGAATACAGGGTTTCTTTCTTTTGGTTTATTTCTTTCGGAAAAGTTCCCAGAAGTAGAATTTCTGGTTCAGGGGGCACGAACATTTTCTGTGTGACGCTCTCCATATTTGCCAAGGGGCTGTCACGGTGGGCTGGGCCCAAGTGACCCAGCTTCGGCACCCTCTTGGGAGTGGGGTTTTCACAGCCACTTCCACGGCCTGGTGGGCTCCTCATCCGGGTGACAACAACCCAAACTCCATGGCTTGCAAATGTGACAAGGGAAGTGGAGAGAGGGCAGGACCTGAGTGCTCAATGCAGAGCTGCCCCAGGGTTCAGTGGGCGCACCTCCAGGGAGGCCCCGAGATCAGGGCCGGTGGGTATCCCATTCCCAGAACTCGAGCCCAGGCGCCGGGAATTAATGTGACTTACTCACTGAGGTCTGTCTGACCCTGAAGCCGTCCTGCTCCACCTGGTGGACTCCTTCCCCACGACCCTGCTGCAGAGCTTGCTCCCAGGTGCCTTGGACCACACGGGATGAGACTCTTCTTTACGTTTGAGCGTGCTCAGCTGTCAGCCCTTTGCAAAACCAACGTGTGCTTCCAGAGTCTTCCTGGCATTCTGTGGAAGCATCAGAAAGAACAATAATTCCTTCTTCCATTTTAATACTTTTTAAAGTGCATATTTATTGGCAAAGTAAGGAGAAGCACTCAATAAAAGCCTGGGTCCTAAGCCTTAAATCTTTTGAAGGCAAAGGCATATGGCTGAAGAACCCAGACTTTGGAGTCCAGTTACTAGCTGAGTCACCACGGGCAGGCTGCCTCACATCCCCGGGCTTTGGTTTCCAGTCTGTAAAATGGGAACCACAGAGGGTTGTTAAAAGGCTTCAGGATGTGACACAGTCCAGCCCCGCCAGTACCTGGCAGGCCTCGGGTAAGCAGGGGTGGGGGCTGCTTATTGCTTAGGGGACTGTGGGATGGACTTGAGGACCCTCATGCTGGTGTTTTACTTCTCTTTTGTGAATTCTCAAAGTTGTGGGGCTGGTCAGCGTCTTCCATATTCTTCAGATTTTTATTGTTGTATTATTATTCTTTTCTTCCACGTGTTGCTTCCAGGACAAAAGCAGATGTTTCGCCAAAAAGGTCTATACTAGGAGCCAAATTCTGAACTCCCTTTCTGTTGGAAGGTTTCTGGTCCTCAGAGTGGTGGTCTGTAGAAAGTCACACATGTTTCTCTTTTCACAACCCCCAGCGAGGGTGCCACTTTGCCTTCAGAACCTTTGAGAGGAACGGACTTGTGACACCAAAGTGAAGCAGTCCCTCCGCTTGGACCTGACCGATGGGCCTTGAGGGCTCAGATGGCCATATAGCTCAAGCGGCCCCCTGCGTCTTGGGCTTTCAGCCCTTGGGCTGATGCAGGCGTTGGAGAGTCCTTGTGTGCTTGGTTGAGTGACACAAGCGTTAGACATCACTGGTTCCAAGCCCAGCTCAGTGATCCCCAGCCGCGTGAACTTGGGTCGCTCTGCCCCTCTCAGCTGTGTTTCTTACCGCCTACCAGCTTCACGTTGTGCTAAGGTACTCACGGTGCCTGGCACACACCAGGCGCGTAGTAAATAGAAGCTGTTTGGTTTTTAAAAAATAAAACGGCACTTCTTTTGCTTCTGATTGTTGCAGATGTCTTAGGAAGGCTGTACTGTAAAAAACTGATAAGGACAATCAGATCAGTGCTAATGCCACCAGCCCCACCTCCCCCATCCTTATACCACGAAGGCTTATCTTTCCCCAGTGCTTCTGGTGGACAAAGGGGAGCCCGTGGCCTCAGAATCCATCCAGGAGGTATGGTCGTGTTCTTCCAGTTTTCTCCATTAGGAGATGGAGGCAGTGGCTCCCGCCAGTTCCAGGCCGAGACCGGATTCTGGCTTAAATGCGCCGGTGGGCATCCTTGTTGCCTGAGTCAGCAGGAGCCCGTGCAAGCCCTGCTCGTGGCAGGCAGGAATCTGCCCCCTTCTTTGTTTTGGGAGGTACCTTGTCATAGGAAGGGCAGCCTCCGCTCTCAATGCGCCAGGCCCGTAGCCTCAGAACTGTAAACAAGAAGACCAGAAGTGGGCTGGAGTTCAGCATCGTGTGGCTCACCAGTGGCGACAGTGGTTTGTCCCCATGCCCTCCCCTGTGCCCAGCGCTCGAATGGCTGGAGGAAAGGATGGCTGCCCCTTTACAGAACACGAGCTGGCTGCTCCCCACTTCCCCCCAGCATTCTCTCAGCGTCTCCTAGCAGCCCTGTGGGGCAGGGACTGCTGCCCCCATTTCACAGATGCGGAGATCGAAGCCCATGGAGGTCAGGGGCCTTGCTGTGAGTCCAGCACAGACCTCACATGGCCGACTCCTGGGCTGCTTCCCTACGGTGCATGCCGCAGCTAGGCCCATCAGCTGTGTGGCAGGCCAAGTGGCGTGGAGGTGGCCACTCTGATGGGCTGCGCCTCTGTTTCCTGGGCCTCTTGTCGGTGGGCAGCTCAGCCCCAGTCTGGGACCCGGGGGCAGGGTGCACTCTCAGGACAGACCAGGTCCGGGGTCAAAGCCGCTTTTTGCTCCAACTTCTCTGGGTCTGGGCCTGGGAATTCTGGCTTTTCCCCCCGCTCTCTGGGAATGTCTGATGGCCTTACTGGATTCCACCCAGATGCTTCTTCCACGGGCCAGGAGTCCCTGTGCTGACAGAGTTGCCTCTGCCTCCAGAAAGCTGGCTGTGTCAGTCTGAGGGGCACTTGGGGCACTGATGTCACGGCACACCGGCCAGGCGCCAGGCCTGCTGCCCTGTCCACAGCATTCCACCTGTGGTAAGGCCCAGGGGCTGAGACCCTGATCCCAAGGCGCTCACCCAGGGAGGGGCGGCACGGGGCAGGATTTTCAGGGGGTCTGGCTGGCTCCAAATCCTACGAGCATCTCACCCTCTTCTGCCTTCCCTGCCCCACGTTCACTAGGCGGGACACTGGAACACTAGTACTTGTGACTTGGATTTCCATATTCTGTGCTGGTTTAGTTGGAAGAGGCCTGGTTTTACCCCCCGCCCAGACGTGTGGCCTGGGGCAGTTCACTGTGCCTCCTGAGGTCCTAGTGCGTTGTCTGCAAAATGGGGCTGCCTGCCAAGTGGGGGCATCGTGAAGGTCACATGGCACTAGGGAAGAGCTCCTGGCAAAAGGACAGGTGCTCGGTTGAGGTAAAGTGGCCCAAACCTGTGCAGAACTAAAAACAGCCTGCACCCTTTGATTATTTATTTATTCACTTACTTATTTTTGCCTTGTTGTGAATCCACCCAGAGCCATGATACTGAGACGAGTGGACTTTGTTTGGTTTTGTTTGTTTAAATCAAGAGTCACTGTGTGATTTTTGCACATGGAGCACTTCACCTGAATAACTACAGTTTCATTTTCTTCTGCTCCTGTCTGTGCAGGCCATCCGGGTATTCTTCATGCTCCGTTCCCTGTCGCTGCAGCTGCGAGGGGAGCCCGAGACCCAGTTGCCCCTGACAAGGGAGGAGGACCTGATCAAAACGGATGATGTGCTAGATCTGAGTGAGTCGTGGAGGGGGGACAGAAGGGCGTGGTGGCGGGGGAGAGGGGTGCGCTTGCTGCCACGCCGGTCATGTGTCACTGGGAGGGTTGGGGTGTGACCCACGTTGGTTTCTGCAGTTGATCTGTCACCAAGAGCCAACAGAGTGTGCGTGTCCTGCCAGACTCAAAGAAGGGGCCTGGTTGCTGAGCTCCTGGCAGTCCGTCTGCAGGCTCTGCTTTCCGGAGCCCAGGTGGAGCTGTGCAGGGTGATAGGGGTCCCCTGCTCCAGCGTCCCTGCCCTCTGTGTAACTGGAACATGATTGGTTTGTGTATCAAGGGATCTCTGTAGGATTCCAATGATTAAAGGCCTCTGCTGCGAAAAAGGGGAAAACTTGCAAAAGTGCAAATCACCAGCCTACAGGTGAGGCGGAGGTGGGGAGGCCGGAGAACCATGTGTTCAGCCTGCGGCCTTGGGCTTCCTCCCTAACCACGCATGCGCTCCTCAGCAGCATGAGCATGAGGCTGTGATTAAAAGTGGCAGTGGGTGTAAAGCCCGGTCGAGTTCCCGTAATCCTCCTCACAGGCATACAGTTCTCTCTTTCCTCCATTTGCTGTAGGGCACATGCACATGGATAGTCAGGGTGGTTTTCTGTTTCTTAAAGGCATTGTGATATGGTAGGATTCTTTGGTTGTAAGAGACAGAAATCCCATCTTGGGTTGGCTTAAGGAAAAAGAAAGGGCAATTGGCTGGTGTCACTGGAAAGTCCAGGAGCACGTCTGCCTTCAGGCATAGCTGGTTCTAGGTGCATAAGCAGCGTCATCGGGGAGCTGCCGTCCTGTCTCAGCTCGGCTTCCCTTTGTTCTGGCTTCATCCTCGGGAGGGCTCTCACAGGTAGCAACAAGGTGGCCATCTGCAGCTCCAAATCCTGCTGAATCAGCTAAGCAGACCTGACAGAAACAGCGCTTCCTTTTCCTGTAACTTCCGTGCAAGTCCACAGCAGGGCTCTCTGGTCTGCTTGGGTCAGTGGTCCATCCCTGAACTAGTTGTAGTCAGAGGAATGTGATTCATCACTGGGCGAGGCCGGGGTCATGGGGCGAACCCCAAGCTGGGAAGTGGGGCCCATTTCTTTTCAACTCCATTGCCTGAGAGGGAGGAGGGAGGTTGCCTTCGAAGGAAGCTCACAAAGAGATGGAAGCTGAGGAGGTAGGAGCAGCAGATGGCCATTCTTTGTGGCATATGGTAAGAACAGGGTCCCCGCTGTTTTAACTCAGCTTTAGTGAAATACAGTTTACATTCGATAAAATTCACCAAGTTTTAGTATACCATTGGATGAGTTTGGACCAAAGTGTTCAGCTGTGTGACCAGCGATCATGATACAGACCACTGAGGGTTGGCATGTGACCCACATGCCCTGTCCTGCTGTGTATTCACAACAAATGATTGAAACCCCTACAACTTCCATTTCCTCACTTGGAAAATGGGGATGAACTTCCTTATATGATGGGTTTGTTTGGTGACTTGAGCGGAATATAATATGAAATATTCTATGACAGAGCATGATGTCTAGCATCTAACTGTGCTCAAGAAACTGTAGTCTGTGTTTCTTGCTAATTAAACAAGATGATGGATATAAAGAGAACACTCTGCCCAAACAGAAGATTCTCCATGATTATTATGGGTTTTACCCGCATGTTTAACTTTTTTTTTTAAGATTTATTTATTTATTTGAGGGGGGGCAGAGGGAGAGAACGAGAATCTCAAGCAGATTCCCTGCTGAGCCCAGAGCCCGACTTGGGGCTCGATCTCATGACCCTGAGATCATGACCTGAGTTAAACGCTTAACCAACTGAGCCACCCAGGCGCCCCTAGCTTCTTCTGCTGGTCCTCTTCTTATTCTTTTCTTCTCTCTCTTGGAAGAACAAGGAAGCTAAGTCCCCTTTGTGCTGCTCTGTGCTCATCTTCTTTGGTCCTTTCCTCCTTGAGAAATTGCCATAGGGATTTCTCTAAGAGTTTAAATTGATTGAGTTGGCTGCAGAGAACCATAAACCAGTCTTTCTCTGATTTGATTCAAGGGAAGAGGGAAACCGCTTGCTTTCAAAGGGACCACTCCATCTCAGGGTAGCAAGAATGTTTGCATCCATGAAATGGAATTAAATTTTATGCTGGGAATTCACATTCCTTCCTTCTCCGCACCCCCCCCACCTAGGAATGGCCCGCTGAAATAAAGGTTAAAAGTATTTCACTTATCAATTTTAATTGATTAGATTGTTAGTTGAGATCACTTAACTGAGCCTTTTTGGGTAGTTGGCCATTAAGAAAGTAATGGCTGTCTGTCTTTACCCAGCCTGGTCACAAATTATGTCTTCGCTTAAGAGAGTGCCATCCAGAAAGTACTAGGAATTTATGGATTTTCTGAGCACATGGTACTAGAATAAGATAGCATGTGTTGTTGTTGGACTTTGTGTTCTTTTTCCTTTATATTTCTCCCAGTGATTGTTCTTAAATGAGGGAGCATCTGACCTTCCAGTGAGGAAAAATCGGTATGCTTCGCATGTCACAAAATGCCCTCTACGTATATAAAATGTCGGCAACTTCGTAATGTAGGCAAAGGCATTCATGTTTGCCGAATGATTGGAAGCTGGGCATGCTTCTCGTGAGCGCCATGATTTGAAGAAAGCTGACTCAGGGAGAAATGCTGGGGGCTGGTCGACTTTATGGAAGGTGATGTGATCCGGGTGGACAGGCTCAAAGGCACGCCAGCGCCGCGCCACTGGAAGAGGTGACCTAAAGTGTGTTTACTGAGCTTGTCGCCCTCTGATAAGAAAGCACGGTGTAAGAGTACACAGAAGCCACATCACGTGTCTGCTGAGCAGCCGCGGGCCTCTGGGCAGGTGTGTCTGGTGCGCTGGGACAGGGTGGCCCTGGACCAGAAGCATGGCGGAGGCCATCGCCCCCCTCCCCCACCGCCCCCCAGAATGAGGCAGAGCTGACTGTGCTTGAGCCTGTCTTGTTTTCGCTGGAGAGGAGCGTGGCGTGGGGCCCAGGTCAGGGACTGGCAGCCGTGAGGGAAGGGGGATGGGGAAGGAAGGCTAGCTTGATGGGATAAAATGGATGAGACTTTTAGAGAGAATGACACCGTGAATCTCCACATACCCCGCCTTTAGCTTCAAGGGCATTTACTCTTTCGCTCTATCTCATTCCATCTGCTCCGCCATTTCTCTTTTCATGATACACCCCCCTACCCTCCCCGAGTGTAGGAAAGCCGGCGGAAGACTTTATAATCACTGCGTCTATAAATACTTCTCTCTCACAGAGAAGGACTTGGGGCTGCTCTTTGTCATTGAACGAGCCCCTGCCGTTCCGGATCCTGCGCTTCCCCGGCCCAGCTGCAGCTCCGGGTGGGGCCGGGGCAGGAGGGGAGGGCTGGCCGCCGCACTGACATCCACCTTGGTGTGTAGTTGGAGGTCGTCGGCCTTGGGACCCTGCTTGGGGTCTTCGTGTTCCCGAGGCTCAGTGGCCTGGCCTTTAAAATGGCTCGCAAAGACGTACAGGGAGAGCCGTTGGAAGTCAAACGAGATTGAGTCGGTGATCGCTTGGTGCGTAGCAGGTGCTCAGGAGTGAGAGCCTGCTGGTGCCCCTGGTGCTGGTGCCCCTGGTGCGGCTGCCGGATCAGTGATGTCCAACCTCAGCTGCAGGGCTCCAGGGGGCCGGCGTTTTCTGCTCTAACAATGTTTGCGGGCGTGTATCCTGACAGCGTGGGGCTGCTTGGCCCAGACGAGGGGAGGTGCACCCCGTGCAGGCAGGGCGCTCCTGTATGTTCCCTTACAGGCCTGCTGACCGACACTCCCTGGGAGTGGCCTGCAGACAAGCAGGCTGTGAGGAGAAGCCAGCTTCCTGCCAGCATTGGCATCAGAGCCTTCAGAAAGGAGTCTTGCCTATTTCTAGAAAACGTGGCCAATCACAGCTGGGAGAAATTCTCCCATTATCTAAATATCCTAAGTAGTTACCGGGAATGCTCAGGAAACTTCTGAATTCCTTCCCAGCCTTTTCCACGTGAGCACCCGACACGTGTGTGTTGTACCCACACCACGTGCTTCCCACATCTCGTCTTGTATTCGGATTTTCTAAATCCATTTGTGAGACCATTCGGCAAAACCCATCTACTCGTTCAGCGACGGGTCAAGCACGTCCTCTGTGCCAGGCACCGTGCTGGGTGAAGTGACAGGGAGCTAGCGGCGGACTTGGTCTCCGCTCCTTGGTGCTTCTGGTTTGGGCTGGTGGGGTAGGGGATGGGAGGACTACCAACAGGTATTCACGGGTTGTTTGAGATGGTCTGTGGAGGTGACCAGCGGGGTCTGTGCTGGAGAGTAACTGGGAGAAGAGACTTACGCTGGTTAGAGAGGGCTTCTCTGGTTAAGTGCTGTGTAGGCAGGGACCAGAAGATTCTGAGGCCCATCAGTTAGAGGGGATGGCAGAGGTGAGGCTGGGAGGTGGGAGAGAGCATGGCCGGTCTGAGAGCTGGCGCAGCCGGCAGGTGAGGAGTCAGGGGGAGAGGGGCTGAGATGAACCAGATCTCAGGTCCAGGGCAGTGGGAGGCCCTCTGAGGGTTCCCAGGGACCTGGGTCCTGAAAGTGTACTGGTACGCCCAGGTCCCACAGTCCCAGCAGAGGCCCCTGAGCCATTTCAAGGGGCTCAGGAGCCAGACTGTGGCTGGTGTGAAATCCCAGCTTTGCCCTTGTAACTTGCCAACATAAGGCTTTCGACAAGTACTTTTCTGTCATGGTGTCTTAGTTTTTTCATCTGTATAATGGGACTAAATGAGTTAATATATGCGAAGTGCCTGGAACAGTGCCTGGTGTGGTCGCTGGGAGGCCGTTTGGGAGGCCGAGCGGGGTTCTGGGGACCAAGAACAGTGGGGACAGGAGGGTGGGAGGACAGGCCGGGGACAGCATTTCCTGACGATGCTGGAGATTCAGCTGGACTCTGGGTTCTGAGCCTGGGGACAGTGCAGGCAGCAAGGAGTCAGGGGACTTGTGATTTCGTAAGCCGGGGAGCCAGCCCTGGAGGAGGGGCTGGTTCCAAGCAGACGATGAAGGTTAGTTGGGTGGGCAGAGAAGAGGTGCTGGGATGCAGCCCAGCCAGGGGGAGAGGGTCCGAACCCTCTCCACACTCTCCTTGGAAGTGGTTTTCCGCGTACTTTCATGAATTTCAGAGTTCCCGTGTTTGGTGACTTTCCATTGGCTGAGCCGTCTCCTGTGACCACTGCACAGCTCTTGGGCATTTCCCCTTGAGCTGTGGTACAACAGACACGGCAGTTCCTCACAAGAGCCCGCAGTCTGTGAGGGGTGATCCCAAGCCTCCAGAGAAGTGTCGGCACATGAGCCCATCTCTGCACTCGGGGTCTGCTTCCTCACCCAGGCATGGGTGTCCTTGTCAGGGGGCCTGGAACCTGTCCATGCAGGACAGAGCTGCTTCCCTGTGGTTCCTCGACCTTGGGACTGCACAGCCCAGTGAGGTGTGAGAACAAAAATAAAACCCCACACAACCTCTGGGGACAGGATTGCCAACTTTTTATGTTACCAAGTCTTTTTTTTTTTTTTTCAAAAGCATTTATGAACTATCATTTCATTAAAAAAAGGGTGTTGGTAATTCCAGATAAGTAGGAAGGGCATCACTTCGGAACAAGAGACAGGCTTTCCAAGAAATAGGCCTCTACATCCTGGGCCTTAATGGGGTCTGTTCCTTAAATAATTCAAGTGCAGAGCAATCACAGGAGCAGAAGTGTCTTTGTCTTTTTTGAGCTCAGTCTTGTGGGGGAGGTGAACACCGATGACATCGTCACACAGAGCAAAGGCGGATCAGCCACCGTGCCTAGGAGCTCAGGTAACAGAGGTGGACCTGCCCGGAGGTCAGGGAGGCTTCTGGGGGAGTGAGCACCCATCTGAGGGCTGGAGGTAGGGGCAGGTGCCGGCATCCCGGGCTGTGGCAGGAGCGAAGGCCCTGGGGTTGATGGGGAGTTGAGGAAGATGAGAAGCAGCAGTGTGGCCAGGCAGGACAGGGTGGTGAGGTGACACTGAGGTTGCCCTGGGGCCCAGTGTGGATCAGGGATCTGGGGCTTTCTCCTAAGAACAGTGACAAGTGTTTTTCCTCTGGAGAGACGATCTAGTCTGTATCTCAGAAGGGGCCTCCCTGGCCTCAGTGTGAGAGTAGATTTATGGGCCTGGGGCAACATTCCTTCAGGGAGCCCTGTTGAGAGGCCAGGCCTGTGGGACCCATCCTGCCCGAGTGCGATCTGAAAGGCTGTGCCCACCAGCTTCCCGTCTCCTCCAGTGGGCCTGCGTTCCGCTTTATGGCCCAGGCACGTGGACGGTTTACTGCCTGGAGACCCATCCTGTCTGATCCAGCTTGTTCTCTGGAACCCAACCCAGGGAGCCTTTGAAGCTAATTATTAACACTAGTAATGCTATTTCTGTTCCGAGCGCACGGCCTGACTGTTTAAGAAGGTAGTGAGGGTATGGAGGAAGCCCTGGGTGCCGGGAAAATGCAGACTCAGGAGAGGACGGACCTGGCCTCTGGATCCCAGCTCGGCCTCTTCGTCCCCATGCCACCTGGGACAAAGTGACGTGCCTCTGGAGCCTCAGTTCCCTCACCGATAAGATGGGAGTAGCACCAGTCACCTTGGCCAAATTACTGTAAGGCAGGGTGAGAGTGGTGTAGGGAGCTTGCAGACTGCTGCCCCTCAGGGAGGCAGGCCCACAGATGTCCTTTGGTGTCTGGCAGAATATTTGCAATTTTACGTGAGTTGCCAACATTTTAAAATCCAGACATCTTATCGCCCAAACCCAGATAGCTCTCACCTTGAATCTGAACTGGTCTGGTCCCTTGGGACCTACATCCCCGCAGGCAGCAGTGGGCTGCGTCTTCCCAGGGGCAGGCGCGCTTCACACCAGCTCACTCTGCCTCCAGCTGCAGGCTTCCACTTACCTCCAGCCACCTGCTCAGCATCTCCCACTTGCTGCCAACCAACACAAAGGAACTTGAGCTCCCTCACAGACCCACCCCCTGCAGCCTGCCCGTCTCCCAGTCAGTGGCAGCCCCATGCAGGCCCTAACCTTGGGCTCGTCCTTGACTCCCCTCTTTGTCTCCCGCTTGCCTCCCAGTCGGTCAGCACACCTCTTCAGCCCCTCTCTCCAGCCGTATCCAGATCTGACCACCTCTCTCCGCTCCACCCCTGGCCCTTGGTTTGCCCAGCCATCTTCTGTCACCTGCATTGTTGTAGTAGCCAGCCGGGCAAGCCAGTCACTTGCTTCTGCCTTGTCCCCTGCAGTTTATTCTCAACACGGTATCCGATGTCATCTTGTAAAACATAAGTCAGATTGTGTCCTCCCTTTGCTCACAGTGGCCTCCTTCCCACTCTGACTTTACAGTGACTGAGAGGCTGAGCATTACCTAGCACCACTCAGCTCTCTCTGCTTTCTTGCTTTTCTTCAGACACACCAGGTACATTCCTACCCCAGGGCCTTTGCTCTGGCCGTGCTCCCCACCTGCAAGCCACTTGTTCCCCCAGAACAAGTGCAGCTGTGGGCACTTACCTGGGTGACAACCACCCTCTACCAGTCCTGCATCCATGTTTAGATTTGGGCCAAGTCCCCCCTCTTTCTTATCTTTTTGTTTGTCGACGGATATGAACATGAATGTCGTGAGCAACCTGGCCAGGTTCCCCGTTTCCCCAGTTCCTAGCACTCTGTGTGCTTCATCCTGATGTCCTGACAGGCGAGAGCTTGTAGGCCACGTGGAAGTTCCTGGCTAATTCACCTGACTGCTCAGATATTCTTTGCCAATGAGAGTATTCTGAAGCTCCCCAAGCAAGTTTTGTGGCTGATTGTAAGTCGTGAAAACGTGACCTCATTGATTTGCTTCTCTTGCGAGGTCAATGATAGTTTTGTGGTCCTGTCTGTCAGTTCTGGACAATTCTCTATGTTGCCTTTTTTTGTTGATGACCTCAGAGTTGTCATATGCCTCATCTTGGCAAAAAATGAGAAAATAGCATAAATAATAAAAGCCTGTGAAAGACAGACCCAGAATTTGGGACACTCTAAAAGACAACTGATTTGAGCTTTTCAAAAATACGAATGTCACGGAAGATGAAAACACATGGGGGGTGAGGGCCAGTTCTAGATTATCATTCTAGATGATCGGAACAGAGGAGATGTGACAACTGTCCACTTGGATTGGATCTTGGATGGAGAGGAACAAGTAGCTTTAAAGGACTTTTTTTTTTTTTTTAATGAGGACAGAAAATTTGCGTGTAGCTTGTGATTGGATCATAATTTGAGGTCATTATTGCATTTCTTAGTGTGATAATGGTACCGTGATTCTGTGGGAGAATGTCTGTTTTTAGAAGTGCAGACTGCAGTGTTGAGGAGTATTGTCATGCTGCCTGCAGCTCCGGAATGATTCACAAAATAAAAATATGAGTGTGTGGGTATAGTGAGAGAGGAAGCGAAGGCAGCAAGTATTAACAGTCGGTGAATCTAGGTGGAGGGCATATGTATGTTTATTGTGCCCTTCTTTAAACCTTTCTGGAAGTTTGAAATTTTTCAAAACATAAGCTTAAGAATGTGGCAAGAGAGAAATCGAGTCCTTGAAAATCCAGCATGTTATTCAAGAAATGTAATGTTTAGGGATCGGGCCTGGGATTCAGGAAAAAACCTGAGTTTGAATCCCAGCTGTGTGACCTTGTGTGAACTAGTTAACCTCTCTGAGCCATTCTTCCTTTTAGTAAACTGGGGGTGATAGTGCTTCCTTCAGGACTGCTTTGCAGATAAAAGAGAGAATTCCCTCAGAAATGTTGGGATCCCTGTGGTGGGTGCAGGCTTTCCTCACAAAAACAATCATTAGCATTCATCCTCAGGACTCCACACTGGGCAGGGACCGACTTGTCCTGCTAGAAGGTTTTCTGTAGGAGTTCTGACGAACCAAAGCCTCCTGACTTTCTGTCCATGGGACACACTGCGAAGTGGAGGCAGCCACGCAGGCATTGTTAGTTAGACAGGTTTCATGGAAAGATGACTTTTAGGAAAGTGGGTGCTGGCTGCTTGGCAAAGAACTGAAACCTGCAGGGGAGGCTTGATTCAGACCCAGATGGTTCCTTGGGGATGAGTTAGTTCAAGCGCTCGGGTCCGAAGCCCCAGAGAATGGGGTTGTTCAGTGCTGGTGCCATCCCCCCAGAGGCCAGTGTGTTTTGTGGCTCTTCGGCCCGCATCCCCCAGGGCTCTTTGTCCCTAAAAGGGGGTACGGTGCCCGTGGGGTCTCTGGCTTGGACGTCCCCACCTGTGCATCACCCGACCTGCAGCCTGGGGGCTGCCCCTGACCCCACTCCAGCCCCACAGTCAGGGGGTCTCTAGCCATCTTGCCCGTGCGCTCATCCCTAGTGCCTGGCACGGTGTTTGGCACATAGTAGGCACTCGAAGAAGGCTCGTTGGATTGAACCGATTAGAGCTTTAGCAGCCCCTTTAATTATTCATAAACGCTTAAGGCACTTTCATTAACATGAACGTGGCATTTCTAAATGTTGTCTTGAGTAATTTGAGGCCGTTGGATTGTGAGTTAAGAACCATGCTTGTTCATCACTACCAAATATTGGAATAGTCAGGCCCCCAGAGCAGACCACTGTTCCCCACTTAAAGAAATATACCAAGAGTCTTCAACTGACCCGGGCGGTTTCTAAACATATAGATGGTCTTCGTTTCAACAGTCGAACTACCCCAAATCATTTTACCTAAGAACTAAAATGCTGCACTCTTTTCTCCTGGCCCCCCTTTGCAACCAGGACCCTGAATGAGACAGATCAGAAAAAAGCATATTTGAACTAAACCACCAATTCTCTGAGGGGACAGAAAACATGGGATAAACAGCGTTTCCCCCCTCTCTATGAATTAGGCAGCTCCTCCCCGTGCTTGATGAATAATGTTGCTGGCCCCTTTTCAGAAATGAAGTAGAAATATGGAGAAATGAAATTTGTATCTTATAAAGTGACTGGAAATGTGATTATAATACAGCTGTCAGTTTTGTTCAAGTGGAAAATTTTAAAGTAAATCCAATTGCAGCATTATTTGTTCTCTTAAAGCAGGGTGATGTGGCTGTTTCCTGCGTATTGATTATTTGATTGGTACCTGTCTGCTGGACTAATTTTTTTTTTCTCAGTAGCACTCATTGATGTGGTTTAATGTATATTCCTGTAATCTTTCCCTGTTTTATAAACTTACAATCATAACTGAGCTACATTAGAGAGACACGTTTTGCTGAAATCACAAGGTCACCTAATGGCTGTGCCCTCTGTTGTCAGTTAGGTATTCAAGTAGTCCTGGGACAAGTTTTTCTGGAAAAGACAGAAATTAGGATTCTTTTTTCCCTCTATGAAGCAGAATTTCTAAATTCGACTCTATGCACTGGGGAAATGAGGTATTTGAGTGGAAGAGACTGGTTTTGAGCTCTTCCCTTCCTTGCCTATGAAAATGGTCATTTTTACTGAAGGCACTTTACAATGTAAGTTAAAAGTGTTTTGGGGGCCACAGTTTTGTTTCCTCTGACCAGAGGGGACCTGGTGGCTTAGATTTGCTCAAGGAACGGTATCTTGGGAGGCATGGCACGGCCACTGGGAAGCGGATTGATTTTGGATATGGCTGTGTTCTCCAAGGCGGCCAGGAGAACCGACGGGGCCCCAGCACTCTCAGGCTCTGTGACCTCTGCATGTCCCCCTCACCTGGGATCTCTCCATCTGTATGTCACGGGGTTGTCGGGAGGGAGGGATGCGGTCTGCCAGGCAGGGGCCTGCGTGACTTGATAGGGCCCAGCCAGCAAAGGCCAGCAGCGAATCTACTCAAACGTGACCGTCTTCCCCAGTCAGTAAATGGAAAGTTCCATCTGTGCAGTCACTCAGGCCAAAAGCCTTGGAGCATCCCGTCTTCTCTCTCTTTCTCACCCCTACAACCACACTCTCTGCAAATCCTGCCATTTTGGGCATTAGATAGATTCAGAATCTGGCCCCCCCTTATCGCCTTCCATGCCTCCACCCTGGTACAGACTCTGGAAACTGTCCTCTCTCTGGTTTGCCAGCTTCCTCCACTGCCTTTCTCCCCCAACAAGAGCCTGGGGCATCCTTTCAAAGTGGCCAGTAGAACCCTCCAGAGACCACCCCCCCAGCATCCTGCCTTGACCTGCAGGGCGTACCCTTGCCCCCCCCCCTCCCCGCCTGCGCTGCTTCAGTCATGGGAACACAGGAGAGTCCCACCCCGGACCACTGGCTTCAGAGTGGCTCCTGAGCGCCGTGCCCACCCTCCCCCAGCCTCATGATGCTGCTGAAGCCAGCCTCCTTGACCACATCTGGCTGACAGGCGGGGGCAGTGAGCTGCCACAGGAAATAGGAATTCGTGGAGGGCGTGGGATTGAGGATTAATGTTGAGTTTCAAGACATCCCTCGCTCCAGCCCACTCAGCGAGACTGTCTGGGGCTCTGCCTACACAGGGTTCCTCACCTCAAAGTCATGGGTTTCCCCGCCCACCACACATTCCCTTCCACAGCCCCATCTGGCCACCAGGGACAACACGGCACTGCTCAGGCCTCAGGAGGGGAGGATTGGCTTCTGGCCCTGATACCTGATCAACCACAGAGCACCCAAAACAAATCTCTGGGGAGATCCACGTAGTGACATACAGTGTGACCTTCATTGAAGGGCCACCAGCCTTGTACCTTTCATCTCCCCTAGGCCGGGATGCCAATGCCACTTTCCCCAGCACTGGCCCTGCTGCCAAGCCCTCTCGGCTTTCACCAGTCCTCACCTTCCAGCTCTCCCTCGTCCCTGCTGGGGAGCACAGGATGCAGGGGACCAGCACCTTCTTTCCGCTCCCTCCCAGCAGGAAGACGTGTTGTTCTATTCAGATTAGTGTCATCACCTAATTCCTAAGTAGATGTCAAAGTCAAGGCATAGGAAGCACTTGACCGCTGGAATGACCACTGGATCTCTGATTTAGGCAGATGTCAGGATGTTAAGATTTGAGGGCAGCGGTGACAAGGATTGCCCCGTTTCCCTGTGACCAGCGCTTTATGGGGCACAGTAGGCGGTCTGGACTGATTTTTTTTTTTTTCCAGAAGAATGGTGTTTGCTCTGCTAAGCTATCAGTAAGTGTACAGAGTACAGATCCTGTAACATTCAGAAGTTGAAATTGTCATTTCATTTTGACCTGCCTGAAAACAGAAGTGAAAATTGGTTTGCTCCGCTGCCCTTCTCTGCAGCCTTGCGTCACAAGAATGGCTTCTGGGCATCTTACTTACGCCTAATGCCCTAGACCAGGGCAGAGCCATAACCCTGGGCGGATGGTGGGAGGCCCAGTGGCTTCTGACCTGGGGTTCCCTCTGTTGAAAGAGGGTGACCGTGGAGATCCTCCCCTGAGTTGTGCCTTAAAATGACTTGAGAAACTTCAAACACTATCCATGCCCAGGCCCCACTCCAGAAAGTTCTGATTCACTTGTTCTGTGGATAGGGCTCTGGCATCTCTAAGTGCTCCCTACAGGATTCCATTGTGCAGCCAGTGTTGAGAACCACTGGGTTAAACCAAGGAATGTTCTGGAAGCTAACGCTTAGTCTCTACTCTGCTGCTCCCCACCAACTCCAGTTCCTTCTTGGAGCTCTCCTTGCCCACCTCCTGATCAACCAGCTGTTGCCAGGGAGGCTGGCTTTGGGGGTGTGATGTAGCGGCCACATCTCTCTAGGTTCTGAAGTCCGCTTCTGAGGTGGAAACCTTGTCCCATCCAAGTCAACCTTACAAACCCCTCGGGAAGGTGGCCCGCGGGAGCGTGATGTCTCTGAATGAGTCTGACCCCGCTGGACTTCACTCTAGGGCTGAATCGGCCCTCGTCCTTGAGCACCGGAGGAAGAGGGCGTTCGCTGTGCTGGGGCTCTGTGAGGGTGGGGGTCTCTGTCTGGGAGAATTCTGCTGGGCACGGGAGGGGTCGTCCGGGGAGAGGCAGGAGGAACTGGGCCCACAGGGAAGGCCCATCTGCTCCTCCCGCTTCCTGGGAGTGTGTGCTGCTTCGGTGGGAGTAGGCTGTAGTATTTAAGGCCTGACATTTCTCTGTCCCTTCCCTTCCTGAGTGCATACAGTTGGGTTTGTGCCAGTTAACTGTACATGCGGTGTGAACACAGATTCCAACCTGCAGAGAGGAGGGACCGGGGTTCCGGGCTGGGCCTCCAGGAACACCCCCACGGCCCCGCCCTGCAGCACCCCCCCCGCCCCCCCCCGCTACAC
>LNAC01000023.1:3992201-4081737 GCA_002007465.1 Ailurus styani | reverse complement strand
CCCGCTACACACATGCCTGAGCAGCCAGCGAGCCAGAGCTGTGCTCGGTCTGCTTAATGAAGGACGTGGGCTGCACGAGAGCGGACAGTGTCTGCAGCACGGCAGCCCCAGCCCGGCCCTGGCTCTCCGGTTGCCCTGAACCAGCGCCAGGCCTGTGCCAGGCCTGCAACTGGCCTGCTCTGTTTCAAGCAGAGTTGTAAAAACGTCTCGGGCACAGACAGTCAGACCAGGAGGCTCAGAAGTCCGTGGAGCTGAACCTGTCTTTCCAGGTCTCCCGAGTGTTTGCAAGACATTTGCTTCTAATGACGAGCTAAAAGCTTTCATCCTGTTGTCCCTTCCTTCCTCCCTTGGTCTGCTTGGGGTCACCCTTTTTTATACCAGGTTCAAGGTGAGATAGACCTTTCCTCTCAATGCCAAATCATTGCACAGAAAAGCCCGGTGCAGCTTCCTGGTTTTCAGTGTGGTGTGTCCAGATTATCTTGTGCCTTCACTGTTTTCATCACCCATACCCAGGCCTGCAAGTTTGATAATATGCTTTGCATTTTGCTAAGTGCAATCGGGGTTTTCCAGAGCCCTGCAAAGCCAGGAAATATTTATGTCATTTAAATGACTCCAGTTAACCTTTACCCTTTAACTGGTTGTTCACAAAACTGGCCCGTCTGCAGTGATAGGTTGCATCCTCCCGAGCAGCAGAAGTGATGAACATCTACAGCTTTGTCTGTTCCCTGCTGTGCCCCCTTCCCTCTGTTGCCCCCACTCCGCTGAGCCCCGAGACTGGACTCTTGGAGAGGAAGCCAGAAGAAGAAACAGGAGCCCCAGGCAGTGTCTAGGGAAGGTTCGAGGCTAGATTTCTGCAGCCTTGTCACCTCTCTCGGAGGTGTCCCTGAGCTCCTGGCCCCAGCTCCTTCCTTTCCTGTCCCAGCACCCTCTGCTGGATCCCAGAGCAGTGATGAGAGCTACGGGTCATCGGTCCATTTCTTCCCTCCGGTGAGCCCTTTGCATGGGTTAGTGCATTGAACCCTCACGACCTGGCCAGGTGGGTCCTGTTACTACTCCACCTTATAGATGAGGAAGTGGAAGCACAGAGAGGTAGAATAAGCTGCCCAAGGACACACCGCCAGGGAGCGGGGGAGCCAGGACACACACACAAAGTTGAGCAGATCTTGGGCTCCTCTCCTTGCTTGCTCACCCACTCACCCGTCGACCCATCATTTCCTGAGTGGGCCCTGTGCTAGGTGGTAGAAGGATGGAGAAGAATCAAACACAGCCCTCCCTTCGGGTAGCTGCTGGTGTCCTGGCAGGAGCTACATCAACAGCTGGATGAGAGTGCTTTGAAGGAATCTTGATGGTGCAGCGGGGAGAACTGGTGGGAGAACTGATAGGGACTGGGATTGCTTCTGGGAGCCCCAGGTTTTGAGCTGATCGTTGTTCTGAGGGGTGTTCAGCAGGCCGATGAGCTGGGCAAGAATGTCCCAGGAGGCGGGTGAAGACACAACCGTGCATATGGCGACCGTCATCAGTACCCCATGTCTAGAACCTCAGGTGGTGTAATCATTTCTATTGTTCTTGCGACAAGTTTGTACAAACGTACTGACTTCAGAGAGCACATGTTTATTATCTCGTGCTTCTCTAGGCCCAAAGCCTGGCATGGGTCTCACTGGGCTAAAGTCACGATCTTGGCAGACCCGCTTTCCTTTCTGGAAGCTCAGGGAAGAATTCATTCATTTCCCTGCCTTTTCCAGCTGCTGGAGGCTGCCTGCGCCCTTTGGCTCATGGCCCTCTCCCATCTTCCAAGCCAACAATGGTGGGTTGAAGCATTCTTACATGACTCTGACCTCGTCTCCCTCCCTCTTCCCCTCTTGAGGACCCCTCCTGATTAGATGGGGCCCACCCAAATAATCCAGGGTAACCTCCCCATCTCAAGGTCTGTAATTTAACCACATCTGGGAAAATCCTCTTGTAAGGTAGCACATTCACCGGTTCCTAGAATTAGAGCATGGCATCTTCGGGGGCCCTTATTCTGCCTCCCACAGGTGGAAGGTGGAAACCGGCAGCAGATAAGGATAGTGAGGTGGGTAGGAGCTCTGCCTGATACCCCACAGTTGAGGAGTCCCCGAGAACCAATAGCAGATGCACGGGCTAGGGGCCTTTACTCCTGGGATGTTCTTGGCTTGTGTGACTGGGCCCTGTCCCCCTGCCGTGCCCTTGGCAGATCCATCTGACCTTCCAGCCCTGCTGAGCGCTGAGACATGCCCAGCAGGGCCCCGCTTTGGTGGTACAGGTTACTAAGAGCCTCCTCTCTCTGCCTCCCTGCTTCTGGCCGCCGTCCCCAGGATGTCCCTGCTCTTTGCCTGCTGACATTCCCCAAGTCGCCCTCCCCAGCTCCGGGCCCGCAGCCACTTCCTGCCTTTCCTGCCAGTCTTCGCTGTCCTTCCCCCGGGTTTCTGCTGCTGAGACTCGTCCTATGGTTGACACTGTCCTAGACAACCCAGGCTCACTTCTCCCCCAGACGCTCTTTCTGCCCTACAAAGCTCAAATGTCAGACCTCCACCCCCGCACACACACACACACACACACACACACACACACACACACACACACACGCAGAAGGCACTGCTCCCTTGGGTCCTCAGGCCACCGGGGCCCCGACTGTTTCTTGTCCCACACTGGTCATCTAGGATGGCAGCACCGAGAACGGGGGTTCTCTCTAGCCAACTTTGGCCAGAAGGAATTTTAACCAAAAGTCCCAGTTTGGTTTTGAGAGGGGCCTTCCTCCAGGAAAGGATTAGATAGTTCCAGTCATTAAATGGTCTGTTGCAGAATGTTAGTCATTGACTAAAGTGGTTGGATTTAAACATGAAATGAAATAAATATGTTTTGTTTTGTTTCAAGAAATGAGAACATTGTTGACCATGGTGGAAAAACATTCTGGTTCAGGCCTTAAGTATATGTGTGCAAACTGAGGTTCGGCGAATTATGCAGACGGCTGCCTCGATTTGATGGCTTTTGCTCAGACACAAACCCGCAGTAACCGTGGGTACCGTGTGCGCGTGCATGCACGCGTGTGCACACGCGAGGGGAAGGCATGGTAACCTGCTCTTTGGAAATCCAGACCCCCTAGTGTACAGTCGCTCTTCGGGCCAGGACCGTGGGCTCATGGGTGGCACCACTTCCCGACCCAGGCCACCCCTCCCCAAGACCCAGGTCCAGGCTTTCACTTCTCTTCTTGCTGTGAAGAAAGTGTTTCTCTTGAAAATACTTGACGTCTCCCATCCCCACCCCCTAAATGATCAACTGGGTGACACCAATGACAGTAATTCACATGGATTGGGGTTGACAGTGAGACTTGGCAAGGCCTAACTCGACGGGTTTGCTGGAGAGTTGGGAATGAGTCTGCATGTGACCAGCAGCCATTTGCTGCAGCCCTACTGTGTGCCCGGCTGGGCCCTGGGCGCAGAGGTGAGGGGCCCTGCTGAGTCAGCTGTGTTGCCTCTTCTCATGAAAACAAAAGGACACACCCCTCCCATGGCCACCCTCACTCACAGCTGGGTCCAGGGTAGCAGGTCGCTCCTGCCCTGGTCACAAAGATTTAACACTTCCCTATTTGGCAAATCTGTTTCCTGGTTTTCCTGTCGGGTTGTGCGGGCGTGTGAGATTGCCTTTAGCTTTGGAAATTGTGGAAAGTGGATAGTCAGCTGCACCTCAAGAGCTTCTTTGCCCAGTTAGGGAGAAAGTGGGAGCTCCCCATCAGCTGAAGCTCCTCTCCTCGAAAGTCTTCGAGTTTTCCTCCTGGTCCTAGCCCACTGCAATAGCAGTGACTCCCTGGAGAGGCCAGTCAAAGGCTCTGAGAAGTCCTGCAGACTCAAAGCCAGCCTGGTGGGTGGGGGTGGCATATATGTCAAGCACTGCCTGAGCACTTATATGTATAGGTCCCCCCACGGGAGGGGTCCCACCAGCACCTGACCCCAGGCCTGCTGAGCTCCAGCTCCCAGCCTCGCACCCAGCAAGCCCCAGACCTCCAATCCATCTTCATACTGCCCAGCCGCTCTCCACCTGAAGCCTTGCTCTTCCATATACGGCACGTGTAATAACACCTCCGGGTTCCCTGACACTGGTTTTGGTTGAAGGTGGTGCTACGAGCCCAGAATGAACCCTGTGCCTTAGCCCGGAGTCCTCTCCCCTGCCAGGGGAGCTCCTTCATCAGCGGGGAGGGCCAGGCAGGCAGGCCGTCCGAGGGGAACCTGTCATGGGGTCTGCCCTACCGAGGGAGAAGGGACGGCTCTGAGCTACTTGTGTGTGTGTTTACTCTGCAGGGATGGAAATAGGCAGTGGGCTTTTTCGCCGGTGGTGGAGGCAGGCACAGGTGGTCTCTGGTGGTGGCCATAGCCAAGCTCCGCTCTCCATCCCCCTTGCTGGTTTCTCTGTGCACCGGCAAGGTCAAGGGCCCCAGGGCCTGTGCAGTCTGAGTCTCAGCTGCCCTCCAAGACTTCTGCAGACCGCTCCCTTCCCAGAAAAACCTTTCTGACCACCAAATCTCGCTCTGTTCGTGGCATCGGCCACCCTAGGTGATGTTCTGTTCTTGTGTGGTTATTTGATGGACGTGGGCACCAGGCTGTTTGCGGGGGTGGGGAAACCTTGACTCTCCCCAGTTGAATCCTGGGGCTGACAGTAGCTCTTCGGTGAAGATTTGCTGGATACAAATAAATGGAAATGAGAAAGTGGCTCAGGAATAGCGCCCATCAATGAGGACATTGGCCTTGTTTTCAAAATTACATTGTGATCCCAGGGCCTAAGGGCATCCTTGTGAACTTGCCATCTGACACACATCTGACATTCTTCTTCAGTGGGTCTCTTTTCTCACTGGGAAGTTGGACTTGAGGTCAAGACTGGATCCAAGGGCCCAGCGTGAGTCTCCAGAATTTGCCCGGCGACACGAGTCCTCGCCATTGTGCACAGAGGCCATCTGAAACTGTAAAGGTCAATCAGGATGTCAAAAAACCCTAGTAAATCACACTGCCTTCTACCTGCTGCTCCGTCCTGTCCCTCGAAACTGCCCTTGGGCTGCTCCCCCGGAAGGTGCTGCTTAGGAAGAAGCGGCCCAGGCACGGCTGGTGATTACCTCGAGGAAAATTAATACCATGCCATCAATTCTGAAGGCAGGAAGGGCCCACGGCCAGATGGCTGTGCGTCGGCTGGAATAACTCACAGCCGTGTGGGCCCTGGTTTGGGAGGCCCCTCCTGGCCCTGCGTATAAATCAGTTCTTCTGCAGAGAGCGCGAGCAGGTGCGTTTGTCAGGGGTGGGGGAAGGGAGCCAGCCCCAGAGCCCCTCTTCCCAGAGTCTGTCGCTGTCTGAGGGCTTGAAATGCACCTCTCCAACACCCGTTCTCTGCCGGCCCAAGCGCTGGACTCTGGGTCAGGGCTGCAAGGCTCTTGTCCCCGTTTCTGGTAGGACCACATGCAGGGGCTTTTGTCCTGGCTGTCAGAATGGAACGTGACAGACCCATTTGCACAGCACAGGCCTTAATTGGATGGTCAGAGGGCACATCTGTGGCTTATAAAAAACCAATGGCGTGACACTCAGAGGGAAGGAGAGGAAACTTGCTCAGACGGAGTCCCTGGGGATGGAGGTAGCTGAGCGGCCCCAGGCTGGGGACCACAGACGGACTTGGGCCACATCCCAGCTTTGTCATTCCCCACAAGGCCTCGGCTGCCCCCTTCATTTCTAAAGGCCTCTGTTTCTCTATCTGTAAAATGAGGGCGCTGAGGCCCAGCAATGTGACATAGGGCTGTCAGGAGGAGGTGGCGGGAAAGTGCATTTCGAACTGCTCAGCAGTGTATGTTACAAGCGCTCGGCTGTCACCGCCGTGCCCGGGGTGCCAGACCCCAGAACGGCTTCACTTAGCTCAAGTGGCTTCATCTCTCTGTGTTTAGGACCCCAGCACGTTTGTCTCGCTGCCCTTGGCTGGGGGGAGTAGTGGGGGGGCGGGAGGGCATGGCTGCTTGGTGCCCGGTGAGTGTCTCAGCCAAGCTCAGAGGTGCACACCCTCTGTCCGTCCTTGGGAGGCTCTTGAGGTCAGCGCCTGGCATTTATTTGGGTGTTGGCAGATCAGGGGCACCCAGGCCCCCACCCCCTGCTAAGCCAGGAAGAAAAGCCAAGGAGCTAACACTGAGGGAGGAGCAAAGGCAGACTGAAAGAGAAAGGGAAGACCTCGGTGAATTAGGGCCTTGACCCATTTCTAAACACGAGGCAAATTTTGGGCTGGGCTGAACTGGATCAGCCCCATGGAGGCAGGGGGACAGGCAGGGGAGGGTTTGCCAGTGGTCGTGTTCCTGAGCCATCCCTGCTGCTGGCTGACAGATAGGCAGCAGAGGAAACCACAGAACTGACCTGGGGTTACCAGGTTCTGGCAGTACCACTGCCAGAAAAGAGGGAGGCTGGGAGAGCGTGAACATAGTTGGGATATCTTTGGATAATACATCCAAAGGTTGAGACCTAGGGAGCTAACAGCACAGGCAGCAAGGCTGAAGCCATGTGGCGGGGGAGGCTAGAGAGAGAAGTGGGTGTGAGTGGGAACTTTGGGGGCCGGCTGGCCAGGGTCCTATTTCTGCCTCGGCCACTTGGTGGCCGTGTGCCACGGGAAGTGGCCTCACCTCTCAGGTCCTCAGTCCCTCTCCTGTGCAGTAGGGGTGATAATAAATAAGGGCCACTCAACAGGAATGTCACGAGGCTAAAATAAGACCGTGTGTGTAAAGCTCAGAGCCACTCTTTGTTGGAAGTGCACTCTTTGATCGCCATTATGGTTGTACTTGGTTTCTGTGAAGATTCGGCCCAGGGCTGTGCACGAAAGCACTGAAGCCAAGGACAAGGTGTAAGTGGGGTCACCAGGCCCACGCCCTTGGCCTGGCAGTTGAGAGCTGTAGGTGTCATGGTTCGGAGCACCCGCCAGCCTCCCCCCCCCCACACCGGCTCACTTCCTATACCTGTGCCCGCAGCAGGTTAGTTGACCTCACTTGCACCACGGGGGTCGTAACCGTTTCCCCCTTTCGAGGTGCCATCATGAGTGTTCAGTGAGAGAATCCATGCTGTCTTCGCAGTGCTTTGCTGTAATAAGTCCTGGGGATGGTGACTCCCGGGTAACTGATTTCCCTGTTGAAGATGCAGCCAAGACATGCCAAGGTCAGATGGTGGTGGCCGCCAGGTCACTTTGTGCCGCTGGAGAGAGCCGGTGTGACTGCCTGAGTGCCCGGACAGCCCCTGTTGTTGCCTCTCTACAGCCTGGTGTCCTCTTCTAAATCAGTGCTCCCCTACCTTTTCCCTTCAATCCATGTCCACCTCCGCTCGGCAGAGACATTTCTGTGGCGAGGTACCAGGACTCCTCACGTGGGAGGCATACCTTGCCTCCCTCGGGTACACCTTGGTCAAAGAACCAACTGTACCATCATTTATTTAATATTTTTCTTTGAAAGTCTTCCCAATTTCTCCCTCTCGCAGCCAGGTCGGGATAGGCTAAGCTAATCCTAACTTATACCCATGGAATCTCAGGATCCATAAGCGAAGTGTGTATTTTTCTCACTACACGTGATGGTAAATACAGGACGACTAAAATAAAAGTAACCATTCACACATGTGCCTTCGAAAACCATCTCATGTCCCCACGGTCTGCACGCACTGTGTACTTGATAATCACCTCCGGGTCCCCGCCTGCCCGCAAGGCCCTGGCTGGTCCCCCAGAGCCTCCAGGAAAAGCCCTTCCCTCCCTAGGAGCCGGCTGTGATTTTCATCCTAGAAGAGGGGGACATCAAGGCAGTTGGTAAAACCACATTTGATGTTCAATACTGTCGTTTTTAATTTACCAAATGAATCTAAATTACTTGTATTTTTTTTTTAACATCTACCTATAGATACTAAATGTGGACAGATTCTGCTTGGTCGAGCATCAATTTAGAGGGCTGGGTTTATTTTTTATTTTATTTTTTTTTAAGATTTTATTTATTTATTTGACACAGAGAGAGGGATTCCAAGTAGGCAGAGAGGCAGGCAGAGAGAGAGGAGAGAGGACGAAGCAGGCTCCCTGCCGAGCAGAGGGCCCGATGTGGGCCTCGATCCCAGGACTCTGGGATCATGACGTGAGCTGAAGGCAGAGGCTTTAACCCACTGAGCCACCCAGGCGCCCAAAGAGGGCTGGGTTTAAGTAATAATAAGACTCAACCCCAGATTCCTTGGGCCCTGGGGAAAAAAGTTCTGCTCCTGCCTCATCAACCGTTCTTCCGGGGAGGCAGAGAATATACACAAATTATGTATCCCAGTCGCCAAGGGTAGGTACTTAAAATGCAGATAAACTTGCAGGGTTGCGTCTGGTGCAAAGTTCCCAGGCGTCGGAGGACAAACCTCAATTCATTGGTCCCCTTACACATGGGTTCACTGAGGTGTGGGTGGGGGCCATTCTCGTGGAATCTCCCTGTATCTTTGAAGCAGGTGACAGCTTTATTTTATGTTTTTGAAGACAGAGGCTCGCATCAGCACAAGGGTACATAGCTAGGATGTAGTGGAACCAGCCACCTACCTTCAGCTGGGCGGTGGGTGAGGGCCTTGATGGGGCCCAGAAAACCTCCGGGGTGTTTTCTCATACCCAGAAAGGGGTGCTGGGAGAAGGCCTGCAGTGATCCCCTGCTCAGTGTTCCCAGGGGGTCCTTTGCCCTCTGCGGCACAGCCCCGGGCTTCCGAGCTTGCCCACAACTCCGTCGTAGACCGATGGGCTGCTCGAGTTGGTGCCCTGCACACCTGCCCTTTCCAAAGGGCCTGGAAACGAGGCAAAGTGGAAACCTTGGCGGTGGTTGGAAAATCGGCCCGTTCGTCCTGCGATGTCGGCAGAGATCGCACCCACCCAGAGTGTGCACCTGTCCGGGGCCCAGGCAGTAGGGCATCCTGCCACTGAGGCCGTGATTTCATGTCACACGTGATACGGAAGCCCGTTCACACTGAGAGGGTACAGCATGTAGCGTAAAGAGTGAAAGGACTCCTTCCACCTCCCAGCCTCCCTGTGGCCCTCCCCGAGCCCACCGGCCCCTCTCTCGGTGGCCCCAGCTCGCTCCCGGCGCATGTCCTTCCAGACCCAGTTCTCTGCACTGGTGCACAGAGAAGTTGGTGCTCGTAGGCAGACTTGTCTCACTCACCACTGTCACCCAGGCCTGGCCTGGGACCTGGCACTTCGTAGGCATGTGATAAATAACTATCACATGTGTGGCTCTCCCTGTAGCTTTTGCATGAATGAGACTGTGTACATCTCGGTCCACAGCTTGGTTTTTACAGTTAGAAGTGGGGCTTTCCTGTGTTGGGAGCCGTGGGTGGAACTCATCTGCACGTTGTTGCATTCAGTGGACGTGCCCTGAGCACCGTGCTCGTGCAGCTGCCCCCAAAAAGCCACCGTGGGGCTTTTGGACCACTTCCGGTTGTCCCGTATCCCAAAGAACGCGGGAGAGTCGGGGCTCCGGGCCAGCTCCGTGCACACGGGCCATGCGGTGGTGGGAGAAAGCGTTAGGTGAGAGGTAGCTGTCTTGATGGTGTGAGAGCTGCTGTCAAATTGCCCTTCACGAGCTCAGCAGTACCCGTGGGGACAGTGTAGGGCGTGCCCATGTCCTCACCCCTCACCCACACCGACCACCGTTAGCCTTGCTCATCTGTGCTAGCATGACAAAAACACATCGGCCTCTTAAGCCGTGTCAGCCTGCTTCAGTATTCAAAGGGGGCTGCAGGAATCCCGCCTTCCAGATCCCAAGTGACCAGCTCAGAGAAGGGCCCTGGTGGGAACAGCAAGGCCACCGGCTAAGGAGCTCGGGCTCGCTCCCCACCTGGTTCAGCCCACCCAGCCCTGTGAGGTGCCATCCAGACCAGCCAACCCTGTGCCCCGCTCTGTTTTTCCCATCCCTGTCTTGGCACATCAGAGGGGTTCCAGAAAAGACTTTCTGCCGTTGGAATTCCTGACTCTTTTTATCCACATTGAGGGACACACAGCTGTGTTCTCTCAAAGGCCTACCATTCCTCACACTCAGAATATCTGTTTAGACGTTCCCAATCCTCTGCCTGGCAGTTGTTTATTTTAAAACAGTACCAGAAATATGCTTGGTTCTTTGCCAGATTTCTGTCTTATAAAAGAGCGTGTCCCCTGCGTGAATCTGGTTCCTCAGAAGTGCGGAACGGGGGACCTGCATCACAAGACTAAAGCCTCATCGGTCCCATGGGTGACCCATCAGCATTCACTTCAAAATGCTTGGCTTGAAGAAGAGCTTCAGAAATGTTCTGTTCCTTTCCCACATTGGTGGCTTCGCCAGATGATCCTTGGGGAACGGGTCACAAAAGAGACCTTGGGGGACCAGAAGTTGGAATTTTGACATGACGAACGTCCTCAGGGAACAGAGAGTGATGCTGGTGGGCACCTCAAGTAGTTGGTCTGCATCTTATTCCCAAGCGGACCATTTCATCATGACGTCTTCTCCGCTACCTTACTGCCCACCTGCCTCCCCCCCCCCGCCCCCGCCAGGGAATCTCTAGTCCCATGTCCTGGGGGCTCGGGTGGATCTTGCTTTTAAAGCTTCCAACCTCCTTTCTCAGCGAAGTCCTGCGGTAAGCACTTTTTCCTTCTATGTTTGTATCTGCCCCACCTCGGCCCGTGAACTGCTTCTATTAAAAGAAACAGGAGACTGAGAGCTGGTGCGGAGGAAGAAATCACTTACTCCAGACGGGGAAGAGAATTGTGTGTGGCTTTCAGTAAAAGCTCTGGGCTGTTCAGTGTCGACCCCTTGAGGAGGAAGGCCGCTTTCAGGTGGTGCTCCAGGGTCTAAGAGAGCCTTTGGAGGCTGGAATGCTGGCCTGGCCCCTTGCAGGAGCAGAACTGTGGGTGCCAGGCCCCCACCCACCTCTGCAGGCCCCTGGTCCAGAGGCAAGAAGAGGGGGAGGGCAAGCGGTGTGGCCCGGAGGCCAGCCACCGGCAGGCGGCCCTCCAGCCAGCTGGACCGCTGGACCACTTGCCCGCTAGGGGACTTCGGCATGACACTCAAGGGGAGCCTCAGGTTTCCTTCGTCTGGAAAATGGAAATTGTCAGGAAGGCCCTGAGCACGGCGCCTGAAACACCGTGGGCCTCTGAGACGTGTGAGCCCGAGCTTCATGACCAGGGCTGCAGAATGACCTGCCAGGCCCAGCTGCGGCCTGAGCTCTCCCTGCTAAAGCACCCCACCTGTCTTTGTGGGAAAGGGTGCCGGTGAAACCTGTCCCGAGCAGGGGTCTCTGCCGCCCCGGGGGCAGTTCCGAGCCACGTCACCCTCAGCTGCCATGGGTTTGTCTTGTTGGCCCGCCGCTCGCCGTGGGGCCTGCTTGGGCCTGGTACGCAGCAGCCCACGCTACTCGACTGGACATCGGCTCTTTGAAAACTTGCCTCGGCCATTCCCTGGCTTGCGGGCATTTCCAGAATTTCCTTGAAAGTTGATTTTCAAATAGAAATTTGAACATAATTGATTTCCGTTTTCACCCCCCGCCCCAAACTTGTGGCTTCTTTCCTTGTTTTCTTCCTTTCTTCCTTTTGTTCTGGGCATAGTGGTAAGAGTAGGGGCTTCAGAGTCAGAATCTGTCAGGGTTTGAGTCTGTTAGCGATACAACCTGAGGCCAGTTCCTTAAACTCTGTGGACCTCTGTTTCCTCATTTGTAAACCAGGGCTCTGGTGACAGTCACCTCACTTACCATACCAGGAAGTGCCTGGTCCAGCGCCTGGCCCGGAGTGTCAATGCCCGGTGGATGGCAGTTGTCATCACTGTCCATGGAGCATGCCTCGATGGACACTCAAGTGACCGCCAGACCCGGTTGTCTTCTCTGCTTTCCTCGGGGAAAGGAGGCCAGTGGCAGATTGGCTTTCTCTGTGTCCATGCTACTTGGCACCGAAGAGCCAGCACATAAATCTCTCTTAAAGTAAGCTGACTTCTGCAGAAGTAAACATCAGCCAGGCCTCCAGGGCTGGACAGGAGCCCGCCAGGCTGAGACACGGCAAGGCCAGGGAAGGGCAGGGTGCGTGGGGGACTAAGCGTTGTTGGATTCGAGCGGCGTGGTGGTGGCAGAGCAGGGGGCGTGGTGGTGGCGGCGAGAGGGGGCACCCTCGGAAGGAAGGAGAGGCTGTGCCTCGGGCGGAGGGGTGACGCGCTGGGACATGTGCCCCAGAACCGTCACTTTCACAGTCACGAGGAGCCTGGAGGAGGGAACTAGGGGAGGCAGGCAGCTGGGGGTGGAGGGAGGGAGGGAGGCGCCTCCCAGTGCACCTGGAGCGAGGGGTGATGGCAGCGCGCCCTGTGGGTAGAGGAGGGCCTGCCGGCTTCCAGCCCTGCCACAGAGGGAGGAGTGGGGACGAGTGTCTTTGGATGATAGGCAGGTGGGTCCCCCCTCCCCCCGCCCCAGCCCATAGAGGGCCATGGCGGTTTAGTTCTGTCCTCTTTTATTAACAGTGCCGTTAGGAAATAGGACTGACCCCATTCTTCGAAGAGATGCCCCGGGCACAGCCTTTTCCCTGGGGCACCTGCTGGCTCTGTAGGGCCCTTCCCAGCCTGTGTCCTAATGGACCACCTTGTAATGGGTGCTGCTGCTGTGTCACCCTTAGGTGACAGAGGTGCAGGCTCCAGGGGCTCAAAGGGAAACTGAAAGGTGATGTGAGTCAGAGGTTCCAGAGGCTTGACCCAGAAGGTCCACAACAGTCCCGATCAGGCCTTGCCTCAGAAGTTTCCAGCGTGAGTGTGTGATTACAGTAAACAGTTCGAAGGGCCCCTACCCGATCCATAAAGGCCAGGCTCCCCTCCAGGTGCAGGCTTTGTGGGAGGAGGCTGAGAGCGCCCTTGTGGCTTACGGGGCCCTCCAGGCAGCAGCTGCTCAGCCCCCGGGTGGCTGACTCCCCCAGGAGGCCTTGCCCTCTGAAGTTGGAAGCATTTGCAGGCCCCGCCTCCCCACCCCCAGGCCAGGTCTCGGGTGCCACAGCTGACCACACACACCAGGCATTTCCCTTCCTGAGAACTGACCTTGTACATCCGTGTGCTTCTGAGTTCTTCAGAAAGAATCCCTCCCCTCCATCCCTTCGGGGCCCTGCGTGCCTGCCTCGTGCCCCCACTGCCCAAATGTGCCTCCTCTCATTTCCTCACCCCCTCTGCCGTGGAGCTCGTAATAGAACTCCAGTGTAAAAAATGAGCTTTGCGTGGCTGCCTTGAATTTTACACGAATCACATTTAAATCAATAAAGGCTGTAGAATGAATCAAGTTATCCTTATTATGAAGAAGTGGGGGCCAATTTGAAGGGGCCTGTGGGCCTTTAAACACAGCGCCCCTTGTCAGAGGTGGAAAATGTTGTCCACCAGGGGGTCTGCCAGGGCAAAGCACGTAACCTTTCGTGGCTCTGGGCTCCCTTTGAAGTTTCTGCTTTCTTCTTGGGAGGTGTGATAGAGCAGAACCAGAATGAAAGTCAGATTTTCCATGACTTGTTTCTTCTTTGAACAGTTGCTGAATTTTTTTTTTTTTTAGTTAGTAATCTTTTAAATGACATTCTGTTTCAAATGTGTGATCTTGGGATCTTTGATGTAAATAGCAGGAAAAAGTGGGCGGTAATGTTATGGAACATGGAAAGCTTGCCTTTTCTAGGCCACGCTTTAAGAGCGAAACCCAGAAAGAAGACAGGAAGGGCAGCAAGTAGAAGAAAGGGGAGCAGAGAATGCACAAGAAGGAATAAGGAAGAAAAAAAAAACCCTGTCGAGGCTGGGTGGACCCTGTCCCCAGCCCGGCCACACTGTGTTCTGGCCCTGGGCTCACAGCTTTCCCCTCATGCCTGCCTTCACCTTGATCGGACCTGGCATCCTCTCCCAACGGACCTGCGTGCCAGGCAGGACCATTCCTGGGAGCAGAGGCCTGCCCGTTGGCCATGTGCCACGGGACAGTCCAGCGAGGCAGGAACTGGAAGCGTAGCAGGGGTCTAAGACAGGCACCAAACGGGGCCTGCGCTCTGTCAGTTACGATTTTCATTAACTTCTAATGACACCAATGCTGTACAAGTACATCGTCCTTGTAGGGAAGCAAACCAGGTGGTTGCTGTCCCCCACTCCCACTTCGCAGGAGATGGCCAGGTGTCAGTCGGTGTGTGTCCTTCCAGATCCATCTTCCAAGAAGCACACAGGGACCCACAGGAGAAACACGGGACCACTAAAGTTTAAAAACCCGTGTTTTTATTGTAAAAGTATTATCGGTTCTCTGTAGAGCTACCTTGTAATTGTCCCGTAACCCAAAGATAAGCACACGAGTCTGTTTTACACAAAGTGAGGTCATTCCCTGCACCCTGCGTGGTACCCCGCGTCTTCCCGCCGGGCTGCGGCTGCTTTCCTCCGCTGCGCTTCTCGAAGTGGGCCCCGACGTGGGCCAGGGCGGCAGCCCTGAGCGTGTCCTCCCCGCCGATCCCGGTGTCCCTTACTGACAGCGGATGCTGATTTTGCACTTGTGTAAATGATACAAAGTTTCCTTTTAAAATTAAGCTAAAAGGAGGGACGTGATTGAAGGAAAAGAGCAAGTAAGTGGTGCAGATGGTGCAACTAGGAAAAATCCTTAGGGTGATAAAGAAATGAAACACTGTTTTAACAGCATGTTCCACAGTTGTCTTTGTAACACCCCACAGTGAGGGTCTGCCAAGATTAAGTTTCCCTTAATTGAGTGAGTTTTTCCCTATTTAAGCACCCCCCAACACACACACACACACACACACACACACACACACACAGCCTCTCTCTCTCCCTCCACCCCCTTCTCCCCCCCATCCTCTCTCTCTCTCCTTCTGTTCCAACATCCCTGTCGCTGAATCTCTGTGAGGCCGCTGCATGCAGTTCTAGAAGTAGACACACAGGTTCAAGGGCAAGCCCAGCTGGCAGGTTTTCTTTACCCGTTGCCACGTCGCCCTCCAGGAAGGCCATGGCAGCGGGATCAGCTGGGTGAGGTAACCAGGAGCTATTTTCCTGATTTACATGCACGGCTCTAAGGAATTGCCTCGTGTCACGCACCAGTTCCTGCATCTGAAAGATTTCATCACTCTCCTCACCCCTGACAGATTTCATATTCTTACTGTGTTCTGGGGGCCTTTGTAAGTGCCTTTTAATATTTCCATTGTGTGTGTTAATCTTTAATTAGAATTTGATGTATCAGAAGTATTTTTAGTAGGCTTAGCTCAATTAGTTTCATTCCCTTCCCTATTATTTTATGTCTTTCTTTACCTGAATCATTAATGGCAGAGAGCGCTAACACAGGACCGAGTTCAGGGCTATTCTCATCAACTGCCAAGGACACCGCTGTAAGCAATCCATCAGACCTGGGTTGGCAGGACCATGGCCTCCTGTATTTACCTGTGTTTTCTAAGCGAACCTCCCTGCGCTTAAGAAGCTCTCTGGCTTTCTGGCCCCGTTGGACATCCCTTTTGCAAATGACCTGGAACCTCTTGCCTGGGGTCTCAGTATCTCCGAATAAGATGAGGAAAGGGATTTTGTGTTTTGTTCTGGTTTGACTTAGCAGTGGGCCAAAAGTTCCTTGCACTTTAATAGTGGGAGGTAAGCCTCTTCGTCAAGGCTGAGCTGCTCGTTGGTCAGGTGCGGCCTTGGCCAGGTCTGTCTCCGCAGCTGGACCAGGGGGACGGCGATGTAGGAAGCCCGTGGTCTGTAGCTTTGGACCGAGTAGTTTCCCCGTGCCCAGCCCACACCCCATACCCGTGAAATCACACTGTCCAGGGTCAGAGCTGGTATCAGTGCTTTTAAAGATCCCCAAGTGAGGGGCGCCTGGGTGGTTCCGTTGGTTAAGCACCCGACTCTTGATTTTAGCTCGGGTCATGATGTCAGGGTTGTGAGACCGAGCCCTGTGCTGGGCTCCATGCTGGGCATGGAGCCTACTTAAGGTTCTCTCTCTCTCCCTCTCCCCCTTCCCCCTTTAAAAGATAAATAAAAATCCCCAAGTGAGTCCACGTGCAACCAAGTTTGGGAGCCACTACTGTTAAGGTTTAACTGAGGCCTCTTCACGGTGACTAATAGGATGCACGGTGTCCACCCTCAAAATAAAAGCCAGCTCAGGTTGCTGGTGGAGTGTCGGAAGCCAGGTCGTCCTCGGCCTCCTGTCTGTGGACGGGCCAAGTGAGCCTGCCTGCTGGGAGGGTTGTCCCTGTGTGCCCAGGCCAGAAAGACCCAGGGACAGTCTGCCTCTTGTTCTCAATTGCCACCAGGTGTCTCCAATGTGGCCTGTGTCGCTGCGACGTCCCCTGCCCCTGGGAGAATGGTCAGGCTCCTCAGTAAGGACAGCGGGCCCGGCGGCAGCTTCTCCGTGGAGAGCCACGAGTGCTGAGCCTCAGTGTGATGGTTGTGATGGTGCCGGGGCTCTGACGGGTCTCCCGGGCCTGCCCCTGAGTGCAGAGTCCTGAGATCCGCACTGACCCCAGTGCCTGGGGATGGGAGGGGTGGCTCTCAGTGGCCTTCAGCGGGAGCAGAACTGGGGGCCTCCCTGCGTGATGTGTCTTCCTTGCAGCCTCTTCCGTTGCCCCTTCCAAGGGGTGGCAGTAACTTTGCAGTTCATTTCCTCCCCCCGGGCTTTCCTGCCCCCACACTGTGCCCTGGCCCCCACATGGCCAGGACACAGAGACATCCAGGCCGTGAAGACCCAAAGTCCTCACTGGAGAGAAGTGGGCCACCCAAGACGGGCCCCACCCAGACCTGCAGGCAAAGGGTGTAGTGCCGTCGCCTCATAGTCATTCCTTGTGCTCCAGAGAGCTGGGTGGGACGTGTCCCTCTGTCAGACCTGCAGGGACCACGGGGCCAGGACGACACAGGCGCGAAGACTCCCACGGTGAGCCGAGAGCCAGGAGTGCACCTGGCCGAAGCACCCCGTTCTTTCTAGCTCGGGGAGTACCCCCTACCCCCCGGCCCAGGGTCACACTGCCTCCTGTCACCAAGCTCTCCTGGGACAGGTCATTTTCACTCAGAGCTCTTAGCCAGATTCGAAGCGGGGCCGTTTCAGCAGCCCCACACAGAGCTCAGGGTTCCTCTTTCTCTTTGGTTTCCACTACCTTCCTGTAGCTATCTCGATTTCAATGACCAAGAGTAACATGACGATGAAATAAAACTAAAGACCCTGTCCATCTGCTGTGCTAGTCCCATGTAGATGCTCAGTAGTCCTGTGTGGCTAGCACAATGAATTCTTTCATTTTCATCGAAATAGCCATAGGTGGCAGCTGGCCCCATGCCAGGCAGCACAGATGCAGAACATTCCCGTCAGTGCAGTAAGTTCTCTGGGGCAGCACTATCTGGCAGGTGGGGCTCAGGTCAGGAAGCAGGAAAAGCACAGGTTTTGGAAGCTTCCCAAATCCTGGCCCCCGTGTTTTTAACCTTGCCGAGCCCTAAGTCCCCTCCTCTGTGGCCTGGAGGCAGGTGAAGCAGCGATGCTGATGGGAACGGTGATGTTTACTGGACACTGACTGTCTCTCTGCTGGTTTGCTCCCCAGGGCCTGGAGCTAAATGCTGTTAGCACCCCTGTTTACAGATGGGGAAGTGGAGGCCCAGAGCCTGGACCTTGTGTCAGCACCCGGCACAGGGCAGGCAGCAGAAACAGTGGGGGGCTGAGAGGCATGGCTCCGGAAGCTGCCCCTGCCCCCCTGCCCAGCGTCCCCGCAGACCTCCGCAGCCTGGCCCTTCCTTCCTCTGCCCGTGCTTTATCCTTACTAGGGGACAGCCTGGCCAGCTTTCACCTAAAGAAGACAGTGCCTGCATTTTCTTTTTCTTCCACTTTTGCCTGACAAGTTTGGCTCTCTGGCGTCCCAATCCTGAGAACAAGCTCTATGCGTCAAACTCAAGAAGGCAACAGGGTTTTCAGTACCGGCCACGTTGTACCAAGGAGGTCAGTGTGCGGGGGCTCTCGGCTCCCAGGAGCTTGTCTCTCTCGCCCCCTTTTATTGTCTCCTACCGTCCTGCCAAGATCTCTGTCTCTCTTTAACCTTTCCTTTTCCCTGGTGGCAGAGTTCCTCTGCCGAGAAATTGGCGAAGCAGCCGAAGGCAGTGATGTTCTCGAAGCCTGATCAAAATCAAGCAGCTGTGTCTTAGCACGGACCGGGGGTCAAGGAGACTTAGCAGTCTCCTTGGCCCACCCCGATTCACATAATTGGGTGTAGAGTGTGGGCCGCAGAATCTGTTTGGTACTCTTAGGGTTTGGTTTCAAGTGTGTGGAGGAACTTGGACCCGACTCACTCTGGGCATTTCCTGCCTGGCGTCCCGGGAGTTGACTTGACTAAAAATCACAGCAGCACCACCTTGGGCAAGTCAGGAACCCGGTTAGGGTCCTCTGTGTTCTCATCTGTGACCTGCAGGTAACTAGTATCTTCTTCCTTGGGTTGTCCTGACGGCTCAGCACAGAGCCAGGCGCTTATAAAACTGCTCGATAAGCTTTAACTGTCATTATCTGAAATGAGGATATGTACACATTTGTAAGTGGAACCTTTGAAAAGTCTATTTGCAGGATTTGCAAATGGAACTTTTGAAACCAGTCTAACTGTAGGGTTTGCAAACGAACCTTTGCAAAAAGTTTCTCTACAGGCAGGTTAAGCATTACCTTCTCATTGTGTTAGCACAGTTCCTACTAATATATTTATTTTGGTTATGTGTTTGTGGTCTGTGTGCGTCCACCACTGTAAGCTGCATAAGGCAGGGGCCTTTTTCTTTTCCACCTCTGCATCTTTAGTACCTGGGATTGTGCTTGGTACAAAGCACAGACCAGTAAATATTTATTGAATTAATTAAAAAAAAAAACCATGATTGGGAAATATTGTTAATTTCTTTATATCCTTAGTAAGACCTTTTTTCAAGTGTACTCTAAGACCCAGACTGGCTCTTAATTATATACTTCCAATTAAAGACCTGCATTAGGTTTCAGTAAATAACCACAGGCAAATCTTCAGTTGCCATGACAACTCTCCTTTAGTTCCCATTTCCTGGACATCTGTTTACCCCACTTGGCATGACCTTAATAAACAGTCCTGTTGATGAGCCCGTGGCCTCTGCAGGCTCAACCCCCACCCCCCACCAGTGCCCACTGCCTTGTTCCACACACCCCAGCCCCACTGAAGGTCAGGACTTCTCAGACTCAATGTGTTCTCACCTGTCTCTGATTCGTGTCACATGCCCTTCCCTCTGTTGACTCCACATCCTTCCAGAGTCTGTGCAAGGACCCACTCCCCTTGAATGACTAAAGTAAAATGAATGAGTGAGTGAGTTCCCTTTCTTATTTTGTTCTTCATGAATTTAATGGCATAACTCATGTTCAAGTCCACTCTTAGAAGGGAACTCAGAGGGAAAAATAGTTGAGATTCTCGATTGTTACTTGGCTCGAAAGAGCTTAATAATGTAAGATGTCCATCTGCTTGGGTGTGTTGGGTTATACGGAGTTAGGCTGATAAGACTTCATTTCCTATTAACCGTATCACTTTAAATCATATGTTTTGGAAGTGTTTGTTCCAGTGCCAAACGTTTACTGATACTCAGTTTGAGCAATAGAGATTAAAGACATAAAGCAGGCGATTTGGTATGTGAAGTATACAGCTTTTGTTTAAGCCCAAAGGTATGGCTTGTCTCCACCAGAGGTCTCCCATATTTTACTTTAATGTTTGAAGTATACTGAATTCCCACAAGCTAATTAAAAATCAGACTGCTATGCCGGTAAGCATTCACTCTGTGAACTAATTTCTGCCAAACGGCCATAAATGTGTCCCCTGGTATGAAATTTAGACCTTCTTTCCCATCAGAAAAGAGGCATGTGGTTTAGTCCCAACGTCTTCATTTGAGAGAGGAGGAAACTGAGGGCCCACCCCGAAAGGTCAGTTGTCTCAACGGAGGCCCCGCAGCCTCCTAAGTGCCCAGCTGGGATTCTTCTCGTTCTCAGCCTGTGCTTCTCACCAAACCCCACTTGCTCTTGCTGAGCGGAATTCAGAGCAATTTTGATCCCTAAGAGCCAAGCACTGTTCTAGCACTTTCTGAGTATTGCTTACTCCACATGGCAGCCCCACGGGGAAAGTGCCGTTATCACCCCATCTGCTGGCTGGCGTACCTGAGGACCAGAGCGCAGCCAGCAGCCTGTGGAGGTCCTTCACCCGTGCTCTTCACCAGGAGGCTGTGCCTCTCTGGAATGCTAAGAAGAAGCATCCAGAGAAGGGGTGGACGTAGAGGGAGGACCCAAGTGATAGGCAGGGAAATGCGTGCCACTCCAACCAAAAAATGCAGAGCCTGGAAGCCCCAAAGGGTTAGTGGAAAACAGGAAGCTAGTCCCAGGCCAGGAAGGGTCAGAAAGTACCAGAGGAGCCCACAAGCCCTCCAGAGAGGGGCAACAGCTTGATTTGGCCTGAGACGCCTGGCCAATTTCTGGGCTTCTTTCAGAATTCAGTTAAAATGTCGCCTCCTGCGGGAAGCCCTGACGCCTGGGCTCCGTTGGTGCCCCTCTTCTGGCCTTCTGCAGCCTTTCTCCCCCTGCCATGGCCTTTGTCAGGTTATACGTAATTGTCACTTGCTTGGTCTCTCCCGCTGAGCAGGAGCTCCTGAGGGGCAAATCGTGCCCATCTCTGGGGCCCCCTTTGTCAAGCAACAGGGTCTAGTATGGAGGGAAAGTACCCTAGAAATGTTTGAATGAAAAGTCCTGAGACCGTGAAGAGCAAAGTGGGTATAAATGGCTCTATCCACAAAGCCATTTTTTCCTTCCACAAATGGCCTGGTTGAATTCGGGGTCTGGGTTGGGTGTTATCAAGAGGAAACATTCCCCGCCTGAGAAGGACCTTGAGGGTCAAGCTCAGAGCCACTGACCAGAAGAGTTCGCTGAAGTGTTGTCAGCATCGCTGGGTGCGAGGATGCCGCCCGATGTCTTCTGTAGCGTTGTTAACAATTTAAACCCCCCTAAGTTTTCATACTTGGAGAAGAGTCTCTGGCTTATGTTTTCTGCCAGGAGGACCCTCCCTAGCCTAAGGAGGTGGAATCCACTGGGCCAGGAGCTGTAGCCTGGTGCACTTTCCTGATGGAGTATCAGGGAAAGAGAAGGGTTTGGCCTTATCTTTAAGAACCTTCTATCTGGGGGGTAGAGGATGCACCCACACAATGGTTCATAGAGAAAAATCACAAGACTTTTCTGTACCTCATCTCCTGTGTTCCTCACAGGGTCCCTGTGAAATAAGTGGTGAGCCCATTTTCCAGATGAGGATAGAAACCGAGGCTCAAGAAAGTCACCCAGAGTAGGCATGCGCCTACCGCCTTCGTCACTCCACAGGAATATATAACCCAGTGCCTGGTACCTCATAGCTACAAGGCAAATACTGGGCGAAGATGGCAGGTGGGGAAACAGCAGAAGGAAGGGAAAGGCAGAGCCTTGATTCGAGCCCAGGTCAGCCTGACCACATCCTGTGGAGGGGCCCCGAGCAGAGAAATCATGGCGTTGGGGGGGGGTGCGGGGGGAGTAGGGGGGGCACATGGGTTCCTTCATCAGCTGCCAGGCCGCTGAGTAGCAGGAAGGAGGGACCCATACCGAAAGTCAGAAGTCAATTCTGTGTTAGTCTATCTGGCCTTGCATAGTGAAGAGCTCTGGTATTCAAATCTTTTCTTGGAAATCTCAAGTATTCCATTCGGCTGCCTCAGAGTTAGGTAACTTTATTTACTCATGCTAAACAGGGCCATTTTCAGAGAGGAAATTATGCAATGTGCTATGCAAATGTGGCATTCTGGGGAGAGCCGGCGTAGAGATAAGTGTGGTCACCAAAGCATTATAAAGATCAGATCACTGTGCCTCTGGTGACAGCCTGCGTGTCACTTGATAAGAGGCTATGCCATGCTCTACTTGGAATTGCTGCTCACTGGGATTCTGTTTCTGGTAATTACATGTTCACCAAGTTGTCTGTCTGTGAACTTGGTTTAGCGCAAAGAAGGAACGGGGAATAAAGCTTGGGCAAGTGGCAAGAAAGTCCTCATGTGGAGTGGAGCAGTCCCAGAGCTGTGCCCCCACACACGTCTAGACAGGTGGGAACCAGAAACAGCAAATTCTCAGTCTTTGTTCTCCCAGGAACAAAGTCTCTTGAAATTCTCAAGGGGTGGGGGGAGATGAAGACATGTGATAGGTTTTCTTGGCCACTTTGTGAAAATAGGTCACATTTTTTTACTAGACATGGCATGTGCTTTTCAAGCAAGAGAAAGGAAGTAACCATGGAAAACCCCTCTTCCGGAAGCAGATGGAGCTGAGCCCACGCCCAGCCCTGTCCCTAGCCCGTGGGCACCTGAGACAGAGGGCTGGCCTCCCCAAGCCGTCAGCTTCCCTGTCTGAAAACAGCACCCGTACCTTCCCTCCAGCTGGTCACTGACAGGCACCAAGACGCTGACCCATCATTGCTTAAATCATTGCCAAATGAACACATGACCCATACCATGACCTTTACCCACCCAGACCAACAAAGTCAGCACCGACATAGCGTCCTTGCTGGGCCTGGAATCCACGGAGTGGTGGTAAAATTCTGCAAGATTAAGAATCGCTAGAGAGAGCCCCATAGAAAACCCTCGGTCCAAACTCATAGAGCCTGTTAACCCCCCGCTGTTCAAATGCGGGAACCAAATGGGTTTTTACAGCGAGGAGATCCCGTAGTAAGCCCGCAGTGTGATCTCCACAAGGGCAGAGCGAATGATCGCATTCCAGGCACCGTTGTGTGCCTCACCCCGGGTGTCGTGAGCGCTGATGTGTGCTTGTTTGACTTTCCTGATAACCTTAACAGGTCCGTTCTGCACCCCCCCCCGCCCCCGGGCAACATTTTATTTTGAAAGAAGAAGTCAAGCATACCACTGAGTTGAATGAATCATACAGCGACCAGCCTTCTGCTCTACCTAACACCAGCCTCCTACCACTCACATTTCCCTCCACTCATTTTATCATGTATCTACTCCATCCAGCAACACTTTCTATTCTTCTTCTTCTTTTTTTTTTTTTGGATGCATTACAAAATCAAGTAAATTGAAGACATCAGTTACCCTTCTCCCTAAACACATCGGCACACATAGCACGAAACGGAGGTATAAAGTCCTTCTATTACCCTGGCCTACAGATGAGACAACCGAGGCAAAGGCACAGGGTCAACACAACTGGAAAGTGGCAGAGGAGCCCATTCTAGGACTTCTAGAAATCCTGGAGCCAGCATGAGGGCCCAGGTTCCCTGGGTGACCAGATTCTAGCACACGTCCTAGTATCTGCGTCCCTGATTATTGTTCCCCTTTGCAAATCCAAGGACCAGCACCAGTATATTTTTTTCTCCCTTTCCTCTTGGAGGGAGCTGACTTCTATGCCTGGCAGTAGAAATGTGCCAAGACCTACTCTCCATCCAGGAAGCCTCGCACTTTACAGCGGCCCCCAGTCTGTGCTGGGAAGGAAAGCTTTAGGGAGCTTCAAAGAAGACAGAGTAATTGATTGCTGCTTGGAGCAAATGACCCATAAGCTGTCCGTGGGTTGATGGAGAAATGGTTACTTAATTTTCTTCAAAGGATTGATCTGCCTGTCAGGAGAAGCAGCCAACCTAATTGAGTGTGCTTGTTCGCACCCTAAGTGGGAGCAATTGAGTCTCGTTCCTGTTCAGACTAAAGAGCGTCACGCGCCGTGCCTGGAGTCTCCCCCTGGCATGCATCAGGCTCCAGGAGGGCTGGGGTGGTTGCTGCAAGATCACCATCCTTGGGTGAGTCTGTAGAATTTACCAGAGACTGGTTCCTGTCTCCCCGGGACAAGACCCCCTTCTCAAAGGGCTGGCTCCCAAGGCAACTTGTGTGAGCAACTTCGTTTCGCTCCAGGATGGCTGTCGTTGTCGTTTTGGTAGTAGGTGTCGATGGAGCAGTGACGTTCGGGAGATGGATTGCCCTTTCCCACCGGGCCTCGGGTGAACCGTCTCTCGAGGCTGCTGCCTGGCCCTGCCCCCGGGCCCCCCCATAGAGCCAAGCAGAGCCTGATGAGTCACCAGTCGCTTCCCAGCCATGCCTTGCTGGCTAGGTACGGCCTCTCCCCTCGGTTGCATTCTGTCATCAGGGAGCCATTCCAGGCTGGCTTTCCCTGGAGCCACCATCAAAGCTTTATTCACTGCCCCAGATCCTTCTGGGTCTCACACAGGCCGGTTCCCAGAGTGTCTGGCAGCTCCAAAGGGCCGCCATCCGCCTGTGCGTCTGCAGGTTCCAGGGGCCCCTGGGCTCGGCCTGCCTTGCTCTCCTGTTTCCCTGCTCCCGGACAGAGCCTGAAGGGAGGCCCAAACACCTAGCCCGAATCTACCCTCTGTGCCAGGAAGGGGAACCCTCAAGGATGGAAGAGAAACCACTTTTCCCCACGCTAGAGAAGGGCCTAGGTCTGCCACTGGAAGGGGCCACCAGGTGCCCGGGGGAAACTTGGCAAGGACAGTCCAGGAGCACGCGGGCAGCCTCGTGGAGTCAGCCACCATGAGATCAGAACCCCTGGGACCTGCCTGTTGAGAGCTCGGGCCGTTGGACTCTCCCCCTGCGAGAGCCAGCTGGCATCTTGCATCCTCAAGAGCTAACCCGGGTCAAGAAATGAGGGTCGGTCCTCTCTTGGGCACCATGCAGACGACTAGACCCCAGGTTACCATCACCTTGTTCAGGTCACGTGTGCACTCTTGGCTTCCTATCTCGCCAAGTCTTTATCAGTCCTGTGTCCTTGGGACGTGACATGATGTCCCGCATCTGTGTCTTCTGCAAACAGTGATGCCATCTTACAGCATCCCGTGAACGTGTCAGTGGGGAGCTCAGCGCCGGCCATAGAGCAGCGCTCCGTACAGTTATTAGGGTACCAGCAGAAGTCGTAAAACTGGGATCCCTTATCCCAAGGCCCTTTTATCCCAAAACCCAGCCCCGACAGTCTTCTAGCATGTGATTAGAGAACCAAAGACTTCCATGATGCCAGATCCCCACAGGACAGAACCACAACTGCAGGGAGAGTCCGTGATCCCGCTGTCTTAGCCAGCTCTGTGAGGGCCCACGGGCCGGTGCAGTTTCTCCCTCACTAACCCCAGGTGCACCTACGGGTCCTTGGAGTAGAAAGCCAGCCCGTGCTTGGACGTACGGAGGGAGCAGAACCACGCGTTCCTGGCGAAAGCGGTCACGTGGCTCTCTGTGCACAAAGGAATCCTGGTCCCCTATCAGCTATGAAGTCTCACGATGGGACTGGTGTCTAGGAATCCCAGGGTGGCCTGCCCTTCTCAAGGAATCCGGGTTCCCTGTTCCTAAGCCCTTCCTGACCTCTAGTTAACAGCACCCACCGGGGAGACTCGGTAGTGTTACAGAGTTGCTAATCTAAACTCCAGCTGCGGTGGCGTTCCAAGAATTGACCCTAAAGCCCAAAGTATTGGATTTCGGAGCCCTGGAAATTCAGCTGGCCTCGAAATCCCCCCGTAAGGATAAAGACTTCGCTTCTAAATGCATTTGGAGCCACCAACGCCAAGAATTAAATTACGGTATTGGCATCCATATTTTATTATGAAGGGATTATTTAAATACAGCAGAAGTCAATCAGCCCCATTTATCGCTCAGTAATGAGCTATAGCCTGTCAGAAGGAGCCGTGGAGGAAGGCCTCAGCCCTGGGGCTGAAATGACAGTGGATGGGAAGTCCTCTGCCTCCACACGGGAGGACCAGAAGACGTTAGCGTCCCTCCGTCTCGTTGACAGATACTTCTTCCGTGCCTCCTGCTGCCCAGAACCCTTCGGGGGGTACAGTAGTGAAGAGACCGGCCGGGGCCCTGCCTTCCGGGGCCTTCCGTCTAGTTAGGGAGCAGGCCTCAGCCAGGAAGAAAGGGGTGGACAGGATGTTGGGGACTGGCGGGCATTGGGGTGCAGTTGGGGGTGAGTCGCGTAGATGGGGTGGAAAGAGATAGGGTGGGTGGGACAACCACGGATGAGGGGTCAGGGCAGGGGCCCCCCGGAGAGGCCACGGGCCTGTGTAGCTCACCCACCTATGACCCCACAGGAGTTCTGAGAAACACCCTAAAGCCATGAATCATTTTCTCCCTCTGAAGAACCTTGCACAGTCTAGAGCCTGCATTCAGATAGCGTGACTTTCTTTGTCCTGGGCAGAAGGGCTCTGAGTAGAGAGTCGTGTGGCTCCAGAGAGTTAGGGTGCACCCACGCTCCGGCCACTGCTGGTGAGGGCCACACAGCTTGTGTCTGTGACACACGCTGAGCACTGCAAGTGGCGTGGTTCTAGGCCTCTCTTCAGTCCACTCCCGCTGGCCCCACCAGGGCCCGAGTCTCAGTTTCACAAGGGAGGAAGCCAGGACCCAGAGAGGGGCGTGGCTTTAGGGTCACATCACTGTGAGTGCCTGAGCTGGAATTTAAACCCAGGCCCCACCGCTCCAAGCCCAAGATGCTTTTCCCAAGTCTGCACTTCATGTCAAGGTGGTTCCTTCATGCTTGTTCCTTCTCTCCTCTTCTCCGTCAACCCCTTCACCTGTTGTTGGAAAACGGCTGCCTTTCCTTTCCCTTCATCCCATGAAACACTGCAGAACCTTTTCTGCATTCCAGATGGCCAGCCCTGAGCTCTTTCTCCAGATTAGTCTTCCGTGACGTGGTGTATAGCCCCGTGGTGGTGCTGCAAGAATCTAGCATTTCAGGTGTGCCTGGATACAGCACTAAAGTACAATGAATTGCAACAATCACTTTTGCAAATCTCAATCGCGGAGTGACAAACCACCTTGAAATGTAGTGCCTTAGAACATCTCGGGTCATTCATTTTGCTTAGAGACCTCTGATTTGCCCAGTGGGGCTCGGCGGCACATCTCTGCTCCACGTGACATCAGCTGGGGGCCGGCAAGTTGGGCCTGAGGTCTTGCTTTGTGTCTGTGTGTGTGTCTCCATGGCTCCTTGGACTTCGTACAGCATGGTGGGCAGGTTGGTCCCGAGAGCATTTGGTGACCTTGCCTCAGAAACTATGCAGGGTCACATCGACTGTACTCCGTTGGTCCAGGCAGTCACAGAGGCCCACCCAGGTTCCAGGAGAAGGGACCCCAGCACTTGATGGGAAGAGGGCCGCGGTCACACTGTGACAAGAGTGCATAGGCTGCTCTGGCCGCCTCTGGAAAGAGTGGTCCCTAAGAGAAGCCCTCTGAGCCTTTCGGTCACTTCAGGGAGGCCTCAGGTTGGCCGTGGTTTGTCTTAGAGCTCCTCTAACTCTTGGTTCTCTCTCTTTTTGTCAGAAGAGTTGGCTTTCAGCTACAGTTTAATAAAAGGGTCTTCTTAATCTGTTTTCATGGTCGCTTTACTTATGGTAAGTAATTCTGGTTTTTCATTCATGATAACGATACATTTTCTATTTATTTCTTTACTCATTCAGTGATCCAAGATTCATTGCTTATGCACCACACCCAGTGCTCCATGTGCCCTCCTTAATACCCACCAGCAGGCGCACCCATCCCCCTCCCCCGCCACAACCCTCAGTTTCTTTCTCAGAGTCCACAGTCTCTCATGGTTCGTCTCCCCTTCCTATTTACCCCAATTCACTTTTTCTTTCCTGCCCCTATTTTATTTATTCCTTTCCTTCCTCCATTTTATTCCTTATGTTCCACAAGTAAGTGAACATTTTCTTTTTAAATCATTTTAGCAAAACATGAGTGCTTTCAAGAGAAAAAGTAAGCACCAGGCCTACTTTGCTGCTGTAGATTTACTCTCACATGCACGTACAAACGAGGCGGTCCCTTCCTCTCTTGCAGCAAAAGCTGAACTTGAGTGGCCCTCAGCTGGGGAGCTTTTGGGTCACTGAGCGTCATCATTCCTGTGGGAGAGAGTGCAGCCGTGACCAAGAGTGAGGCAGGTCTGTGGACACGTGTGTCACCAAGACGCACGGCTGTGCGGCAAAAAGCACAAGGCAGAGCGCGTGGCATGCCACCCTCTGTGGCTCGGTAAGGCAGGGAGAACGTAGCTCCACTTGGAAATGCACAGGGGGTGGATGCCCAGACACCGGGATGGTGGTTGCCCCATGGGGGTGGGGGAGACACAGCAGGGGAGACTTACCACTCACTGTAAAAAAATGTCACACCTTCTTAAATGGGAGCATAGGAATGTGTTGTGCCTTCAAAGAGAATGACAGTCTAAACACTTGCAAATGAAATGGCAAATCCTCTCTCTTTCAAATAAGAGACATGTAGTCTCTCCCTGGAGTGAGGCTCCGCAGGGAGGCATGCCACCCCTCCGGGCTCCTGGGGTGTGATGGAGACATTTGCCATCCCACCCGCTCTTCCTGTAGGGTGTGGAGACTTGTCCTGTGTAGGGCCAGGGACTCACTCTTCTCAGTCTGGCTCGTTAGGACAATGCCTGACACCAGAGCACTTCAGCTCCCACACCTGGCTCCGGCCAGTTTGGAAATGTGCACCCCTGTGTGCCAGCTTCCCGCCATGGCCCTGTTCGTGATGATGCTCCCCGCCTTCCAGATCAGGCAGAGCCGGCTGGCCTACAGCTCAGCCGGGGCCCCAGAAGGACCCGGGGCCCTTTGTGTAGGAGTGTGGAAAGAGATTCGTTTTTCTCTTGGTTGAATTAGATAGATAACACACCTCCCTTTCCTTTGAAAAAGCAGAACACTGCATTTACACTCTCTTGACCTTGACCGCCCCCCGCCCTGCTCTTATCCCACCTCATCCCCTCCAAAAAGGCGATCACTGTGTACCCTACCAGACATTTTCTTAACTTTCTCTTTTACACCCACGTGCAGGAACCCATGGAAAACAGGCAGCCTGGTTCTGCGAGGCTTGATTTTTACCCAAATTGCATTCTACTGCGTGCGTCATACTGCAACATGCTTTTTCCCCTCCGCCGTGTGTTCTTGGGGCTTCACCTGAGTGTTGAAATAGCCAGAGATCTAAGTCATTCCTTGTTCTGGCTGGTTGTGCACTCAATGGTGAATGGACAAGTACTTTTTTTCTATTTTCCTTCTTTCTTTCTTCTTTTTCCCCCCCAAGGCTTTCCCTTGTTGTGGGAGATTTGGGTCACTGTAGACCCAAATCCTGCTGTCAACATCCTTGTTCACGTCTCTTGGCCCTCGTGTTTGTTTTTCTTGGGAACATACCACTTGCCAGGTCATATGGTGTGAAAGTTTCAGTTTAAATAAACAATGCTAATGTGCCCTTCAAAGTGGCTGTGTTAGCTTATTCTCCTGCTAGCAGCGTTTGAGAACGTTGCCTTCTCTGTGTTCTCGCTAACACCTTTCTTTTTCCCAGTCGTTGGGTAGAAGGTTGAGATCTTGTTTAAATTTTTTCCTGTTTTTCTCGTGAGGTTGCACACCTCGGTGTGTGTTCATTGGCTGTCTCCATTCTCTTGTCTGCGAATGGCCTGTGGGAGTCCTTCACCTCTACTGCGAGATCTTTTGGCTCTTAGAGATATTTTCCAGTTATTTCACTGAGCCTGTAAAGTCGTTTGTTTTATGTAAGTTTCAGTTTTTGACATCATCCGTTTCTCCATCTCGTATTTATTTTTCGGTATGTGTTGATTCTTACTTCTTTTTTAAAAGAAACTCTTCCCTGCCCCTAAGATCACATGGTATTCTCCTATATTGCCTTCTGGCAATTTGCTGTAAATTTTTGAACTAGAATCCTAGGCCCTACCTCTTTGGAAGTGAAATTGGCCGGGGAGGGCCCCAGCAGGTTCGTATAGGCAGTGGGATCTGGACAGCGCCAGTGGGCAGGCCACAGGCCACTCCTGGGAGGCAGGCAGGGAGGCTCAGTCCTCCCTGTGTCCCCACGTCCCTCCCGGTACCTCAACCCTGGCCCGGCTCCTCCATTTTGGAGCGAAATCCAGGACGCCCGCGCAGAGGGACCAGGCGTAGGACTAGACTGTGAGTGGGACTGGGTTCTGTTCAGCAGCTCTCCTTTCGTTCTCCTCCACCTAAGACACTGTGGCCGTCCAGAGATGATCAGACAGCCCCTGTCCCCAGGGCGCCACACAGGGAATGTCCGTAGCCAGCGTGGGAGCAGCCGAGGCCGAGGTGGGGAAGGAGTTCCCCGAGATGACACCAAGAGGCCCACTGATGAGCCCCCGTCCCCCCACCCCCAGCCCAAGCATCCCCTGGTCTCCCAGGAGGAAGCCTCCTTTGTTTTTCCCTAACTGCCCCAAAGCTTCTGAAAAACCAGATGCTCCCTCACTACGAGGTCCTGCTCCCTGGGGACACTTGCCTTTTAGTTTTCTTATGAAATCCCTGGTGGGGGTTTGATGTCTCAACTGCATTTCTGAAAGTTGTTCCGCTTTGGGGTTTTGTCCTTCCTTTTTTGTTCTTTGTGGTGGAGATAGTGGGTCTCCCCCCCCCCAAGCCTTTAAGGTCCCCAGGCTTTATGAGGGAGGGGGTTGCCTGCCTACAAACCCCATGGACACCTATACCCGTGGCTTGCCTGCTTTCCCTGGTCACACCCTCCGGGGCACACCTTCTATGAACGGGGAGAGAGAAGAAATCCTAGGAGTCCTGCTTAGAGAGGGGAAGGTGAGGAGCGGGGGCGAGAAAGGGAAAAAGGAAAGGAAAAGCATCCCTTATGGTTTTGTTTTCTATTTAAAAAGGTAGAAGTTTGTCCTTGAGGAAAATGTGTTGAGTACTGAGTAAAGAAAATAAACCGTGTGCCCAGAGAACATGCTGGAAAGAGTGAAGAGGCTGGCTTCACTTCTGAGTCCAGAGGGCTGCCTGTCTTCCAGTCGGGCACTCACTGGACATTCTGAATGACATAATTTTTAGAAATCTTTTAAGGTCCTTGACCAGGAAAGGGAGGACGTTTCCTGCCACAGAATAAGAAGAAAGCACCATCCAGTAAACCGTGCCTGGTGCTGCTGTTTGCCAAGGGGCTGCTGGCCATCCTAGGCGGGCAGGGCCCGGGGAGAACACACAGAAGCATGAAGCCCTTAAAAGCCCAAAGGGTGCACCGGAAGACATCCCCATGAAGCCACAATCCCAAACAGATTAGCTTTCACAGCGTTAAACTGAGCCGTATTTTTGGAGGCATTGCCGAGAGAAGAGAGAGACTTACCTATCCTCTGTAGATCTGAAGGAAAAAAAAATGGGGGTGGGGGGAATCCTTGGGGAATACCTGAGCCCAGGTTTGTCATCGCCTGCGTTTGGGGCCAGAATTTCTACTCTCTGTGTTCCTTTCTGTCCCCTCCCCCACCCACCCACCACCGGTACCTCTAAGTCAAATGCTTGGTTACAAGCTCTTGATAGACCTCGTTGAGGTGACACAGGTGTCCCACAGCTGGAATGCAGTGATGCACAGCTGTAAATTTGCCGAAGCTCCAACTGTACACTTAAAAACGGGTGCATTTTATGGTGTATACATAACTCATTAAAGGTGCTTCCCAAAAAAGCCCACCTAGCATTCTTCTAATCAGAAAGTTCTTCTAATGTTTCAGTTTTATTTTCTGCACTTGCATTTTTCTTCATAGGGATGCTTTTTTTTTTAACATAGCAAAATCACAATAATACAATTTTTATCCTTCATTTCAAATTTTGAAGTCTTTTCCAATGTCGTTGCAATTATATGTAAATAGGATTTTTTTCGACTTGAGTTTTTAATATGTACTTGTTTTTTTAATGATTTATTTATTTTAGAGAGAGAGAACGCACTCAAGTGGGGAGGGGCAGGGAGAAAAATCTTTAAGCAGACTCCCTGCTGAGCGCAGAGCCCAACATGGGGCTTGATCCCAGGACCCCGAGATCATGACCTGAGCAGAAATCAAGAGTCGGCTATTTAACTAACTGAGCCACCCAGGTGCCCCTAGAAGATTTTACTTTTAAGTAATCTCTACATCCAACATGGGGGTCAAACTTAAAACCCTGAGATCAAGAGTCACATCCTCTACCGACTGAGCCAGCTGGGTGCCCCTGGTTTTGAATATGTACTTCAAAAGTACATCTTCAATACCTTCTCAGTTTAAAATAATTTCACGGAATACAGTGGTATATGGTACAAACATTTAAGTTGTCCCGATACCCCCAACCCATACATGTACTCCCACCATCAATTCTCACTTCCCTTTCCATAGGCAACCACTGTTCATGGTTTGGTTAAACATAATTTTTTAAGTGGGTATATAATTCTGCATGTAATGGGGGAAGGATCATAACTTTTTCCCCTATTTGGGGACATTTAGGTTGTTTCCTCTTTTGGCTTTTTTTTTTTTTTTTTTTTAAACACGGGACAGAGGATTCCATTGGAGCAAATACAAAGCAGACCATAGATTACGTGGTCCTGTGTTACTCTGGTGATGTCAAAGCCATCAAGGATAGGCACTAAATTAGATACCGAATTTGGGGATAATTTCCAAGTAAGAGAAGGGGCCCGGAATACAGTAAGGATTCTATGTTAAGCGCTTCACCAATCTGTTCTCTTTTAAAGCACCAAACATCTCAAGAGAAGGGAGATTATTCCCATCTTACAGGTGGAATACTGTGGTTCATGGGGACCAAATGCCTTGCCCAAGATCATACACTATAATAGTGCGAAGCTCGGCTCTAAGTTGCCAGACACCAGATTGGAAGCTTGATGGTTTTATAACCAAACAGGTGACTCTTGTTTTCCTGACTTCGCTTAATTTAGACAAACACCATCACAACCGTCAACCACCATGTGTCTGCAAGGAAGCACTGAAATGTTACACGGATTCTCGGTGGTTGTTGATTTTAGCTACAGTTTAAGTGCGTCGTGTGCAGTAAATGTTGAACTAATTGCTTTATGTGCTTCATTCAGTTATCACCTTGAAAGGGGTAGGCATTATCCCCATTTACCAGATGAGGAATGTGAAACCCAGAAAGGTTAAAAAAAAAAAATGCCGAGTGTGACTCAGAGGGGGGACTCAGTCCCAGGGGTGTGTGACTCCGAGACCGAGCGCTGGCCAAACTCTTCTGCCTGCCGGAACGCAGGTCCACCCACGAGCCTGTCTCCCATCAGACTGGGCCACCAGACTGTGCCTCATTTTGTTCTCCCTCTCCCCAGACAACAGCGACCTGATTGCCTGCACGGTGATCACCAAGGACGGCGGCATGGTCCAGCGCTTCCTGGCTGTCGATATTTACCAAATGAGCTTAGTGGAACCCGATGTGTCCAGGCTTGGCTGGGGAGTGGTCAAGTTTGCTGGCCTCCTGCAGGTATGATGTCCAGGGACTCTGGAAGCTCTTCTTGGTTGGCTCTACAAACACACAGAAGAATCATCTCTCCAGTTCATTTCTGAGGATACAAGCAATACATGAATAGACCGTCTTTGAAAAACAGTTGAAATACTGCACAGTTAAGGGTCAAGTATTCTTTGACCGAAACCCTCAATTCTTTAAACTTTCTCCTCCATTGTCACTATGGTCTTTCAGAGCTGGTGCTCTGCCAAATGCACATATAAATATAACTACGTGTACTGTTTATAAACACTGTGTACACATACTTGAGAGGCTGTGTGTGTGTGTGTGTGTTTTGTAGTGTCACATTAAACGTATTCTAAACTTTTTTTTTCATTCAATATATGTCTTAGAGCTAACCGTGTTAGTACACGCAGACTTCCTAGTATTCTTTTAACTGCTGTGTGACCATACAAGGCGTAGTCATCATTAGCTACTGCCCTGTGACTGCGGCCAGCTTTTTACCTTTACAAACAGTGCCGCCATGAACAGAACCGTCCTTCCTTCTTGAGCAAGAGTTTCCCTCGGCGGCTCTCAAGAAGCTGGGGTGTGCCTGTTTTCAGTGTTGTGGATGCTGCCACATTCCTCTCTCAACTGATCGTTGTCACCGGCAACGCACGAGAGTTCCCTTGTCCTCACCCCTTTCTAGCAGAGATGAGCTCTGAATTGCCAGACACCAAGTCAGGACTTGGGTTCTCTTAATGTGTGTCTGTCTGCTGGGTGACTAATGCTAGCTCATCGAGTGAAGGGAGCCAAGAACCAGGAGCCCTGAAGACAGCCTTCCAGCTCCTTTGCCCTGTCAGAACCCCCAGGCCCTGAGCGTCCCACTGACTGTCCCCGGCCTGAGGCGTGCCCGGCTCCGAAGCAGCCCATTTCCTTGCTGGGCTGTGTCTGGTTGCCGGCAGGGTCTTGCTCAGGCCTGACCCACGTCCAGCCCTCTGCGGTGTGACCCTCTGGTAGCATCCCACTCTCTTAGGGAGCTGCCCACATGTTTGAAGATGCTATTGCAACCTTCTCTTTTTCCAGATCTTTCCGCTTAAAAAATGTCTTTTACAGAGGGCGATGGGAGGAACTATATGAAGAATGTTTCATTTAAAAAAAGACTCCCATGTAAGAGGTTGTCCATTAGGTGACTTAGTGCTTCTTATTTATCTGGACTTAGGATCAATTTCCTTTAGAATTTAGTGTCAGGAAAGTGTTTTTCTCCCTCAAAGGATTAATACATGTCCTCCGTCAGACAATGAAAGGCACATAAACCTTTCCTTTTGGTCGCCTTCCAGTAGTTACTATTTATTTGTCAGGCCATTGCTGTGTGCCAGGTTCTCCGCATTAAGTGTGTAATATCTCATCTAATCCCCATCTCCACATTCCGAGGCAGACTTTCTTTCCAAAGAGCCCGTGCCAGATTTCACACCTACAAACAGCAACCGTCTCACTTGGGAGGCTCCTTAGCATCTTCCCCAGCTCCTGTAGCACATCCAACTTCCACAACTGCCTCCTGTCTCATGCCTTTATCTTGTGTCGCCTCAAACCCTGCTGAGAAGCAGGTGCTTTGCACAGAATCCACTCTGAGGTTTTTGGGGGGATCCGTCCTTAGCACACTTGCTGTGTGTGAGTTTTCTTCCGCACCTTTCAAATGCAGCTTTCTTCACATGCCTGTGAAAATGGTTCTCCCAGCCCCTTTCTCAGGGCTAGCATTTTCCTTAAGGGACCAGAAATTCTTCAGACACATACAAATGGGTGCCAGAGATGCCCCCTTCTTAAGAGTAGCCAGGAAGAAGCTGGTCAGGAGATGGGTGAATATATCTACGATCACTTCATGTGGCCATAGGCATTTTGGCTTGTTATCTGTCCTTTCTCAGAAGTCAAAACTGCTGGAATCTAACCGTTTGAGTCCCCGTGGCCCCTTGGTGAGGCTGGGGCACCCATTTATTCCCTAGCTTGCTCAGGTCCCCTTGGGAAGGGCCCCAGCCCCCACAGCCAGCACGGGCTCGCTTGGTGTGTCCTCTCTGCGAGGCCTGGTCTGGTGTGTGCCCGTTCCTGACTCAGGCTTGGGAGGGGCTCTTTGAGGGCAAAAAGCCAAGCTGAATTTGGGGAACCCCTTTCCTGATGAGATGCAGACCCCACAGCTTCCGACCCACTGCCCTCCTCCTGAAGCTCACCAACGCCCTCTCTCTGGTCCCTTCCACAGGACATGCAGGTGACCGGCGTGGAAGATGACAGCCGCGCCCTGAACATCACCATCCACAAGCCCGCGTCCAGCCCCCACTCCAAGCCCTTCCCGATCCTCCAGGCCACCTTCGTATTCTCGGACCACATCCGCTGCATCATCGCCAAGCAGCGCCTGGCCAAGGGCCGCATCCAGGCGAGGCGCATGAAGATGCAGAGGATAGCCGGTGAGTGGTGGCCAGCCCGGGCGGCTGTCCTTGGAGCCCTCTCTGGCTCTCGCGCTGAGCCCTGGGAAGAGGTCGCCTGGGGTCTAGGAGCTCACTGCGTTCTGCTGAAGGGACAGAGAATCTGCTCAGAATTCCCTATCCCGCAGGTGTCTGATTCCTAGAGAGTTTCCAGGGCTCCGTGGAAGAGAAGGAGAATCCCCTGAAATCAACCAGGAGGCCGTGAGCAGACAGGTGTCCGTGTGGGACAACCGCTCTCCCGCACAAAGGGGTCTTCTAGCTTATACTTAAAAAATGCTCGGACATTCCTCTTCTGCCTTTGATCTTTAATACTTAAGATCAGAAGGGTCTGTTCTCCCCATTGCTCAAAAGGGTAAACTGAGGCTCGGTGACTTGCCCAAAAGTCACACAAGCAGCTAGTTGGCAGAACCCAAACAAAGAACTTCTGACTCTAGAGCTCATCCCTTCCCCCTCTCCCTCCAGCTCCTGTGAGAGGCAGCCCTGCTTGGTGAGGGGGCCACGATGACCCAGCACTAAACTCGGAAGTCGGCCTACGCGTCATAGGCACTGTGGAGACTTTGTGAGGAAGCCTAACGCTGTCCCTTGCAGGAAGGCCCGAGCTTTCTTAGAAACCAGGGCACTAAAACGAGGGCGTTCCATTCATCAGGGCCGACAGCACGGCATTCCCCCGGGGAAAGGCCTTCTATCAGCTCCTCAATTTATAAGTAGTCTTCCTCCAGACAGCAGCGCCTCTCAGTCCAAGCACCGATGGTCATTCTGGTTTGGTTGCTGGGAGGATTTCCAGCCCACTTGGGGAGGAAGGGCGCCTTCTAAAGCGATTGCTGAAAAATAAACACTTGGCGGGCTGGGTCTCTGGACGTCACAGACTCGGTTACTGACGGCGCGTGCCCCGTTGACTCGCCCAGGCCTGCATCCCAGGCAGTCCCTGTTCCAGCTCTCACTCAGCTGAAACTTGGCCTATGAAATCATTACAGAAGCATTTCGTAATGTGCAAAGTGACTTAAATCATTCAGTCCTTTCTCTGAAGATTTATTTTCAGAAGGTTTTCCGTCGCTGTTGCTCTTGTTTTTAATGTAAAGCGGCCTCTCGCCGCCGGCACGGAGGCTGAATATTCACCGGAACGTTGAGAGCTATGCCGTAAAGTGGCTGTTAGAAGTGACGCCTTCGGTAGTCCTTGAATTGATTTTAAAAAGCCCCTCCAAGTTGCTCTTTCATGAGATATGTTTCTGGAAGGGAAGACAGCAACTGTGACAGACACACACACGCTCATAAATACACACGCACACACGCGGGTAGGTTCGCCCCCACACACGCCTTCCCATGCGCACATACATACACGTGGGAACTATCAGGGCAGAATTGGCCCCATTTGCTCTGGGGTCTGAAATGACACCCACGGCGAAGCCTGGCAAGGGTCTCTTGCGTGAGGAAGCCAAGGATCCAAAGTGGAGACTGGCCAACATCCGTGTCTGAACCCCTTACTAGGCATTGGCTGTGTTTTGAGCTCAGCCGGGACCTTTGGGGTCACACTGGTCTCCCCAGCTCGAGGCTGCCAGCTGCCTGCTTGGCCCCGTCCAAGTGATGCTCCTGGCAGAGCCGCGCCCACTCCAGCTGCGTACCCCGCCCCCCAGAGCCCCGTCACCTTCACCCCCGGCCCACGCGATGAGCATGAACCACGGTGTTGTTTGAACATAGCCCTCCTGGACCTCCCGATCCAGCCGACGACCGAAGTCCTGGGGTTTAGACTTGGCTCCTCCTCTTCCACCCAGCACCTGCCTTTCCGTTTCTACGACCAGTGCCGCCGGGGCAGCAGCGACCCCACGGTGCAGCGCTCTGTGTTCGCGTCAGTGGACAAGGTGCCAGGTAAGCTGTCCCCAGCCCGCGCCGCCCCTCATCCCCGCCTGGGGGTCCAGGGCTTGCTTTCTCGGGAGCCTGTGCGAGCAAGCTTCCCTTCCCCTTGCGGAGTCCGGTCGGCTGGAAGCACCCATTTCTTAGAATTCGTCAGAGGATAGCACAAGATGAAACATGAGCCCTAGAAATAAATCTTGGCTTTCTCTTTGGTATTCTGCCACCTGGGTTTGGTTTTCCAGAGATTTTCTGGGGATGTGGAAGAACTTCTCAGAATTAAGACTGAGAAGTTTCTTGGAAATTTCTTGGAAATACTTAGATTGCTAGTAACAAGGTTGTGGGGAGTAGTTTCCTTCTCCGTGTAGGATGACTAGAGAGACGGTATGCGTGGTTCCTCTTAGAACCCCTGAAGAGGAGAGAGCTCCCCACGGGCCATGTCAGGGGGTCTCATCCAGGAGCCGGGAGCACCTCTTCCCACTCTCTCTAAAGCTCGTCTCGAAATCACCCCCCTCCCAAAAAAGAGAAACATGAAGGGAAACTTCAAATGCAGCTTGCTTCTCCAGAAGGGCCAGGGGCGGGGGCTGGGGGTGGAGGTAGCCTTTCCCCTTCCTGTGCTGGTGCGTCTGCCTTAAGTAAATCCATGTGCACCCTGATCCCTCGAAAGAGAACCTCCCCCGTAGTTACAGAACTTCCGAAAGTTGGCCAGGCCATCCCCTGCAAGCATTGAGGGTTTCAGACTTCAATTGATAAGTTGCAAAATATGTTTGAAAGCAGTTATCGATTTAAGAACAGCTGTTGATTTAAAGTGCCGCCGTAAGGACCCGTCCAAAATCAGGATCCTTCTTTTCCTGCCACTCTGTGATTTATCCTTTATTTGTTCTTTGATTTCATTAGTTTATTTTAGAAATATATATACTGTAAGTTTATATTTTCAAGCCCAAACAGTACGTGATTAAATGAGAAACGAGTCAACTTTGTTCCACAAGGAATCACTATAAACAGTTTCTTGCTTATCATTTTAGAAATGTTCATTTTATGCCATATATGTTTTTTCTTGTCTGTTTTTACACATGGGGTCATACCATATATGTAATTCTGCACCTTGCCTTTTTTTTTCACTTAATTCAGTGCTACATGTCAATGCATATAGATTGACTTCATGCTAATTAATAATTAACTCTTGTATGGTATTTGATTGTATGGCTGGACCAGAAAATCTTTTATATTGCGTTGCATTGATGGACATTTGGGTCATTTCCAGTGTTGTGCTCTTCCAGCACTGTAGAGAACATCCTTAGGATGCCTTGATAGAACTGTTGAAAATCTTGAGTATCTGTGGGATAAATTCTCAGCAGTGGCTCGGCTCAGTCAAAGGGAGGCTTTTCTTCTTGACATATGTAGTCCCAACATGCGCTCTGGCAGTATACCAGTTCACGACGTCACCCACTGCCTATGACTCTTCTCATCCTTAAAACCAGTCTTAGTCCGTAAGACCCACTGTATCCCCACCTCCGTATTCAGCTGTGAAATGTGAGATGATTTCTGCCTCCTCCAGGGTCTGGATGATTTCTTTATTTTTTTTAAGATTTATTTGTTTATTCGAGGGGTGGGTAGGGGCAGAGGGAGAAGGAGAGAGAGTCTCAGGCAGACTGCACTGAGCGTGGAGCCCGACGCAGGGCTTGATCTCACAAGGTCATGACCTGAGATGAAACCAAGAGTCGTACGCTTAACCAACAGAGTCACCCAGGCGCCCGTGGATGATTCTTTGTTAAAAATTGTCCAGGTTTCTTCACATTCTGTAGAAGTGGTTGTTAAGTAAATATAAATGACGGCCATGAGTCGGTTAAACACAGATTGACTTGGTAAGAATTCATTCCTTTTTTCTTCTTTTATTCTTTTTTTTTCTACACCCAGTTTTAATTTGTTATAACATTTCTATAAGCACTCCCTTGTGATTTTTGTCATTGAGTTATAATTGACATATAAAATTTATTAAGAAATTATTTCTTTAGGGTCATTAGTATTTCTTCTCGGGACCGAATGGGTTACGGAGAAAAACCGCGAGCCTTATTTCTGTTCCATCCTTTTTGGAAGAAGGCAAGTGTAAATAAATAAACAGAGCCAAATGTCACATTCTTCGGCATCTGCATAATCATGTCTCTGTTTGCAGAAGGCTTTACAATGCCTGATTGCTAACTTCTCCCACCCTGCCTGGACTCCAGGGGAGAAGTGAGCTCATCCAGTGCTGGGGGTACGGTCCTGTCTACCAGGTCCTGGGCCTGCCTGGCAGGGGGGCTGGCATGGCTGGAATGCCTCTATCCTGTTGCTGGCCCCAGGGTTGGGGTATTTGAGGTTGAGCCATTTGAGACCGTGGCGGGGCAAAGGTAGCCCCCGAAGCTGGCCATCTGCCCCTTCCCTGTCTCTCGCCCCCGGCAGCCCGTGGAAGTGCCGCTCAGCTGTGGGGTGGGGGGTGGGGACATTCACCCCGATGTGCCCCCAAGGGCGACTGCTCTGGACCCTTGGGGAGAGAGGCCTTGCTGCCTTCCCAAACTGGCCTGTGTCGGAGATGTGACCTAAAGACCATGAAATCCATGAGCCTCAGCATGACTCAGACAGAAGGAGGGGAGCTCTCCCCGCCCTGCCCTTCCTTATCACCTGCTGTCTCAGTAGCCTGCCCCACAGCCGCCCAACATCTGGACTCATCCTTGATCCTCCTCTTTCCCATCCCATCCCCACTGGCCTGCTCTGCCTCCAGAGCACATCACATCTTTTGTCCCTGTCTTGGCCACCAGCCCTCGCCCTAGATCATGCAGGAGTGTCTTCGGTGTTCAGAGGCATCCAGCTTCACCTCTTCCCCTTGACCAGAGAGATCTTTCTAGAACATAAATCAGATCCCATCATGCGCCTCCCTGCAACCCTCTAGCAGCTTCCCATTGCACTTGGAATAATACAATCCGAATCTCTCACTCTGGTCTTGTGTGTGGTTGTTGTGAGATTAGCCCCAGCTGGCCTCTCAGATGCAGCGCCCCCCCCCCACCCCACCACTTCCTTCCGTCCCACACCCCAGCCGTACCAGCCCCTGCTGCTCCTCTGAGTCATTGCTTCTCAAAGTTTTGGCCTCAGGATCCCCTTTAGACCCTTAAAAAATATCTCAAGGATCCCAAAGAGGTATAGTTTATATGGATTATATTTATTTATATTTCAGGTAGTACAAATTAAAACTGAGAAACACTTTATTTACATACTTATTTTTAAATAAAAATAAACTCATCACATGTAAATATAAATAATATAGTTTTTAATGAACAATAACTGTTTTCCAAAGCAAAAAAAACAAACAAAAAACCTCATGTTTTATATTTTTGCAAATCTCTGTAATATCTGGCGTAATAGAAGGCAGCTGGACTCCTGCATCTGCTTCTGCTTTCAGTCTGTTGTCATAGCATGCATTGTGTGCCCTCTGGAAAGCTCCCCCACATACTCCTGGGAGAGTGAATGTAAAAGGAAAACGCTGTCTTATTAACTTTATGTGACTAGTTCTGACCCTGGAAGGCCCCCAGGGTTCCCCGGACTATGCTTTGAGAACCACTTCTCCAAGTCACTGGCCTCTGTCCTGTTTTAGGGCCTCCTCACTGGATGTGCTTCCCCAGACCTGTGTGTGACTGCCTCCTCCTACTGCACAGGCCTCAGTCTGCATGCCACCTCCTCCGAGAGGCCTTTCCTGCTTCACCCCTCCGTCCTCCATCCCATTAGCCTGCTTTATTTTCTCTGCAGTTCTTTACCTGGATGGACTATTTGGGTACCTGACTGAGGTCTTCCGAACAGAGAAAACCACTTCCGTGGGGGAGCTGGTCTGTCCTGTTTGTTGCTGTACCTCCACACCTAGCCCTGTGCCTTCATTCAGAATGAGCCCACCCTGGTGCTTTGCACAGCTTAGCACAGGTCTCACGAATGCCTTCTTCCTGCATGAACACCAGGAAGACGAAGTTCTCTCTGGGTCCCTAGACCTCAGGTTGTTTAGTCTGTGGCACTTGGACTAGGGAAGGGACACCAGAGAATGGAGCCTTCGGAAGAGCTTACGCAGAATTTCCTCACCCGCACCTTGGGGGTGGTCATCGGAAGCATGGCCTAGGTTGGCCTCTGATGCTGTGGCATCCGCCGCGGCCGTCTGGGTCCATGAGCATAGCCTTGCCGCCCCCACCCCACTCAGGGAGTGGTCTCGCTCGGTGTCCCTCACCCTAGGCCACACGGCTGCCAAACCCCGGGCTGCCAGACCCGCCGGGGGATAATTCACGGTGGAGAAGACGGTTCTGGCTGCCTGCCCCGGGCCGACTGCCGGAGGAGGTAGCTCTCTCGTGACGCATCTTCCGATGTCATCTGCAGCCCAGGTGGTCATCACGGAGCGGTTTGTCCCCCCTTTACAAGCTATAAATGATGATATTTGTTGAAAATGTACCTTCCGTTTCCTTGGAAGAGTTACTAAAGTAGAATATAAATCAGGCCTCTTAGGCGACTAGCCATTTTGGTATATTTTTCTTTTTCCACTGGACTTGGAGAGAAATCACAAATCCTCTGTATTGGCCGATTTCATGTTCATGGCTCTCGCCCCTGCAGAACGTTCTGCTCCACAAGGGTAGAGGCTTGGGTGCACGCCAGGCTGGGGCGGCTGGGGCATCAGCAGGCAGCGCGTCCAGGTGCACAGGCGCGACCAGCTCTAGAGTCGGCCTTTGAGATGTAGCTTCCGTGGTTCGTGCCCTCGAGGACTTGTCCCACCAACCCACAGTGACAGCTGACTGCCGGAATCTGCTAGGGAGGCGTGGTGTCCAAAAACGAGACCACCGAGGCTCTCTTTCTGTAAACACCAAGTGGACCAGACCACCCCAGAACAGAAGCTGTTCCCGGATTTGTCCTGGGGCTGGGCCGGGGCAGGGCGGGGGGGCGGCGTAGACAGCAGTCTCCCATCAGAGGGCCAGGGCTCTGGCCTCCCCGGGCAGCCTTGACCCCCCACTCTGGACCCCTTCTGGCCCAGAGGCCGCTCACAGGTGTCCACCTGGCAGGTCATGGTGACATGGGGGTGGGCAGAACACGGTCCCTCTCGCTCAGGCCCTCTCCTGCTTCCCAGTTCTAATGCAAACTTCAGCCTGGAGCCGTCCATGTGGCTGGTTCCTTCTCAGCATTCAGGACTCTGCTCAGATAACCTGTTCGGGGGCGGGGGGGACTCCACCGGGGGCCCCGACCTACCCCCAGGTCCGCTCTGTGCGGCAGCTAGTTTTTGTGTGATTGAGGTGAAATTCACACAACAGAAAACGTTTTGCAAGGATACAATTCAGGGGCGTTTAGTGCATTCAAAGTCTTGGGCCACAACCACCTCTGCTAGTTCCAGAATAGCTTCATTGCCCCCCAAATAAAAACCCATTCCCATTGAGCGTTCACTCACCATTCACCCTTCCCCAGCCCCTGGCAACCATTGCTCTGCTTTCTGTCCCAATGGACTTAACCCGTTCTGGAGGTTTCATATACATCCTACATTGTGTGGCCTTTTGTGTCTGGCTTCATTCACTTAGTGTCATGTTTTCGAGGTTCCTCCACGTTGTAGCATGTGTCCGAGCTAGCCACTGTGTGGCCGGACCACATCTCATTCATCCATTCTGTCACCCACTGACGGCCACGTGCCTGGTTCTCACCTTCGGGCGAGCGCATACGGCGCTGCTGTGAGCGTGCATATGGCAGTTTTTATTTGAACGCCTGTTCGCAGTTCTTTGGAACGTCTACATCAGAGTGGAATGGTTTTTCCCACAGTCTTCAGAGCCCTTGCCGTGAGCTGAAGTCGACCCATTTGTCGTCTTGTCTGTGTCGCTTGCCCTGCACTCGCCTGGGGTTCCCGTTCGTCTTACCCTTAGCTGCTGACACTTAGTGAGCAGGTGCTCAGTGACTGTCAAACACGGGTTCGGGACAGGGCTGGAGGCTGGGCTGGGTGAAGCGCTCGGTGTCCCATTTAAGGCCCGGCAGCAGGGGCGTTGCTGTCCTGCTCAGCCCCGGCTCTGGCACCCGCACCGGTTGGCTCAGGATGCCAGCTGGAGAGTCCGACTTCATCCCACGAGGGCCAAGCTCTGCTTTACTCTCTTCCCATCCCAGCTTCATGGCCTCCAGGATCCAGGGCACCAGCTGCCTCTGAGCAAACATGCAAATCCCCAAGCGCAGGGGGAGGGCTCAGCTTTCCACAAGCCTTATCGTTATCAGAGGCAAACAAACCGGCCCTATCAGTCACTGACCCAGAACACTTAATAGTTCTGTGGAAAGGCAACGCGGTTCCAGAGCCAACCCTTGGCAGCTGAGTAACTGAGGAAGAATGCAAAGATTACAGTGTGCTCGGAGCCAGCTGAGCTGACCACGAAGCCTCGGACTGACAGCCAAAAAAAAAAAAAAAAAAAAGATCAATGTTTAATTCATAGACCTCAGTCCTGACTTCTCTCCTGGGATCACGTACTAGGTGCTAATGTCATCTCGTGACAGTGTTTCCCAGAAACTAATTTTTTAGGCCCATTATTTTTCTTGTTTCCGATGATAACACTGGAGCCAGTCCTCTCCTTCCAGCTCCCCAAGGCAAGAAGAATGCCCTTTCTGGAGCCACACGGGACAGAGAACCTCCCTGTCACCTCCCTCCGGTCTCCTCAGCGCCCCACGCCCCCCTTCCTCACCCTACCCATCACCCCTCCCCGCCTTCAGCTCCCCTGCCAGACACTCTAGCCCCTGGGTCAGTGAGTTACAGAAACTTGATTCTGACCCTGAGGCCTGTTTTTTTTTTTTTAAGCAAGACGTATTGAGCTGCTAAGCACTTTCAGCAATTTTCTCATTTGATCCAACAACCCTCAGAAAGAAGATTTTGCCATTTTCCTTTTGTGCCTGTGAGGAAACAAGCGGCCCAAGGTCACACCACATGCCCCTTCTCCCCACGAGGCCATGAACTTGGGGCGGCCTGCCACAGACCTCTGATTGTCAGAGGTTAGCCATACAGCCCCCGTTAGAGAGGGCACTGTTGGGGCGCAAGCATAGGCTTAGCAGTCCCCATTCCTGTCTTCTGTGCATCACACTCACGCGCTCGAAGGCCCACCTGGGATCAGGGATAAACCTGCCAAGGAGCCCTACGGAAGGACACTCTCCGTTCCCCCGCAACCACCACTTCCAGACTGGGTAGAGTTCGGGGTCACATGAAGGCTCATCCTTGTATAGATTCGTTCCTGGTCCATGAAAACCAAAAAACAAAAACAAAAACAAAACAAAACAAAACAAAAAAACCAAACCAGAAATGAGACTTAAAAACCTTGCCAGTGCAAAGGCAGCAGGATTTGAGCTCCCTTCACAGCTTTCTGGCGGTCGAGTCTAAGAGGGCAGGCTCTGAGCAGCTGGGTCAGCGGCGTGGGAATCAGGTTCCACGAAAAAACATCGCTGAGCTGAGTCCTAAGGGTCCCTGCTTTCCACGCCTCTTCTTGGAGCCCCCAGGACAGCCACGAAGAAGGGTATGAGCACAAAGCCCGCAAAGAACCACGTTTCTGAATCAGGGCCTGGAAGGTTCCCTCACCTGGAATGTGCCCCCAGATTTGGACTCTTTCCCAATCAACACCCGGGGTCTGAGCAGCACTCTTGCGAAACAGAGCACACAGCAGACAGAGACAGCCTTCAGGTCCCAGATGAGCCTTGCTGGGGGGTGGAGACAGAGAGGAGGAAAGAGTTCCAAAGAATTGAATGTTGCATCACTTTTCAGGGTCATTCCCCACCTCAAACTGTCAAAGCAACTGTGTGCCCGGGAGCCTCGAGGTGGGAACAGCAGGTCAGAGAGCAGGGAACACGGACGGCCCAGGTCGCTCATGGAGCAGAGGGCGGAGAGCCTATGCCGGAGCTCGGGGGAAGAGACCGGACCCCAGCTTCACTCTGCCCTTTGACCTTGGCTCCACTTGGAAATGTTCTGTTGGCTCAAGTGGGCCCCCAGGGGCAGCCTCGTGGGCAGCGCAGAATGGGCGGGCACGTGGCAGGGCAAGTGGCAGGGCAGCGTGCCCATGTGTGCACACACGCCTGTGCCCGCCCTGGAGAACGCAGCTCCCATTGGCTCTCGGTACCATCAGCCTTCCGAGGACGGGTCGAGCACGTGTGTTGCAGGGCAGTTGGGAACAATGGAAGAGCACCAAGAAAAGACAGGAGGCACTAAATCTCTCCACCCTCGGGTGTCCGTGAAGCAAATCCAGTGTCCTCTCCCATTGCTCTTGCCGTTTGTCCGTCCCGGGCTTTTCTCAGTAGCAGTGTTTGCTGAGGCAAGAGTCAGCAGAAGCACGCAGCTTAGCCCAGCCCTGGAGCAGACAGTTTGGTTCAAGTCCTGGCTCCACCTTAGACTCGTGACATGGCCTTGGGCCAGTTGGTTCGCCCCCTGCACCTGTTTATTCATAGAACAAATATGGATGTGCTTAACACTCCTGAACTGTACACTAAAAAAGATAGGATGGTAAATCTTATGTGTATTTTACCACAATTCGAAAGAAAAAAAAAGCAGGCTCGAAAATGTCACCCACCTCATTAGGCTGTCGTGAGCATGATAGGAGTTAATTCACATAAGTGCCTAGCAGGACGCCTCTCGCGTGTGCAGTGTGCAGCGAAGGTTAGGCTCTCGGTATTTTTTATCGTCATTGTTATTAGTCAGGGCTGACCCTCGGGACCCTAAATAATAGGTTCCCTTTCTACATGTTAAATCGGTTTGCACAAAGTTAATCACCCAGCAGCTCCTTCTGCTGTAAATAACAGAGACACGCCGCCATTGCGTAGATTTGCTCATTCAGAAAGACTTTTCATCAGGTGCTGATAAAACACTAGGGCAGAATTGACCTCCTGCCAAAGGGCCATGAGGACTGTGATTCTGGGCTGTGTCTGAGGCCCCGTAGCTCATCGAGGCAGAGCCAGGGCCACAGAAGAGCAGAGATCTCTGGCAGAAGCCTGGAACAGGCCCGCTCCCCGTGACACCACCGTCACGTGTTTCCTGTCTCTCTGAGCAGGGCAGTTCCCGTGCCACCACGCGACAGCCCTGGGAGGCTGGTGTGGCTCTGCATTCGGTGGACCAGGAAACCTGAGCTCGGGGAGGGGGAGAGCCTGGCCGGCTCCATGAACCTGTGTGTTCAGCATTGAAGGTGATTGGGTGGTGGACACCTGGGAATCAGCTGTGCTTTGGGAACCCCGTCAACTCTTCCATCCCATAGCAGGAGCCAGGAGCATGGAAACCAGCAGAGAACATGACTGTATTCTGTGGACACAAGTGTCTACATCCAAAGGAAAAGCACATGAAATTATTTGAAGAGACTTTATGAGCCTTTTTCTATAGGTGTTTATTTTTTGCTGCTGAGTCATCTTTTCTGCCACCTGCAGGCTCTCATTAGCAGACAAGTGATAGCAAATGACTAGGATCAAAGGCTGGCTTGGGGGTGGAGTGTAAAACCTGGAAACAGAGAAGACTCCAGCCCTCAATTCTATCTGTGAATTGGAAAAAGACCACCTTGAATTGATTTTTACCTTAAAATATCTCTGAGCTAGCTTAAGGAACCCAAAGGTTCCCCGGAACTGGGTTTGAGAACCACTTTACCACTTCCGAAGGGCCAGTCACAGTGCCTGCCTTGGGATCCCAGAGGATGCATTGCCAACCAAGTGGCTCTGCTGAGCGTGCAGACGGCTAGAAGGAGGAGTTGTGAATTCATGAGGCCCCTCCGAAGAGTGGGAAGAAGCAAAGCAGAAGCCAGGCATGGGACACAGTAATAGTGTTCACAGAGAGGCGTCTGTCTTCGGGTCCTCCACAGGTCCCTCCCCTTTGTGTCCATTTCTTCCTGGCCTCTTCAAAACACAGAAGCTCCTCGGGGCCAGAGAGGGGACCACCAAGGAGAGAAGAGGACAACAGGTTTACGAAGGAACTGGCATTTTTTCAGAGGAACTTCCAAGAGTTCCCGGGAAGTGACATGACAAATAGACCAAGAGGGTCCGGAAAGAGAGGACGTGTGTTTCCAGGGGTCTCTCAGGAGTCAAACAAATGGCGTGTCGAGCACACCAGACTGGACAGGGGAGAGGCGTGCACGAACAGGTTGTGCAGAGCGAAGAGGCGGGTGTGGTGGGGACAACACAGAAAAGGCAGGAGGGAGCAGGCGACATTTGGTGGCACAGGGCAGTGACAGCAAGGCAGGCTGCAAAGCTGGGCGGGGCCCAAATGGCGGAGGGCTTGCCACCTGCCACGGGCTTGGATGTGTACTCCGGGCGCCCTTGGAAGCCCTTGGCGGGGCCAAGGCCAAGGAGTGCGGAGTCAGGGGGCTTGGGTGGCGTCAGGAAGGGCAGCGGAGGAGGGTGTGGGCACAAAGGACACGGAAGGCCCGCTCTGCTCCTGAGTTGGCGCGCCGCACCTGCGCGGTGGGTGGTGCCCTTGGCAGGGGTGAGAAGCCATCTCTCCGTGGAGGTCCTCCCTTCCTCAGCTCGCTGTGCCTCCTTCTAGACCTTTCTCTCTGTATGTGCCTACCCTGCCTGCACTGCAGTGTTTCATGGCCTTTGTATCTTTTCCACACAGACGATCACTGTTTTCACTCAACAGCACGCCTTGGATTTTTTTTTTTTTCCCGTGAGTTCGTCAGAGTGCCCGCTCTCATTTTTACTGCTGCTGAGCCGTCCGTCAGTGGGCAAACCACCGTTTATTTAGCCAGGCCCCCACTGACGGGCATTCAGGGTGAGGCCAATTTTTTGTCCTGAACAAAGAACGAGTGCTCCGTGCACCGTGGCGCAAGGGTTTCCCTGGAGCTAGTAACCATGAAGTGAGTCCCGAATTGTCCAGGGCTGCGGCCCTAATGGGGCTTGGTGACCAATGAAGTGCGTGGGTGGAGGGACAGAGAGGCTCCAAGGGCCAGTTTACGTCAAGCCGTCAAGGAGTCTCTCTTTCTCTGTGGACCTTCTGTGTGCATGTGGCTACCCACAGCATTCTGATGATCCCGACTTGTGAGCCAGCAAAATCCTCATTACTTGTGGATGTTGTTCCGTCCAGGAGCCTTCAGGAGCTGCGATGACTGGAAAGGTTCCCAGGAGTGGGCGCAGGGCCTTCAAGGGCTGGCCTGCCCTGCGCTTGGCTTGTCGCCGACAGGGCATGATGGTACCCCCTGTGGGTTCTCCTCTGACCTCCTGGCTTCTCCGCTGGGGTTAGGACTTTGTTCAGTTCTTTTCTCTCTCTAGCCAGCATCCCATGACTCAGGACAGCTTCCTTTATCTGCGGCTGTCCAGCCGTGGTGTTTTGTATGAATGTGCTTTTCTCCAGAAACACGGTATTATTTGTTCAACATCTCAGACTCCCAGAGGGCCAGAAGTCAATATTACCCCAGTGTGGCAGGAATAGCTGTCTTGTGACATCTCTTCACACTTAAACAGCCTGTTCCTGGAGCCCCAGAGTGATTGCAAAAAGACAGCCCAAAGCCCATCCAGTCGGGGCCGATGAATTGTTTTATTTTGTCTCCATTGCTGCCTGCCATGAACTCACCTGAAATCACCACGTGATTTGGGCGTTAGATGCTTCAAATGCATGAAATACTAAGTTTGGGGGATGATTTGCACTGACTCCTCTGAAAATATGTGCAGGTTTGGTAAGAATTCAGGTGCATACCAAATGTGGCATACTTCTAACTTCGCAGACTGTGTGAAGCTCCAGGATCCCATCTATTGAATGCTTGCTAGGCACTCAGCGAGTTGCTTTATATAAAATAAAGAGAGAAATGGGTAAAAACTGTCACGTCGCTAACGCTGCTTTTGCAGCTGGCACAAGCGAGACTCCAATGCAGAGCCCTTACCCAGGGTCCCAGAGAGCTTGAGCCTGGTTTCAAACTCCAGCCCTTTGTGATGCTTCTACCTGCTTCCTGAGAAAAAGGTTATCTCTTGCTCAGTGTTCTTTCCTTTCTTGCTAAGTCGACTTCAAGCTTCTTTGGAGCTTCTGAGATCAAGTGGCCCTTTGTTGTGGCTTTCTGAGTACGTTGACTTCACAGGCTGACAGTTAGGCCTTAGGTGCTGGGTACGAGGCACACTCCAGCCTCTCAGGTGAACAGGTCCTCAGAAATCATGGGGGGCGCCTGGGTGGCTCAGTGGGTTAAAGCCGCTGCCTTCGGCTCAGGTCATGATCCCAGGGTCCTGGGATCGAGGCCCGCGTCGGGCTCTCTGCTCGACAGGGAGCCTGCTTCCTCCTCTCTCTCTGCCTGCCTCTCTGCCTAGCTGTGATCTGATCTCTCTCTCTCTGTGTCAAATAAATAAATAAAATCTTTAAAAAAAAAAAAAAAAAAAAGAAATCATGGGTTCAGTCCAGTGGCAGGAAGAGTCAGTGTTGACGGAACGAGCCTCCCACCCCTACCCTTAGTATCCTGGAGAATGTTCTGAGGTAGTTGACATTTATAAAATCGTAGACATTCTGGAAAAATGCTTTTTAAAAAAGAAAAACAGATTTCCAGCCTGATGCCCAGGGAACACGTCGCACAGCTCAGAGCAGCGTCTGGTGTCCTGAAACAGTGTCTGTGCTGTGGGGGCACGGCCCGCTCCTTGTCCCCTCTCTGACCTCCTCCTCCCTCCACCTCAGCAGAAGGCAGGTGCAGAAAACACCTGTACCGCCTCGTGTGCCCGCTGGGTCAGCAGAGGGGCCCTTCGTGCCTGCTGGGACACCCGCAGCCTCAGCAGCTTACAAGCTCCCAACATTCGGGCGTCTGCCGCATGCTCTAAACCACCTTGGGGGAGGTAGGCCATCACTTCTGGCCTCGTGGCTGGGGCTCTAGCCCCTTGCAGGGCAGCTGGCCCAGCTCCCCCGGGCCACTCACAGGTTTTCTCGCTGGTGCTCTTGGCCTCTGCCAGTCAAGGGGACTTCTCGGCATCCGCTGGGCGAGAGCCACCCGAGCCAGCGCCACCTCAGCCGCTGTGCATTCTTCCGGCAGCACACACCGAGCACCTCCCGCAGCTCCGTTCCTGGCCCTCATGCAGTGGGCAGGCTGTGTGGCGGAAGCAGACGTGGAAATGGGGTGTCCTCTGTGCCAGAAGTCATGAGGGGAGGGGGGCAGGTGCAGACAGCTGAGCCACCAAGAGGCCCGCTGCTGCTGGCATGCAGGGGCTGAGGGATGGTGGGTAGAGGAAGAGGTTGCTCGGGCTGGGGGGAGATGCGGATTTCACCCGCGCTCTCTGGACTTCAGGCCGGCCAGTGCAGAGCTGATCCAAGATTGTCTGAGCCCCTGGTGGCCGCTGGGTGGGGAGCGCATTGGAGACGGCAGTGCAGGGGCAGGGTGGGTGCCCCCGTGGTTAGGGTGGTCCGTGATGGGTTGGGGAGCACCTTGCCTGGTTGTGACAGACGTGCTCCTGAGGTTGGGACTGTCCCTTTACGTCCCCGTGTAAGCACCTCAGGGTCCGCAAAGCACTTCCCGTGCACACTCTCACGAGGGGAGGGGAGGGGGGAGCCAAGGCCCTGGAAGTGAGGTGACCAGCCAGGTCGAACCTTCAGGAAGCCCCCGTGTGCTTTGCCCTCTACCCCTCAAGCTGTTGGGAGGTCGAAATGGCTGAATGGCTCGCCTACCCCTGAGGAGCGTTTTCTAGGGCTCACCGCGTCACCAGCACCTAACTCAGTGTCTCCACCGTCCGGGACACAACAACCTGGGGAGGAAGGCCCTGTTACTATCCCCACTTAAGAGCTGAAGATCGTGAGGCCCAGAGAGGCTGAGAAACTTGCCCCAGGTCGCACAGTGGTCGGGGTGCTGCCAAAACCCACTCCTCTGCCCCCTCACCGCAGTCTGCTCAGGGCCTGGGGACCCGAGGACATTCTTAGCCTTGCCCTGGGGGAGCCGCATTGGGTAGCTGGGATGCCATGATCTCAACTGCAGCCCCTTGCATGTGCTCCCCGAGCCCGGCTCCACTCCTGGGCCGAGAAGGGTTTCTGAGCGCGCCTGTCAGCGCGCTGAACACTCCAGCCCGAGATGCCTGTGCCTGGCGCACAGCGCTAAGTGGCTGTCTGGGCTTCCCCAGGCTAATGGACATCTGCCCAATAGGTGTGGTGTATCAACAGCCTTTGCTCCTACTTTTTGTAGCCTGGGCTGGCTCTCAGCCAGAACTCTTTTTAAAATAAATAAATAAGTAAAGCCCTGACCTGCGGTGTGGGAAACGCTTGTGTGCCCACTGAGCACGGGAGCCTCTGCCATGGAGATGTTGGTGTGCTGGTCCGGGGTGAATTTAGAAACCCTCTGGAAGGTTCTAGGGCTGGCCTGGCACCTAGTTGAGCTCTTCAGTGACATGAGCTTGGGGTGTTCAGCTCCTGGCCGTCGTGGCTCCACACAGACCGGCTTCTGTGGAAGTCGTTTGTTGAGCATACGTGTATTGAGCATCTGCTGTGTGGCAGGTGCTGGGCTGGGGTTTGAGGTGACACTCGTGGCCCTGCCACGTGGAGCCTGCACTCTTGTAAAAGTAAGAGCACTCTTCGTATACTTGTACCAGCAGGTGACTAGCTGGTAACGGGGAACCTGGTCTTCTCCAGTGGGGATCAGGGAGGCTTCCCTGCAAAGGCGGTATGGGCCAATATGGGAAGACTTGCTGGAGCAGACTGGATGGGAGGTGACAAGGTGTTCCAGGCAGGGGACAGCACATGCAAGGAAGCTGAGCACGGAGTGAGGGCCCAGGCTCCCCCGGCTCCCCGTCACTGTGACAGTCATACTGCTCCCCTCGGTGGCCCATCTTCTGTGCTTCCAGCTCCGTATCAAGCATGTTCATGGATTCATTGTCTCATTTTCCGAACCTGCCTGGGGAGAGGCAGACCTCGCCCATTGTGCCATCGAAGTTTCCTGAGACCCAGGGTGGTTAAGGAACTTACCTAGACTTACACAGCAAGTCAGCGACTCCAGTGTTCCATCCTCCCTCTGCCGGACCCTGGCCCCTGCTCTTGCCAGCCTCCCTCTCTGTGTTCTTATTTTTATTCGTATTTCCTAGCCTCTGTTACTACTGCTAGGGCTCAGAGGCCTGCCAGAAGGATCAGCACCCCGTAACTAACAAGCCCATGGAATGATAATTACTTGTGAGTTATTGACCTCCAATTTGCAAACAGCTAGAAGCCCCAGACTGCACTTTGCAAGTGTTTCCTATCCCTGGTGTGTGGCTTTTTTTCCAGCAAACCCCTCGGGCAACTGATGCCCAACCCTGCTTCATCCACCTTAGAGTAAGCACATCCCTGAGCCTTGGTCAGGACCCCATCCACACAAGTCACAGCCGTGCCTTCCCCAAGGAGTAGAGGGGCTGAGTGCGCTGGGCAGTGTCCGGGGGTGTTCCTCTGGCCTCTGGTTGGAGAGTGGTTTCATTTACCAGTTGCGGAAGGCGATAGGGCCTGCTCAGCTCAGAGAGGCTTGTGGGCCAGCTCCTTGCTCCTGCAGACAGGTGGACCTGCCCTTTTATAGTACAGTACCCCCATGGCTTCTGTGAGATGGCCAACTGGGTGGCCAGAAAGTCAGTCAACTAGGACCCCTCACTCACCCAGAAAATCCTAGGGGACCTGTCCTCATGGTTTCCTGGGGGCAGACGCACAGCCTTTTAGAACCACGGAGTCCCAGCCCTTGGAAGATCTTCTCCAGCCAGACGCCCTAGGCTGAACCAGCCTAACCCTGCCTCTGGCCCCCCCAGCTCTGGCTATGCATTTCTAGAATCACCCTGAGAGCACTGGAAAAGCCCAGTGCCAGTTAAAGCCTAGTGAGGAGAGGGTCATTGGTGTTTTTTGAAGCTCCCTGGCTCATTCTAAAGGCCATCCAGTCTTGAGAACACTGTTAGAGATGAAGAGATCTCTTAGGTGGCATAACCAGAGGATCTGGGTGACCACTGGGTCAGATGCTGTGGCCCAATTGTCATTTCTTTAATCCACAAATCTTCACCGAGCTCCTGCCATTGGCTTGTGCAGCATGGGGCCCAGCATGACTGAGATCCCTTCTCCGTAGATCTGATGTGCCCCTGTGGCCAGCCCCGTCAGCTGTAGCCCAGAGATGGATGGACAGCTTGGTGGGCTGGGGTCATGCTCAGACAGGCTCCCTCCTCCATCAGAGCAGCTCCTCCTTAGTGAGTTTGGAGTACTGGGACATTCAGGGTTTGGGAGCACATCTGTCTGGTGCCCTGGGCCCAGTTTCAGGAGAGAGCAGTGCTCAGCATGGTTTCAGGACTCCTGTCATGGGCACAGCTCTGTGCCACGCTCTGCCAAGAACCGGGGAGTAGAAGGTTCTGGATGGGCCTTGCCTTCCAGGAGTTCCTGATGTCCTGGGAAGACCACACCTTACACACTATCACTACGTAGTCTGATCCCTGCCGTAAGGGCATGGGAGCCCAGGACAGGGACGTCAGCCCAACCAGAACTGGAAGGCATGGAGGGTTCCAGAAGAAGGTCTTGATGGACAGGCCAGGTTAAACAGAGGGCATCCCGGGCAGATGAGGGCAGGCTCTGGGCAGTGCAAACCATGGTATGCACGTGGGGCCAGCAAGCAGCCTGAGATGTGTGGGGCAGGAGGCAGCAGGAGATGAGGCCACGTGGGACCTCCTGTGCAGGGTTGACTGTCTTGGACTTTGTGGAGGAGCCCATGGGGGCTGCTGATGGGCTTCAAATTGGGGCAGGTGGGCGCTGGTGCTGAGGCTGCCATCTAAACTGACCATACACTGACCTGGCAGCTGGAAGACAGGGTCATTCACAGGGGCCAGCTCCAGGCTGGGCTGCCCATGGGATCTGATGACTTAACTTAGTTGGAAAGAAGCAGCAGCTGAAAACAAACTCTTACATACAGCAGCTGGAGAGCTAAGCGTTCCTCCACTCCAGCACCAAAGCTCCCTAGGCCTGTTAGTGTACCTGCAAAATGTGGTCAGGATCCAGGCCCTCCCACCACTGTACCCCATCTCCTAGGCTGGGATTGGCTCACTTTTCTTAAAGGGCCCGGCAATCAGTATTTTAGGCTTTACTGCCCATGTGCTGCTTGTCATAGTCTGCCTCTACCATTGCAGCCAAACAGCCCCTGATAATATGTAAATGAGCGGGCGTGGCCCCATCCAGTAAAACGTCACTTAGAAAAACAGGCCCACTGCAGGATTTGGGATTTGGCCTGCAGGATATTGTTTGCTGACTCCTGACCTTGGCCTTCAGAATTGTCCCGATCACCCTGCCAACCTCCACCCACCTCCCCACCCCAAACCCCCACACCCAGGCCTCTTCAGTCTGTTCCCAGCATCGTAGCTAAAAAATCCTTTTTCGGGTATAAGTCATCATGTGTGTCTTCTGCTTAAATCCGTCACTGGCTCCCTTTTCATTCAGAGTGAAAGCCAGATTCCTTGCAGCGGCCCCCAAGATCCCACACAGTCTAGATCCTCAAGCCCTCACATCTCCCCAGTGTCCCCCTGGCCAACTCCAGGGCAGCCACAGGAGTCCCTGGCTGAGCCTTGTCGTGGCCCAGCCTGCCCGCCTTCCAGTCCCTGCACTGAGCGCTCTCATCCCAGGTACCTGAGTGGCTCTGTCTTCATTGCCTTACGGTTGCTGGTCAGAACTCTCTCTCTGGAGGTGCTTTCTGATCATCGTGTGTAACTCACAGCCCTGCCCCCTCCCGGCACTCCAGACGCCGCTGCCCTGCTCAGTTCTCTTCATAGCACTCCTTTCCTCCCAGCATGCTCTGTTTCTTCGTTGTCTCTCCACCCCATGCCCCTGTCCTTCCCCAGCCCATTATTGAACTATAGGCTCCAAGAGAGCGGATGCTTTGTTTTGTTTTCCGCTAAATGCCCAGTTCCTGAAACTGTACTGGGAGGTGTGCCATAGAGATGGTGCTTGGAAAGTACTGGATGGGTGGGTAGGTGCATGGATGGATGAATGCATGAATGGTTGAATGGGTGGGTGGATATAGAGGAAGAGAGAGAGATTGATGGATGGAACCAACAGATCTCCAATACCGCCTTTACGTGTTCGACATTGTTCACTGGGGACTCTGGGTATATGCTGAACACACTAGTCCCTTTGGAGCTCCCAGGCCCTGTGGATGCCACAGAGGTCAGCCATGATCAGGGCCCTGAAGGAACCAGCGGAGAGCTGGGATGGTGTGCAACATAGGGATCAGACCTGGCAGGAAGTCCAGGGAAAGCATCTCCTGAGGAAGGGTTGTTGGCCTGGGAGGAAGTGGAGGAGCCAGGCTGGGCAGGAATCCATCCCAGACAGGAGTCCACACACACAGACTCTGATGCCTGGGCCCACAGGCCGCCCAGATCCCCAAGGAATGAAAACATTGCTATCCAGGTGATAACCTGCCACCAGTTTGTGCACAGAATTCCTCTTTGTTGTCACTTTCCTCCCTGGCCAGCTAAGTGGGGTGCAGGGCCCAGTCCAGTTTCCTAGGAAGGGGTTCAGCCTGGCATTCCCAGCAATGACCCAGGTCTCTTCCTGTGTGAGCAAAGAGCATGGAAGGAAGACTTTGACCCAGGACGTGTTTCTGAAGAATTCTTTTGGAATAGAAGTTCATGGGCTCGGGCCTGATGTGAAGAACAAAATGTTTTATGCCACGTGTAGGAGAACAAATGGCAGAATCTGGAGTGGGAGGTTTGTTAAAAGACCAGGTTATAGACTCATTAGTGTAACTGGGGAATCAATGTGTTTGTAGCCCGCTACTGCAAGTTACAATCTCAACTGGTTAGAAGGGGGTCGAAAGTGTTCTAAAATTGATTGTAGTGATGGATGCACAGTTCTGTGAATAGAAAACAGTTGGATTATAACCTTTTAAATGCATAGATCATATAATATATGAAGTGTATCTTGAGAAAGCTTTTGTATTTTTTTTTAAGATATTATTTATTTGAGAGAGAGCATGAGCAGGGGGAGGTACGGAGGGAGAGGGAGAAGCAGACTCCCTGCCTAGCAGGGATCCCAATGTGGGGCTCAATCCCAGGACCCCGGAATCACGGCCTAAAACAAAGACAGATGTGTAACCAACCAAGCCACCCAGATGCCCCCAATGCCGTTCTGTGTATAAAAATGGTTCTCAACTAGTCAGACCGTCCCAAAGCTGTCATCTTTCTCCAAAGACCAGATTATCTCATTTGTATCCTATTTTGATCATAAAATAGTCCAATTTATGCAGCATTTTCCTTAAAGCAGTCCAGATGTGGGGGGAGGGAAAAAGTTGGAACCCACAACACAGGAATAATCTGGAAACCTTGATGCAATGCAGACTTACCTGGCACCCTTCCTCTTCCCTAAAATTTGCCTTTTTTTCCATTTAGTTTTTGACTTTGAAGAAAAGACTCTGTTCTTACTGGTAAAATAGTCTCCTGTTCCCTTTCCTTTCCTGTAAATTATGAGATAAGTTTGCATTTCATACCTTTCCAGAAATCTCTGTTGATTGTGGTCTGACCTCAGAAGCAAGGCTTCTGGGAAAGAAAGTAGGTATTAAAAATCACTGCTTTGAGCATTTGTTGAATGAAAACCTCTGAAGTGGCAAGCGATTTGTGTTGTGGAGTTGAGATGGAAAACAGGTGAACAGCAAGCACCTGTCTATTGCTCCGGGTGTCCCTTCTGGTGCTAGGAGGTTAGGTGATGTGTCAGCCTCTCTGTCCAGCTCACTCTAGTGACTTTAAAAAAATGTGATCCCAAAGGCTCCATGTTATTTCTTGGAGATGAGTAAGGCCAGTTGTGCCTCCTCTTCTTGCGTGGTAGAAACTGGTGAAGGTGGCATGGAGAGGAAGGCTCAGAGCTCTGGCTGCAGCTACCGTATCAGTCCCCGTGCTAGGCGCGATTGTGCATGAGGTAGGGATTACTCTCTCCGTATCGTACCCAGGGAAACGGAAGCTCAAGGCAACACAGGCCAGCAGCAGCAGGCTGGGATTTGAACCCATCTGTCTGTCTCCAAAGCCCACACTGCAACTCTTATCCTGTCCCTGTTTCCCTGTCCTCACCCCAGCGCTCACTACCCCCAGCCAGCACCCATCCTGCCTGGCCGCTCCCTGGAGGATAGCAGGGAAAGTGCAGGGGTCCTGGTCGTGGAGGGCTGGAGCAGCTCCCACAGTGAGAACACCGCAGGCACCCTCCCCGGAGCGCGGCGACAGACCAAAATGCTCTCTCTCTGTGACAGGTGATGTGCCCTTCCCAGGCCCAGAGGAGCCCAAAAGAAATGCTCCAGCCGTTCTGTTTAGGAGGCAGGATGTGCTTCTGTCCAAAGAAGTGCTCTCACGATTATTTATTAATTGTGAAAGGGAAGAAAAAAAGAATAGGGTTTCCTGGAAAGGCATAAAAGTTCAATATGATAAACTCCCGAAAAGCAATCAAAGGCCAAAGAGGGCAGAAAAATAAAGGACAGAGAGAGTAAGAGAGATGATGAATCAAAGTGGCCAGTGTGAGCAGCGCCCCGGGAAGGGGCCATATCTCATGCTGACGGAGGCTGGAGTCTGGGACCAGGAGCAGCCCGGGGGCGGCGGTGGCAGCGAGTCCCGAGAGCCGCCCTGCGAGGTCACCAGGGCCCTGGGGGCTGAGCTGCCGATGACAGGGAGGGACGGGACCGGTCACCAGTCAGCTGTCCTGCCGTCACCGCAGGCCCACTCTCTTCATCTGTGGGCTCTCATACCCGAATGTAGGAGCTTATCAATAGGAGCTGGAAAGGTACCAGAAAAAAATCACTATAGTTCTCCCACCCCAGAGAAAAGCATTGTTAATATTTCTGCTTTCTTCTCATCTGTGTCTTCTCTCATTTCCCTAATTTTTTAGCTACCTAGAAGTACATGAGTTGATTCTTCATTTTAAAAAAATTAAAAATTAAAAAAAAATAAAAGGCATCACAAATGGGATTTAAGTCCCCTCTAAGTACCCTTCCCTATTCTCACGCCTCCCCAGACATCCGACGGTTTGGCTTCTCTCCTTCCCGATCCTTCTGTGTGCCCTTGCATTCTATCCGTGTGCCCATAACCAAGAGACAGGAAGGAGCCACAGCCCGTTCTCTGCAATTCTGAAATCCAAGCGCCACTGAAAACAAAAAAAAATTTTCGTAACTCACTTGGTGGTAGAACCTGCCTTGAACTATTTGTAGACTATTTGTAAGAGTTGCAGACGCCATTTATTGTGAGTATGTGTGGGTTGTGTTTTTTCCTGCAGAAATGCAGTATTTTGGATTTTAGCTGCCAGAGACCAGCTGAGCGTGTGACTTAATTTATGTGTGTGCTCCACATGGCCTTTTCAGCCTTAAAGACTAAATTCTAAAACACATCTAGCCTCAAAGGTTTAGGAGAAGGGGTCATGGATCTGTAATTGTCTTAATGGCTTGGGCCGCTCCCCACCCCTTTTAACCTACACGGAATTCGCATTCTGAATATCCTTTTGCAGCCTGATTTCCAGACACCACTGTGAGTAAAAATCTTCCCATGGTAACGGGCACAGATTTCGCTCATTCCTTTTTGTGGCTCTGCGGTATTTCATAGTATGGGTGCCTGGGTGTCTTGGGCTGGGCATTTGGTCGTTTCTAGGTTTTCAGTGTCCCCGACTGCTCTGCAGTGGACATCCTTGGTCTGAGTATTGGCTTCTCACAGCTGCCATCACAAAGTGCCGGGGACATAGTGGCCTGGACAACAGGAATGTATTGTCTCAGGGTTCTGGAAGCTGGTGATGGCAGGGTTGGCTCTTTCTGAAGGAGGTCGGGAGGAGCCGTGCCTCTCTCCTGGCATCGGGTGGTTTGCCGGCAGTCCTGTGGTTCCTTGGCTTGCCCAGGCGTCACCCCAATCTGTGCCTTCATCTTCCCGTGGACCAGCCCCCCTCGCCACATGCCTTGGTGTCCGCATTTCCCCTTTAGATAAGGACACCACTGACACTGGATTCGGCCCTGCCCCTCATGACCGCCTCTCAACTACTTCCATCTACAGAACGACCTTGTCTGCTCGTAAAGTGATGTTCTGGGTCACTTCAGCATTAGAATTTGGGGGACAAACACTTCAACTCGTAACAGTCTGGAGTGCTCCCGAAATTTACTTGGCCAGGCCACTTCTGTTGGCTTCTTGTGTGGTTCCCGCTGCACTGTGTGCCTCCCCTGCGATGAGCTTCCTTGCACAGAAATCTTTGTCCGTGGTTCCAGTTACTCCTTTGGAAACCACTTCTCAGGATCAGCAAGAAGGCCCATATCTAAGGCTCTTGATAACACCTTGCCAGGTTGCTTTCCAGAAAGCACAGCGGGGTGGGGGTAGCCGACCGATGACACCTGCACCCCACACCGATTCGCCGGGGCCCTCCAGAAACGCCAGCCTGCCCGGCGCTGCGGGCCAGAACTCCCCATGGGCCCGCCAGCAGGGGCACGTGCCTTCTTTCTCTCCGGCTTCATTTTTACGTTATCTCTTTTTCCTGCCAAAAAGAGAGTCCACAAGTTAACAGCACAATAGAAGCCACAGCTCCGAGTGTCTGTTTAGGGCATGTTCTCTTGGAACCGCATATACGAATAAAGATTTCAGAAGTCCTGGGCTTTCTGGGCATCAGGCATTAAATCAATCAGGGAGATTTCACTCACAGGGCGGCTTGCCAAGCCAGAGCAGGAGACAGAAGTAAGTTCTCCGGTTTAGTTCAGTCCGTGAAGCCCACGGCAGCTACATCATCCCACTACTTGGAAAGGCAATCAAATAACGAGCACTCAGCCACTTTGGTGGGGGGCGGGGGGGGACGGGGGGCGGCCAGGGAGGGGGTTCTCAGAGCCGGTCGAAGCCGGCCACCCTGCTGGCTTTTCAGGGCAGCTGATGAGAGCTGGGGCCGGGTAAAGAGCCTGGGCACCCGGGACTTGAGAGCCATCTGCAAGAGGACTGCGGATTTGGTGCTCGCGGCGAACAAAAGGGCAGGCCGGGGCTCGGTGCTTGCAGAGCGAGTGTTGCAAGACAGACGCTTCCCTCAGCAAGGCCGGGCCCCAGCGGCTTGCCAGCTTACTGCAGAGACCAGAGAGCAGATGCAGGGAAGGATAAATTTAGCCAGCATTTCAGGGGAAAACATCGATCTCCAATGTAGTACGGTCTTTTAAAAGAAAGTGGAAGCCTGAGGCCGGTCATTTGGGACAATTTTCCTTGAACAGATAAAAGCCCAGGAAAAAAACGAATGCTTACCTCCAGCTTACCCCGCTGGCAGGGCCAGAGGAGAGCGTCCTCCGGACAGGAGGACGGCCGCGTTCTGCTGGGCATGACGGATGTCCACCCCGGCCCCCCCCTTCCTTGTTCCCAAGAAACGGTGCTGCCTTGTTTTCTGGAAAGGTTTTAGGTTTATGTTTCCAAACCCGAAGGTTCCTCTTCACAAGGAGCGATGCCGGGCCCGGCTCTGAGTTTGCTGGCTGCGTGCCCAGGCCGCTGACATCCAGAGTGCCTCGTGTGTCAGAGCAGGGTCACCCCCAGCCTCCTCGTGTGTGTCATGACTGAGCAGAGGACATCTGGTAGCTGTAGACGGAGTTCTTGGGTTTTTTTGTTTTTGTTTTTGTTTTTTTAACAAAAACCGGGCCCCTCCTGACATGGGCACCACGGGCATTGTTTCCACCTGGGCGAAGCTCAGGGAACCGGAGGGAATAGAGCGCCTGTCTGAATGACGTCTGCACAGCCTCCCCGGGCCAGTGGCCGCAGCATCTTTCCGTGCTGCCTCGCGCCGACACTGCTCCCTTGTTGGGAAGGGGGAAAAAGTCCAGTCTGTCAATATTTGGGGCACTAATCATCCGCATTCGGGCGCCAGGGGTCATTGAAAGGCTGAGACGTTTCCAGGAATTCATGGCTCTAAAAACAAGCTGACCGTAAAGGATTTCCAGCGAGGGTATGAAAGAAAAAAACCCCAAATCTCAGCCCCGCCCCCACTCGCCGGCCCCCAGCCTTGTCCGCTGGGTCATGGATTCTTGGGAAGAAATGAAGTCAACGTACACAGTGATTGTGGGTCCAAGTTAATAATAAATGTGGAGGAAGGAGAAGAAAAAGGATGTTCAATATTTAAACATTTCAGAGCGCTTCGTTTGGCCTGCCAGCTACCGCCCTGGGCCTGCTTCCTGGACAGGTTCTGCAGAACTGGGCGCCCTTTGCCTGTCTCTGCGGCCAGCCTCCGACCCCGGTGCTCTGGACGGGGAGGGAAGCAGAGCCTCTTCGAGGGAGCCCCGACCGGCAGTGTGTCTTCTTGCTTTCTGTTGGCTTTCTGAAAGGGAGGAAGAGGCAAAGACAGTGTGAAAACCGAGGCTTTGCTGAATCCCGGGGTGCTTGCGAGGAGTTTTTAAGCTTTGAGGTCGTGTCTGGAGTTGTCTTAATTGTCCCGTACTGGTTTCTCTTAGAGCTGTCTCTTTTTCTTTTCTTTTCTTTTCTTTTTCTTTTTGAGCTGTTTCATATCTTGATACAAATTTTGTGCGTTGGCTTGTACCCCTAAAAGAGGAAAAGGCTTAACAGTGAGATCCCGTGGTCACATTTAGGAGGGGTCTCTCCAGTCTTTCTACTGGGCACGTTCCTTAAAAGTTGCCTATAAAGCAGAATTCTGTGAATCAATTCCTTTTTTCTTCCTGACACACATTATATAAAAGGAAAAGCATTCCTTTGGGGTGGGGGGAGGGAAAAACATTTGGCCCCAAGACATAATAAAATCATGCTTAAGGATGCAGCAAACTTTAAAGTCTCTTAGTTAAAGGAAATCAATACTTTTATGATGAAATATTAATAATACTAAAAAAACATAATAAGTGAAAACTACAAACGTAGAACAGCCGGGTGATTTCAGCGTCGAACACATTAGCTTAGCATTTGCACCAAGGGAACACAGAGAGGGCACCGGGGCCCATCTGAGAAGCCCCTCCGAGGCCTCGCACGCCCCCTTGTCGGGGGCTTTTCCACACACACCTCCTTCAATGCCAACATCATTTCCAAGCAATTCGTTGAAACAGTTGCCTTCTGGAAATGAAAAGAGTCTAAACTGGAGAGGGGAGCGCTCGTGTGTGCACGCACGTGTGCACAGACACGCAGAGGTGCACACAGATGCACGGGGGACCAAGGAAGGGAGACCTCGGGAGAGCTACTCGTTAGAGTGCACAGCTGGCTGTCACCTCCCCTCCCTCCATGAGTCTGTCCCAGTGCCCATCTTTAGGAAGGACGCTGTCATTCGGTTCCACCCAATACATTCAACCCCCTAGCCAAGAAACTAATAAAACACATCCTTGAGCCAATTGTAACAGATAACAAGAGCACCGCCTTCTCATATACTGTTGTTTTGTTTTGTTTTGTTTTGTAGTAGGCTCCACACCCAGGGTGGAGCCCCAAGACAGAGCTTGAACTCACGACGCTGAGATCAAGGGTTGGATGCTTACCTGATTGAGCCTCCAGGCACCCTTCATACGCTGTTTGCATGTAAATCCCTTAAACTTAGCTATTTGTCTCTATTAACTCCTCAGACCTTCAGTCAGAAGTGATCACACGAGAAAGAAGCTGGCTTTGCGTTGAGCCATTTTTTCTGCCATATACCCGGCTGGGTAAAGATACATACAAATGAAAATCCCTGGCTCTTCCCTCATTGGACCCAAGTTGCAGGGACCACACGTGCCATTTAAATAATTCAAACAGCTGGCTAACTGAACGTTTCCGCCCTACACCTCTCTCTGCCCTCACTGCCCTGTGAAGGGTAGTGGTCTCCCCCTTGACGTGTGAGCACACGCCGGCGTGCAGCGTGAATGGGTCCTTTGCAGTCACATGCCCACGTGGGGGGCCCTGAACCCCCACGCTTTCTTCACCCCCGTCCCCCGTGCCCAGAGCGGATGGGCACTACAGGCCCAGAGCCACACACGTGCCCTTCCCAAAGCTCCTCCCTTAGAGATGACAGAGCCAGGCTTAGGGCTTACAGCTGCCTGATTGCCTGTGTTCTGCAGGGCTGCCATGATACGGGTGATAAAGTCCTGTCTCCGCGTGGACCACAGCTATGGCTTTTGAAACTTGTCCTGGGCCAGCATCCATCGCGATCTTTGCGCGGCTCTGCTCACACTCCCTGATTCTATCTGACTCACGTAGTTCCAGATAGCATCTCCAGTTCCTTTTGTGGAGGATGTGTCATAGAGTGTCATCATCTGTTGTTGGTCTGGCCTGACCCCAGTCTGTTAAAACACACAGTAGGAGAGGCTTCGGTGTCATGGCCCAGCTGCAGAAGTTAACCATCCCCAGGGGCACTTGGGGGGCTCAGTTGGTTAAGTGTCTGCCTTCTGCTCAGGTCGTGATCCCAGGGTCCTGGGATCGAGCCCCACATCGGGCTCGCTGCTCACTGGGGAGCCTGCTTCTCCCTCTGCCTGCTGCTCCCTCTGCTTGTGCTCTCTTTCTCTCTGTCAAATAAATAAATAAAATCTTAAAAAAAATAAAAGCACCCCACTCTGTAGAGCCGGAGACCTGGCAAACACACGCAGACTAAGCACGGGTGCACAGCTCTGCTCCGGGAAGCTTGTTAGGTGTGCACCTAAGGCGCACGCCTTCTGCGGAAGATCAGAACTGATTCTCTGGCCCCTTTGCACACCGCCACTTTGAAGAACACACAAGGCGGGCACGGAGCCGGGCTGGTGAGATGAGAAACTCACCAGAAAGGACCAGGCGATCCAAAGGCTGGAGAGAGCCTCTGGGCCGGGGGGTGTCCTTTGCAAGCAAGGGTGTAGCCGACCCACCCCAGCCCCGGGCCAGGGGTCCCAGATTCTGCCCCCTTGTGTGCTGGGACCACAGGAGTCAGGGGTCGCTGACCCCTGTGTCCTGACCGCTGTCTAACCCGCCTCCCTCTCGCTGCTCTTTCAGCCCTGTTTCCTGCCTCAGCAGAGGGGCAGCCGAGATGGCCACTGCTGAGCTTTCTAGTGCCTTTGCTGACAGACTGTTGTGGAACTCTGTGCTTACTAATGTACAGACGGTAATCCCCCCACCCCCCGGAGAGGGCAGGGGCTGGCCAACGCAGGGGCCCGGGCCTCGGGAATGATGCCCAAGTCCTGGCAGAGCTAGGTGAGGCCGCCAGAAGCGATCCTCAGAGACCTAGTCCACCCCATGGCCCCCACTGCTGCTGAGCCTCTGCAGCCCGGAGAGGTCCCCGTGGTCGGGGCAGCAGGCGGGCGCCGTGCTGCTGTCCACGCCGCCCGGCTGCACCCCCACAGCCACGGGGACCCAGAGGCCTTGGCGCTCCCACCGGCGGCAGACCACTCGGGCAGGCCTCACCCAGGAGCAGGCACACTTGGAGGGGCAAAGCTGGGACAGAGACGGCCCCGAAAGAAAGCAAGGTTCTGAAAGACCGTTTTTTCCTCTCCTGCAGGTTTTCAAGTTTAGTCCTTAGAATCCAAGAGGATTTGTCCACGGATAAAGAGCTATAGGCTAGGAGATGCTGCAAGTTCCCAGCTATTTTTGTGTGTTAGACGTGTTAGCCCTTTAAAAGCAACCAGAAATAAAAGCCTTTAAGCATTTTGACGTGCAGCCAGTCAGTGATCTAAGAGTCACTGGGGGAAGGTTGCCCAAGCCTGGCCAAGCAAGGCATTAGAAACGCCCCCTTTTCCAAGTGCCCGATTTGCCCCCCTGCACCGGACAGGACGTGCACATGAAGAAAATCAGAAATGGCTTCCAGTGGCCACTTGGGGGGAAGCCCATAGACGCCCGCTAAAGCCCAGCGTTGTGCACACAGCACCTGAAAACAGTTCCTCACGTGTGGCTCACCAGAAAGGGAAACTGGAAGGGTCTCTGTGCAGATTCCGGAGACTTCCACCTTCACCCGAACCTCAGAGTTCTAGTAGTAGGGGAAGGCACTTTGGGGGACCCCCCAGGGGTCCTGCGCCCGTGTTGGTAGATTCTTTCATTTTTGTGTGAATTCCTCAGAGGAGGCCTGGGCGAGCATCCAGGCCTGGCCTGGCCCGTGGTCGGGCTGGAACCTGAAGCCTGCCTCCTCAGTCCCCCCCACACATGCTCTTTGAAGAGTTGGTGGGTAATTCGGCGTTTCTGGCACGGCTGCTGACGCCACGGCCCCCAGCTCCCAGTACCCTTGGGCATCTCTGTGCTCTTGCTGGGGGGGCAGGCTGCAGACCCAGACTCGTGAGTCCAGAGCGCGATGCGAAAGCTCCGGGTGGCCCATAGACCCTGTAGGCTGCTGTCTGTCCCAATTCCCACAGGCCGAGGCTCCAAATTCACTCCCACTGACCCTCCTCCTGCCCCGGGACCTGGCCAACGGCCCTGGGAGGGGAAAGGGCAGAGCCGGGGAAGGAGCCATCGAGGGGAGAAATGAGGCCGCGCCTGCACTTGCCGTCTTTGGTTCCGTGCCTGAGGTCACAAGGCATATTGATTTCTGCTTCCCAGCAGCGCCAGGGCCGGCGAGGAAGCACAAGCCCCGCATCGGGAAGACGTGGGCGGCGGTGGGCGCTGCGAATTTGCCAGCACAAGGCAAGCTCGGGCAGGGCACCCTCGCCCCACAGGCCGCACTCACGCTGGAGACTGTGGAAGAGGCCCGGGTTCTTTCTCCTGCCTCAGCAGCCCTCGGCGGGCTTTGTCCTGGGCTTTTCGGTGTGGCGGGAGCACGAATGAATGTGCGCTTTTGCTAAGAGAGGCGGCTCTTGCCTTGACGTCTTAGAGCTTTTGTCTAAAAGAGTTCTCTTAGAACCCCGGGCTCCCCTGAAGCACAGCCACAGGACACCGAAGCAGCTCAGGGTCACATACTTGAGACGCTGAGGCCTCGTGGCCCAGGCAGTTGGGAGACGCACTGGGTTTGGCCTGCCTGGGGTGGCCTGCCTCTCGGTCAGAAAGTGGAACGTGAATTAAGTAGTCAACAATTTTAAAAACCAAGCCGTTTCACATAAAATCCAGATATCCAGCTTCTAGGGCAGAACAAGTAAACCGTGGCCACAGGCAGGCCCTTGCTCTTGGGCCGCGGTCGGCCTGCTTGCTCCAGGCTCTTGACCAGTGCCTTCCGTACCCCCTATACAGGAGCCAAATGTCCGTGGACTGTATTTGTTTTCCTGACAGAAAGGAACTGTTTCTCGGTGCCCACGTCCGAACCAAATAAGGGAAAGCAGATGGCAGATGGGGAGGGCCGCCCTCCCTTCGTGCGGGCCGTACCTCAGTCGCGGCCCCCGCGGGCCGCCGCCTTCCCAGTACCCGCTTGCCGTCTCTGCGAGGTTCAGAGGGTGGATCTGCAGAGGGTTCTGGAAAAGCCAGCAGAAGCCCACCGCCTGGAGGGCACCCTGGAGCCAGGACAGTTCCATCTTTAGCCCGTGTAGAGTTTGGCTGCCCAGGAAAAACCGTTTGCAGAGCGCAGTGAGATGGCCTTGTTTCCAGAATGGGGCCCCCTCTCCAGGCAGGCAGCTGCGTCTTCCAGGAGGGTGTAGGGACAGTGTGTCATGAGAACGAGGTCACCCGGGACAGTTTTCCTTGAGGTCTTGGCTCGCAGGAAGCACAGAGCCAAACCGTGATGTCAGTTTCCCATCGCTGGAGGCTGTTCTGCTGTGAATTTTCAGTTTCCAGCCACATTTCATTGTCGGACTCTCATCATTTCGTTTGTGTTTTGGTGGCTGTCAGTACTCAGTACCCGTGGCATGGTGGGTTTGTGATTGAAAGTCTAAACCACATCAAATCCTTCCTGGAACCGACGTCCTCAGAGGGATTACAGTGTGCCGCACAGCACAAGCTCCGGGCAGAGCACAGAGATCAGCTGGGGCCTCCCCGCCCTCAGAGATTTAGGAAACCTTTGGGTCCAACCCCCCAGTTCTCTTGCACACAGGCAAGCCTTCCCACCCTCTGGTCTCTAGTGCCCCCCCACCTCCCCATTTTCAATTCTTGGCCCTTGTACATCATCTCTGTGTGGCCTGGTGGGAACCCAGACGGAAACTCAGTCCCTTCCCTGGTTTCCTCCTAAAAAGTCCACTTGTACCACACAAGGAAAGAGTTGAAGGAGCATTTCCTGACGATTTGGGGGCGGGGGTGAGGAAGGCCACCTCTCCCATCTCAGCTGCCCCTTTCCTTCTTTCTCCGCGCTCCACCCCTCCCAGAATTCCCCCAGAAAGTGCAGGGAAGCTTTCCTTACACCAGCTCTGGAGACCTGCCAGCCTCTGTCCCCACAGAGCTCAGCTCACATTCCTGCTTTAACAAAGCTTTTGCACAACTGTCCGTTAAGATCAGGTTCAACTACACAGTAAAAAAAAACCCCAAAGATATGTTCATTTCCCTCTCCAAGTAGAGGAAGCCTGGGTGAAGGTCGTCAGGTGCTCCACAAAGCATCAGGGAGCCGAGCCTCTACCTGGTCCATGCTCTGCCATCCCTCATACCCGACTCATATGGTCTAAGATAGCTGCTGGAGTTCCAGCCATCACATCCATGTTTCGGGAAGCACAGTGGAGGAAGGCATACCTCTTTCCTTTTAAGACGCCTTCCTGGTGATCCAGCATGCCACTTCCATTTCTGTGTCCTTGTCTACAAGCTAGACACATGGCCATGCCTAGCTGCCAGGGCCTGTAACTAGACAAAGGGGAAAATAGGTATTGGGAGATACCTCGTAGTTTCAGAAACACTGTCCAGACCCCTCTCAACCCCAGAGGATCCCAGGTCACCTCCCTGGGGGCAGAAACTCTTGGCCCAAGCTGGCCCTGAGCTGCAGGAGCCTTCAAGAATGGGGAAGGGATTTATGGAGACAGAAAAGAAGCAAAGGAGAATTCCAAACCAAGGGAACAGCCCAGCTGAGGCAGAGAGCAAGTGGTTCTTGCCAGTGGGTCTGTGGACCCCCCTGGGCTGCTGCAGGGAGGTGGCCGGCTCTTGAAATGCCCCTGCCAGTGATTCTAGGGGCCACAAAAGGTTTTTGAGTCTGGGGATTTGACCAAGAATCTAAGTGTAAATAGAGATTAACAACGGGAACACCAGGGAGCACCAGGCAAGTCAGGGTGGGGAGGGGAAGGAGTCAGCTCCCTCCCTCTCTCTAGCTGCTGCCGTGTGAGAGTGGGGCCCAGTGATGCCAGATCCTTCTATGTTTTAAGAAGCCAGAAGTCCAGATTTGGGTATAAAAATCTCCCAGTGTGTAATTAGGGTACCGAAAACGAATGGCCCACAGACGCGGTGTGAGCCCCTGGGCTGCTGCTGGCCAGCCAGGGACCCTGACTCCGCACAGCAACCTCGGTCCCTCGGGGAAAGCTTTAGTGCACTCTGTCCGAGAGAAGGGGTGCATGCAAAGCACACTCAAGGAGCATTTCTCCTCTGCCTCCCTCCCAAAAAGGTCACAGCGTTCAAATCAAGTTCAGATTTGTAGGTAAAAAGAAAACTATTGGCCGTCGAGGTCAAGAGATCCTCACTAACTGTCTTGTTTTTCTGCATCAAGATGCGGAGGCCCATGGAGGAGCGAAGCCTTGTCCAAGATCACAAAGCCATTTGGGCAGAGCTTGGACCCAGGCTTGGGGCTCTGACTCCCAGCCCAGTGCTCCCTCTATCAGGGGGCCTAAAATAGAAGACTGACCTTTTTGTGGTATTTCTTGCTTGACACATGCCAGAGAGTTACTCATGAGTTCATCTTCCCAGAATAACTGGCAGAACAGGGCCAGAGGGCAGCCGGAAGACCCCAGGCTGCCCCATGTGAAACCCACGCTCCTGGAAAGCAAGGGATGGGGCTCATGATCAGTGGGGGCCTGCCTGCTGCACCGGGCCAGGCCCCGGCCTTGGGGAGGCTCTTAGTGAGCCCAGGGGAGAGGGCTCAGGAGGCCAGAACAGATCCTAGGGGTGTGTTAGGGACCCGGGAGCCGGATCCTGTCCAGCTCGTGCCCCTGCCTTCATTCTCCCTCCTGTTTCTGGGACAAAATAATAATCATCGTCGGAATCTTGAAAAAACTCAGACAAGCACAAAAACTAAAACGAAAACTCATGTAATAAAACCACCTGATTCTCCCATGACTTTAGCCTGGATCCCTGCAGTCTGCTCCACTCTGTGCAAGGAGGGAAGCAAAGCCTGATTTTTTTTCTCTTCTTCCTTCCTTCCTTCCTTCCTTCCTTCCTTCCTTCCTCTCTTTCTTTTTTTGGTTATAGCAGGGACTTGTGGGACATGCTTTTTCTTATCTTTTTTCGTTTACTGCCTCAAGCGTTTTCCTCTACACTTAATTTTCTCTCTCACCAGCATTGTTAACCCCAGCAGAGGATTTCACCACCTAGACATATTTGAATCCATCTGGCCTTTCCCCCACCGCTGGGTACGCCAGCCCTCCAGCTCCCCGGTACACACACCAGTGCTTTGAACACCGGTCTCGTTCACTCTGGGGTCCGTCCACAGTGCCTTCCGCAGCCCAAGTTCTAGACGTGGACTCAGATGGGGTGAAAATCGTATGGCCTTTGTTACACATTTCACAGGCTGCTTTTTTTTTTTTTTTTAAAGATTTTATTTATTTACTTGACACAGAGAGAGAGATCACAAGTAGGCAGAGAGGCAGAGAGAGAGGAGGAAGCAGGCTCCCTGCTGAGCAGAGAGCCCGCCCGATGTGGGCCTCGATCCCAGGACCCTGAGATCGTGACCTGAGCTGAAGGCAGAGGCTTTAACCCACTGAGCCACCCAGGCGCCCTCACAGGCTGCTTTTGACACATACTCGGGAAGAGCCAAGAATTTTATCTGCTGGGAAGATCTCAGGGAACCCTCTCTGTGCCCTTATCCCGTGATCTGCAGCTCATCTGTGTTTGCAAATACTTGGCAGTCCATGTGTGTTTGACTCGTGCCCAGAAAGCCCCTTGGCACCTCCACCAAAGCTAGTTCATTAAGAACTGCCTCACCAGGTAGAAGCAAGAGCCAGTGGACAGGCACTCAGGCCACAGGCATTGCTGAGTTCTTTCCAGAGCCCTCCTGGGCCTCTGACTTGTCAGACCATCTGGCACAGTGGCTGCCGCCTCAGCTTGGGAGGGAGCCCCTTGAAATGACAGGAAGAATCTGGGCACCTGGCAAAAAAAAAAAAAAATCACTGAGCCTTTCTGGGACCCAGTGCCATGGGGGAGGGGAGAGGAGTACAAAGTAGGGGGCAAAGATGGGGGGGATGTGTTAGCAGCAGCCGGCAAGGGGAACATGTGCTCAGTTGTCTCTGCTCAGCCAGACCCTGCCAACAGGTGGTATCGGAAGTTGGTGATTTTTTTTTCTATTTATTTCTCAGCACAAACCAAAGGTGTGTGGCTTGACCCTCATCCATTCCCCAAATGAAGGCTCTCTAGTCTCCTGGCTGCAGTTCTCAGCCTCTCCGCGGCTGCCCGCCCCAGAGGTCTTAGAACAGTAAACCAGGGCTCTGGAGAGCCTGACGGAGAAGACTTGTGTCAGACCAGAAGGGACGGCTGACCACCTGGGTGGCATCCGCACCATCCGTCCGTCCCCGTCCTGGCTGGGGCCTTGTCGGATGCATAAAAGGCTCAGTCCCAACCCCGTTACCATGCTTGGCGGCCCCTGTGTTTACTGCTCTGATAAATAAGCAGCTCGGGAAAAAGCCATCTTGACATTTTGATTTGTTAAGGCGTGATTCATTTTCAAGTCAAGTTAACAGCTTGTAAACTTGGGGGTTTACCACTTGAAGTGATTAAGAAGTAAGCAGCCCTAGAGCCGGTGCCGTGCGGCTGCGGCTGATCGCCCCCTGGGAATCTTCCCGACGGGTAGTCCGATTTGCCTCCATGGTTGCCGTAGCTAATCTGAGCCCCCCCTCCGCCGCAGATAAGCAGTGTATCACGTAATGCCTCTTCTTGGGAACTCCAGCTCGTCAGTCCTGCTGCTCTCTCTGCCGAGCAAACGTCCGTCCGCAGCAGCTGGGGGAGAGGGGTTCCGCCCTCCGCGAAAAATACCCCACAAGGCCTCACATCCACTTGCCGTCACATTGCAAAAGCTGGAGGCCCTGGCTCGGGCTATTAAATAAAGACCCCGCGTGCCCAGGGGAGGGGGATGAGGGAGACACAGGCCTCCAGTTAAGGAATAAGGAAGTCACAGAAATAAGCAGAGCGTAAAGAATATAGTCGGTAATATCGTGATCGCGTTGTCATGGGACAGATGGGAACTACACTTGGGAACACGAGATGATGTGTAGACTTGACAAATCACTGAGTGGGACACCTGAAACTACGGTCACATTGCATGTCACCTCTACTCCAAAAGAAAAAAAGAAGGAAAAAACATTAAAAATTAAATAAATACAATGCAATAAAACAAAGACCTGGCTTTTAAAGAGCTAACCCTTAGACAGAAATAACTTTGCACAAACGTTAATACAAAATAGCCCCCCCACAGTGGCCAGGTACGGGGTCCCACTCATCCTAAGCTGCCGGGGGGCTGAAGCCGCAGGTGCCCACCCCGCAGCCAGGCCCGTGTTTGCCCACCGGTCGACGAAGGGAAGGGGGCTCCGGATAGCGCAGGGACTTGCCCCGCTGGCTGGTAAGTGAGCAGATCGGGGAGAGAAGGCAAGCTTTCCTGGTGCCAGAGCCCAGGCTCTGTGTGCTGCTGCGGCTTCGGGCAAGGGCCAGAGAGTAAAGTATTTCGGGCTGCGTGGGCCATGTGGCAACTGCTTAGTGCTCGAAACAGCCACTGACTGCGTATGCAAGCAAAGGGCCATGGCCGTGTTACAGTTAAACTGTATTTACAAAACAGTGGGCCAAGGTTTGCTGACCACTGCCGGCCACCCTGAGCTCTGAGAAAAGGAAGGTCAGGCCCAGGGAACCTTCTGGAAGAAGTGTCCCTGGGAGCTGGACCGTGGGAAGTTCAGCCAGTGCGGGTGGCATGAATGAGGTCTGGGGCTGGCTGGGGTGCGTGTGCTCAGGGACTGGAGCAGTTTGACGTGATTGGCCTGGGAAGATTGGGATGCCCCCCCACTCTCAGCTAGGAGGAAGACATGTCCTCCCCACCCCCCAAACCCCACTCCTGTTTGGTGCCAGTTCTGAATTACAGGGCAGAAGCATTGGGCTCCACAGAGCACCTTGACCGTGGTCCCGTCCAGCTCGTGGGGGCTGAGGCAGAAGCCACCACGGTCCGCGTAGCCCCCTGGGATCACCAAGGGTTTTGTTCCATGGAAGCTTTTCTGTGTTTAGTGAATAAAATCAGAAGCTACGGCCTTTTAGGAAAGCGGGCTGTGGAAAGGACAGAAAGCCGTGGTCTGTCTGCAGGGAAGGGGCTCCCAGAAGGGCTCATTCAGATGGGCCTCCTTTCATCAGAAAGGACACTCCCCTCTCCCTGTGTGCCAAGCCCCGTGCCCCACTGTACCCCCAGTCCAGTCCAGTGACAAGAACTCAGTGACGACATTCCCAGCTAGTGCGGGGAAGGGGTGCGGGGGGCGGGCTGCTAGCCACGTGTTCTGGTGTTTCCGCCCAGGGAGCAGAGCCTGCCCAATTCCAAGGGTCTCCAAAGCGTGGGGCTCCCCCACTCTCTGGTGTCTGGAAGGCTGCAGGCCTCACAAATGGGTGGTCCTCATCTCTGAACCCAGAGTGGCTCCAAGGGCCGTGTGGAACTCTGCAGTTGGGAGCTTTTGTTCCTCCCGTACCAAACCCACCAGAGCCTCCAGAGCCGAGCAAAGCCTGTGGCAGGGAGAGTCTCGAGGGCCCCTCCCCTCCTGCCCAGTGCCCTGCCTTTGACAACTCGGGCACATTAGCGAAGGCCCCCAGATTGTGCTGGGAGGCTGTCCCGAGTCCCTGCGTGAACTTGACCAGCATGCCTCTGAAGCCCCAAGGCTGCATGTTCCCTTCAAGGGCACAGCCAGCCCTTTGCTGAGCCCGAGTCAGACACTCTGATTTATGGCTCTGGGCCCTCGGCTCTATGGCTGGCTGCACCCTCTTCCTTGAAATGGCTTTGAAGTGTGTCCAGGTCAGGGCCATGGCCAGAGAGGTCAACTGGGGACTCTTCAAGGGGCTGGGTTGGGTTGGAGGGTATAGCCATTACCTTAAGGTCCCCAGCCCCCACCTTTGAGGTGCAGCTTGCCCTGTGGTGTCTCCCACGAAATCGGGGTGTGTGCCCTCCCTCCTACTAGGCCATCCTGTTTCTTCCTACTTGGTCTCCTCTCCACCTGTCTTGCAGGCTTTGCCGTGGCCCAGTGCATAAACCAGCACAGCTCGCCATCCCTGTCCTCAGCATCTGCCAGCGCGAGTGCCAGCCACTGTGACTCTGGGGGTGCCAGCTCATCGTCTACCCCCTCCGCCACCCAGAGCCCATCAGGTATGGGCCGCGTGACATGGCGTGGGGTGGGGGGGACTTCGGGGAACTCTGTGATCACTCCGGGCCGAGACCGCCGACCCCCACCCAGCTCCCCCTCGCCAGCGTGTTTGGGGAAACCGCCGCTCGGGGTTCTGCGTTCGTTGTGATGCTGGCTGGGTTAGCTCCCCGCAGGGGAGGATCACTCCTTTTGCAGGCTGGCCCGCCGCCGACAAGGGCCTTCCCTGACCGCAGAGCTGGAGGGGATGGACGGCCGCCGAGCCTGCCTCTGCCCATTAGCACCTCCATGAGAAGGGGTCTCCCAGACCGGATGGTTTGAACCTGGCAGAAGCATTGTGTCCCTGCTAATTTGCTCTTTCCTTCGTAACATACCAGTTTTCTCTGTAAACGTGTGGTGCAGTCCAATTGTCTGTGACCCGGCGTATACCTTTTGCGAGTCTGTCGGAATATGCCAGAGTCCTGTCTCGCCTTCCTGGGCCTCAAGACAGGACAGGCATTGCACGGACAGATCCCGTGAGCAGGGCGGCTGCAGGGAGACATGGGGGTCCCCCCTGTGTTCTCAGCCACCATGACCCCTCCCGTGTGAGCGCCTCGCTGTGCCCGGTGAGATCCCAGGGGCAAGGCACCAGACTGCTTTCCCAAACCCCATGGCTCTACAATGCGGCCAGAGGAGCAGGGCCCAAGCCGGGATGCTGGGATGGGCTTGGGGGTACATGAAGCTTCCTGCCCCAGCAGCACGACCCCGTGGGTCTGGAGGCCCCCGGGCAGCTCTGGTTTGGGAGGCCCCCAGGGAGTCTGGTCTGCACCCTCATTTGGGGACCCTCGGTGTTGTTCACTGTTCCTTCAAGGTCCCGTCCGGAGCTCTCACCCATCCTGTCTCGAGGCACCTGACCAAAGTCTGGTTAGGTGGCGGATCGGGGAGTCGTGGTAAAAGCCATGGGCCAGGGCACGAGCCCCAGCAGTGGCGCCAGGAAACTAAGGGCCCCCCGCTCCCGTCCCCTCATGCCGGAGCTCACGAGGTCTCCTTCGGTGCACGCTCCTCTCCGGACTGTCAGCTCCCACATTTCCCAGCAAAGGGTTAACCCCGCCTGGTCTCGCCTGCTCCCTGCAGCCCCCCTCCTCCCACCAGTATCCGTCTACCTCGGGCTCCAGTTGACGTCCCGAGGGTCACCGTCACGCCACCGCCACCTCACGGAGACCCCCTTCCACCTGGCACCTACTCCTCCCCCCGCCCCCTCCCAGCCCCAGCCCTGGCCTCGGAGCCCCATCTGAAGTTGGCTGCAGGTGTGGCTGCCGGTCCCAGACCCACGGCGGGACGTTCAGGTGGCGCTTTCCCAGAAGCCGGGAACAGCCCTCCACCCTCCTCTGCAGCCTGGTCTCCCACTGGCTTCGGGGACCGAAGGGCAGGGTTGTGTGTTCCCGGGCTTGTGTGTGCGCCCACGTACCGCCTGCATGTGCACGCTCTATGTCTGTGTCGTGTGCACCCAAACACACGTAGACTTAACAGTTGCATTTTGGGGGCAGGTCTCTTCCCGGTGGAGCTGTGTATGCCTTTCTTTCACGTTTACAAAGGCACAGGCAACAGCTCAGCAAACAGACGAGCTGTATACTTCTTCGCCTAAAACTGAAACCAGCCCAGACCTGCAATGGTCAGAATCAGGCCCGTGTTTGCAGATAGATGTTCATGTGAGCACAGCCCCTGGGGCTTCGGCTCTGCACCTTCCCCCAGAGGTCTTTTCTCGTGGCCTCCCTTAGCCCCTCCGTCCCTACCCCCACCAGTGACCTGTCTCCTGAGCTCAGAAGTGCAGGGGCTGTCAGCCTGGCTGTCACGTAGCCAGGCAGTGCCAGCCGCTAAGTGACGGTCACGCTCTCCTGGGTGTCTGCCCCCATTCCATGCGTCCCCCGCCTGCCGAGGCAAGTGTTCGAATCCCCATTTTTTATGCTGCCTGACAGTAAAAGCCTGCGGCCCAGCCTCCCTGTCCGAGTCTCTGCAGACACTGAAATCACTCACCCCCTAACGAAGGGCCGGCCCGTCAGGCAGCCTGCACTTCACTCTGAACCGAGGACTCAGCTCCTGATCCTTAGAAAGAGAGAACTCGAGAACCCACATGCTGCTCCCTGTCCAGGGGCCCGGTGACAGGAGTCCCAGGCCGGGGTGGTGGCAGGTCTTGGGAGGGCCTCCATTGCCTTGGCCTCTCAATGGCTAACTTCCAGGCCAGGCTCCAGCCTCCTGGGTCCATCCGGAGCACAGCACAGGTGTCTGTTCCTCCTAAGGGCAGGCCTACCCAGGTGGTGCTGTGTGCAGCCGCTGTCTCCCCGGGCCGTGCTGGACAGGAAGCGGAGGCTGGGAGGGAGGTTTCGTCAGGACGGGTGCCCTTCGGCCCGGAGCAGCGGCTTGGTGTTCAGGCTTCCGATGGGCACAGCCTGGCCCCGTGCTGCCTCCTCTCCAGACGTTCCGCCCGCAGGGCCTGGCCGCAGTCAGCCCAAGGCTCATCCCGCGGCCAGGGCCTCTCCCCACAGCCCACCCGGCCGGGACAGCAGAAGACAGCCGCGGCCCAGTCAAGGGGCCACTTGTCCTCCCAAGTGGTTTTGGAGGACGCAGTGCTGAATCAGAAGCATTCTGATCCCTGTCCTTCCAGAGCCTCTGAGTCCAGGAAGTTCCCAGTGGGGAGAGCAGCTGCCCAGCCCTTGGCAGCCAGAACTAGCTGCAGTGGCTTCTCTGCGCTCGAAGCCACACTTTGCACGGGCAGGTGTTGGGTGGGGGAAGCAGACAAGAGAGGCCATCCATCAGGGGATGAGACAGGCCCAGCTTTCCGTGTCTCTGTGGTTTTGAGCCCTGGAATTATCCAAGGGTATCCCGGGAAGCCAGGGCTGAGCCTTACCCTCTCCTAGCGTTAGATGGGGCACGGAGACCCACCGCACGGCCTTCTCTGTGTGCACGCACTGCGTGCCGTGGACCTGCTCCCTTGCGGCCCTCCCCAGCGTACCTCCTAATCCCACTGTGTGCTGGGACTCGCCACCCTCCACCTCACCCTGTACGGCGGAAAACACGGGGCCTCGGAAAGATCCCACAGCCTGGCCACAACATGTAGCTAGGAAGCAGAGGAGCCCACACACAGGCCCCAGCCTTGGTAATTCCAGAACCACGGTCCACCTTCTGAAATCACCCCGAGGGATATCCGTGCAGTTCTAAGTCTGTCCCAGGTGCCTCCATGGGGCCCTGCAGAGCCCTGGCGTCAGGTCCGGATCTCCACTGGGGGCAGCCCACGAAGAACGTGCATTTTTCCTTGCAGTGTGCGTGGTTGCTCTAGAAAGCATATGAAAAGTCACAGCCCGTTCAGAGACCCTGACAACGGTGCAGCCCCACTCAACCGAGGCTGGGCCGTGTGGCCCCTGTGGGGAGAAGCCCACTAGTTCCCTGAAGTCAGCAACGCCGTGGACCCCAGATGGCCCTGTGTCCTCTCCCAGCCCACGTGGGCTCATCCCCAGATGAGGGCGTAAAACTCTTCAGATACTCACTTGTTTTCCTCTCCCAGCCTCTGTCCAGCCCAGGGGACCTCAAGTGCTCTGCCTGGGTTTGCAAGAGGCCCTTGTTTATCCCAAATACAGATTTTCTCAGCTGCCCACAGGACCTTGAGTCTGAGTGACTTGGGTTTTGTAGACGTCAGGCTTGATCACACTTGGGTCCCGCCGAGGGTGGCCCTCACGTCCGGCCTCTCTCTGCATCTCATCACTGCTGGCCTTGGGGCCCTGTCTCCACGGCAGTAACGTTTTCTGACCGAACAGGTTTTCGTTGAGTCCCTGCTGTGTGTAGCACTGGGGATAGAGGGTAACACAGGAACGCACAGGCTAGCGGGGAGGCCGGGGGCCACCAGATGGCCATGCATAAGTGTCCAGTTGAGGATTCTGACAGAGGAAAGGTGTGGGAGGCTCGGGCACCAGGGAACGGCAGCAGGAGGGCCTGGTGGGCTCCCAGAGGCGGCGGCAGCGGCGACGGCAGCTGAAGGCTGAGGGTTAATGAGGACAGGGGTCTGTGAGGAGGGTGGCCTTGGGGCGCACGCAGCCCCCCTCCCCCAGGCTGAGCCCAGCATATGGCAGGAGATAGGTTGGTCCCTTTTCCCTCTCTCCCTGGGGTCTACCTGTAAATCCTGCCCTTCCACATAGAGACCCCAAGGGGCGGCCTGTCTGTGAGAATCAGCCCGTGTCCTCGTGGGGCGGAGGCCCGTGGCCAGTGCTGGCAGAGGGCCCCTTACCGCACGGGGAAGGGAACTGCCCGGAGGGTCACTGGCTTGCCCTCTGCGCTAGGAGCACCTGCTTCTGAGTCCCCGCCACATGCCAGGGACAGAGTGTGGGTGTGGTGAGTGGCTTTTTTCTGCAAGTGCTGGACCTCAAATCAAGGACAAGAGACACCCCCAACTGAAGGAAAGGTCACAGCTGAATTCTCTGGTAACCAAAGAAACCAGCTAGAAGGAGTTGGGAGCAAGGGTATTTTACGTTCACTTATTTTAGTTTATTTTATTCGCTGTTAAGGCTGTGCCGAGGGAGTCATTGCCCGGTGTTAATAGCTGATGTGCGAGCTCACCTGTCCCCCTTGTCCTTTATAGAAAGTACGGTGAGGCCCCGAAGCCTTCCTGGGGAGACTGGTGCCTTGGGCAGCACCCTGGGACCTGGCATCTCGTCTCCCACTCATCTGGCCTGAGAGGCCTCCGTTTGCTACCCACCGAGAAAATGACATGGTTGGAATTAGCACGGCTTTTTTTCCTTAAACACTTGATCAAGGTTTTGAGAAGCTGAAATTACAGGGAACATACGGCGGGAAAGAGAAAACAGACCCAGTTTGGAACCAAGTGTAGGGCCAGTAGGAACACTTTAGAAAAACTTGCTGGGTTACAGCTTTCTCTCTCTCTCTCTCTCTCTCTCTCTGTCTGTCTCACACACACACACACACACGTGCACACACAGGCAAACGCACGCTCACATACACCCAGCGCGCACGCTCGCACACGTATGCCCTGCGTGGGGCTCAGATGAGGGAACCCGTCAGGACAGAGCTCTGTGACCGGCTCTCTTGGGTCTCACACACGTCCTGGGTGCGCTGCTTCGAGGGGAAAAGACAGTCGTTTGTTAAAAAATGAAGTCAGCTCTTTCCGTCGTCCGTTTTTAAGGCCCGTAGAATTATGAGCATTTTGATCTTCCCCAGGGTTTTATGGGAAGAAGGAAGGGTTCGTTGAGGCCTGGCAAGGGCGGGGTCCTGCTCTCCCCATCCTCACCTGCTCTCTGGGCTGTCTGAGCACATGAACTTCACCCCAGCACTCGGTCCCTTTTGGGCCCATTGGGAGCCAGACAGCCCAAGACTGACACGGGTGTCACCGAACTCGGTCACCAGTCAGGTGGGACTTGAAGGCCAGAAACCCTGAGCAAGGCGTGTTCTTTTCTCCCCAGTTTTCTCCATGGCGTTCATCTTTTTTTTATCATGGTAAAGTACATGCACCATACAGCGTGACATTTTAACGACTTTTAAGCATACAGCCCCGCGCAGCATTAGCTGTATTCCCGTCATGTTCTGTGGCATTGATTTTCAGCTTTGTTCGGATCCTGAGGTTGTGTCCGAGATTACGGTTGCTTCCTTCCCAGGGAGATGCTCCTAACATTTTTGTTTCAGCCGATTAGAACCCTTGGCCGCTCGGCCCGTGGTCCCAGGCCTTCCTGCTGTGGCTTGGTCTTGGTCTCCAAAGGTTCAGAGCAGCCGAGTGAGTGTCTTCCGGAGAGCGGCACCCCACGGCTGGGCAGGGGTCCAGAGCTTGCCCAGACCTCCCTGAGCCGGGCTGTTGGTTTTCGTGTGGCGACGTCAGGAACCACGGGCCTCATCAGGCAGGGGTCGGAAATCTGCTTGTTTCACTAGCTGGCTGGGCCCCCGTCCCCAGCCACACAGCCTTCCCTCATCAGACGGTCCCAGGGGTACAGGGCCCTCGCTCACTGCTGGTTCACATGTGGAACTGACAGGCAGTTCTGTTCTTCTGTCCCTGGAGGTTTCTCACCGACGGACACCACGCGTTGCCAACCACTCCCAGTCTTTCCTTTCCAACAGGACTGAGCCTTCGCGGTCTTGACCCTCAAGTGAGCCCCACGTGTGAGCACATGGTCCCTAGCTGTGGTGACAGCGCCTCGCCCCGGTGGGGCCCAGTGGGGCATCACCTGCTCGGAAGAGCTGTTCCCCCCCCCAGCTGTCCTGAGCCCCCGCGCGCATCCACACTGGACGTCCGTCACCGCTCTGCACCCCTCTCCGTGTCCCCTCTCTCTGTCCGTTGTTGAAGGCTCTCTCTGACCTGTCGCTGTGTTTCCCTCTAGTCAGGAGTGGCAGGAAAGGACGCCGGCGAGTGTTCAGCCTGTCGGAGGCCGACAGTCACGGCGGCCACTGGGTTTAGTGCTTCGAACGGCGGCTGTCACGGCACCTCTCGCAGGCGACTCAGGCAGGTCTCGTCCGCTAGCCTGCACGGCCCACACGCCCCGCCGCGGCCTTCCTGGGCGGCAGGCTCTGCACCGCAAGTGGGGCCTCGCTGGGCCTCGGGGGACCGGGCCTGGGCCACCTCTTCCAAGCGGCCACCTCCCCAGCTTCCCCGAAGCCCGTTCTTCCATTCCCCTCTGGCCTCACCTGGGCTGGGGAGATCCCTGGCCCTCGAGCCTTGAGCAGCCTGCAAACACCGGCCTTCTCCTTGGACTACCCAGCCGGGGGGTTCTCCAGCCCAGTCCCCGCGGGGCCCCCTGGGTTAGGCCACAAGGGTTGAGCAGTAGAATTTGCAAAAAGCAACCAAGAAGTCAACTAGGTTCTCTTTTTCTTTTCTTCCCCTGCTCTCTCCCAACCTTATTCAAGAAGCTCAGTTGTGGATTCAGTCTGGCCTCAGCCAGGGGCCAAAGCTGTTTCCCACCCGCCCAGGCACTGGTGGGGTGATTCCATTATCCCTGTACTTACTGCTCAGGTGGCCCCTGACCCAAGCCAGCTCCCTGCGCGGAGGCGGCGGGTGGGGGGTGCTCACTGCTGCCTGCCCCCCCTTCCCTCCCACCTTCCCCACCTTCCCTTCAGGGTTTCCCTTCCGGGCCTCCCACTCCCAGTCAGGAGCCTTTTGCCTTCTTTTGCATTTAAAGCTGCTTCTTCTGAGCTCTACCCTCTGCCCTGTTATGCTCTGCTGCACCCCCATATGCACGCGCACACACACACACACACACACACACACACACACACACACGCACACACACACACACACACACACAGTCCCACTCTCCCATTCTGAGCACAGCGGCCCCAAACCCAGAGTTATGCTCAAAACCATCACTTGGCAAGGGCCAGCCGAGCTCCTGCCCCAAAGCTGGAGATCAGCTTCTGGAGGGGGCTGGCCAGGGACGTTGGGCCCTGCTGTCTCGGGCGGCCAGGTGTCTCTCACGGAACTCTGGACGTCCAGGACTTCCCGCTCAGGCCGCCACTCTTCTCCCTGGCTCCTGGCCAGGAAACCAGAATGTCCTCCAAATCTCTCATTTTCGGGGCCAGGCCCCTGCTTGTGGCCTTCCAGCCGAAAACACCAGCAGGCAGGCAAAACCAAGGGCTCAGCCCTGGGCCAGAACATGTGTCTTCGTTGGGTCATTTTCCCCTGGTGAGAAAGATCGCCTTCTTCATTCCCTTTGGAATGAATGAATACATTTGTAGATCACATTCAGGAAACAATTCTTAGTTTAAAAAAAAAAGAAAGTAAGTGTTGTAGGTGATGGGTGAGAGGTTATTTTTTTCCTATAAAAAATTGAAAAAGGCTATTTTTAAGGGGAAAAAAAACCCCGACCCTCTTAATAACAATTGTTGGTTCTTAAAGAAGAAACCAATTTTGTGTATGTGTAGTATTGTTTGATGGTTTGTTGGTTTATAAACATATTTGATGGCAAATTTCTCATATCCTTGATTATGCTTATCCCCAGAACCCCATTAGGGATCAGGGACAGAGGTTTGCCAGCTTTTTTGAATGTCTGCATGCAAATGAGCAAAGAGGGAACTCTTACAAGACTTTCGAGAGAACGTGAAGGAAATGCTTTGGCAGCTCTGTCTCCAGATGGCACGAAAGTACCCTTTGGAGAATCAGTCATTTCTGAACTGCCTTGTCAGCAGCTGAGCTTACGTGTGGATCCGTTGGTATGTAGGGCCGTGGCCATGCCCACCCTCCCTGGAAGCCAGGTGGAGGCGGCCAGAGCAGGTGAGCCCCCAGAGGGACCACACACTCTGAGGAGCAGCAGGGAGACCGCGTGGGCCCAGAACGTGAGCCTGCGTGTGCAAGGCAGCCCGTGCCACGAAAGTATCCTCACCAAATGGGGTGAATGCAGTGAGATTCAGAGAAACCGGAATGCGAGTGGAGTGTTTATTCAGCGATTCTGGGCTCAGCTCACAGCCTTCATCACATTTTCCGCTAGTGCTCACTGCCACCCCACCCCCGGAGCGAGGACAGACCCAGAGCCCCGTGCAGCCATTTTCTCTGGGCCTCGTTTCTCTTTAAAATAAACACACACACACACACACACACACACACACACACACTAATAATAAAAGGAAGGAAAACAAAAAGGCCTTAGGAAGGAATGATCTGGAATCTTTGAGAGCTTGTCTCGCCCAAGAGCCTTGGGGGAAGAAACGCGTCGTTTTCTCTGGGAGACTCAATCTGTTTGTGCTTTCTCTCCACGGTGGGGATCCACTTCCTCTCCTGCATCCCATTCTCTACGCCCTTCGGTTTTCTTTTGCTCTTGGTTTTTCCGTTTTCTTGCTGTATGTTCAGTTTGCAGTTCTGTTTTGTTTTGGCTTTACTTAAAAAAAGAGAGAAAAAGAAGCCCACCTAGCTTGAATCACCCTGAACAAAACATGTCTGCCATCCTTCCCAGGGTCTGGCCGACTCGTGGTTCAGCACCCTATCGTCAGCACCCTCTGCTGATGCCTGCTCGGCCCCCCAAACTGTACACATAAGGTATTTGCTTTCCGAGAGAGATGCCCTCGGCCTTCTCGTCGATGCTTCCAGATTACCAGCGCTCAGCGCCTGGAGGATGTTTTCCACTGTGAGCGCCAAAATCTCAGCTGCTGTTCCTGTCCAGGCAGACTCGTCATTGGAAAGCAGATAGGCCATTTGTCTGTAATCTAATCAAGGATTTTGAAAAGCACCAAAAAAAGAAATTGCCACTCCAGAAATAACTGCACTGGGCGGAGCCTCCCCCGCCTCCCCCCTGCCGTGGTTTCTCTCCGTGCCCCCCCCCCCATGGGGACACTCAGGATCGGAATGGCCCCTGTCTGGGCGCTGCCTGAGCTCGCAGAGAAGGAGCAGGAGACAAACCACAGTCTGAGGTTTTGTTTTGGTTTTGCAAGCAGAAAAGTTCCATAGAATTCCTTTTTGTTATTGTCGTTTTGTTTTTTGTTTTTTTAACATCGCAGCAAGTCCCCCCTCGGGTAAATGCGACCAAATGTAGGCTCTGGAAACGGCCTGAAGTGATAAGCACACCCAAGCCTGTTTCCTCCCTAAACATGTATTTACTCACTGGGCAGGTGGTCCAAGGCTCTCCCTAATGGGGAGCCCGCCCGGGCGGCTTCCTGGTGCCATAATCTGCCCATTGATTTTGCACAGGCCCCTAATTGTTCTCTCACATCCCAAGTCAGGGTAACCCTGGGCCCTGATAGATTTCTCCCCAGGCCTAGGGAAGACTGGATTGACCAGCTCCTGTGTCCCCAGAAGGAGGAAGTGGAGACAAGCTGGTCCCCCCAGCACCACCGTCTCCCAGCCAGATGTCCCGGGGCCTTTGTGCAGGACGGGAGCGGAGGGTGCCAACAGGAGCAGAGTGTCTCGGGACTAAGTGTACCCCTGTTCTCTCTCCCCCCGCCCAGATGACCCCATAACTATGGAACAGCCTCAGCCTCATCTTCCCAGCCAGTTGGTGATCGTCAACGAAATGGAAGCGGAGGCCAGGCCCAGCAAGAGCCTGGCAAGGAACGCAGACGCGGAGACAGTCAGCCTATCCCCGAGCCTCATCCCCACCCAGCAGCCCACCATCTCCCTGCTCTGTGAGGACACTGCCGACACGCTGAGCGTGGAGTCGCTGACCCTCGTCCCTCCCGTCGACCCCCACAGCCTCCGCACCCTCACCGGCATCCCTGCACCGGCCACACCAGCCGCGGTGGGCACAGCGACGCCCGGCACGGAGGCCGCAGCCCCGGAGCCAGCGGGCCCCGCCGAGCACTGAGTGGGCGCCGAGTGGCCTCCCTTTGTGTGTGTGGCCCCGCTGGCAGGGACCCAGGACAGCCGACTCAAAGACACATTGGGAGCACCCACGGTCCCCGCAGCCCCAGGGACCACCTCTGCCATCTCTTCTCGCCCTCCTTCACTCTGTTGAATTCCCGTTTCACTTCGCACCTCTCGGAGAGCAGGCTGGACCCGGTGGAGGCACCCTGGTGAGCCCCGATGACCCTGGGGTGGCAGGACCCCCGCCCCCCTCTCTCCATCAGCCAGCCGCTCGGGTCTGGAAGCTCCTCAGCCGCCACACCCAGTGTGCCCGGAACAAACGGACCACGTCACTTGGGGTAGAAATTTGTAGAGAAACAAACTTCGATAAGCATCTCCTTTGGATATTTATTTCCGCTTTTGGCAGCAGATAAAAAGCATTTATTTAAAAAGCATCTGTTTAAAAAAAAAAAAAAGTCCAAAAAAAGAATCCTCGGCCCTTAAGGTTTGACGTCATGGTAAAAGTATAATACGACCGTTGAGATTTCATTTTCATTTTCCCTCGAACTTCCCCGCGTGGTGTTCAGAAGCGCTCAGTCTGGCTTTCCCCGTTTCCTTGCTCCTCTACCACTCGCTAACTCCGCGAGCCTGTGGAATGATGAGTACCTTCCTGGAAAGTTCAGCTTATTTTTTAAACAAAGATAAGGGAGATACATGTATTCTCAGGTACACGCAGAGCTGAGAGGGCCAAAAGTTTCTCTGCGGCGGTAGCCAAGGCGCCTTGACGTTTCCCGAAAGACCTTCCCAGGAACGGGGCCGTTGTAGCCAGCTCCCCACTCAGGACCCAGCCTTCATCTCTCTGGACTGAAACCAGTCAGGACGGCTTCCCAGCGTCACCGTCGGTTCTTGCCACTCTCTTTGTCCGGAGAGAACCATGTGGGACCGTGCAGACTCTGGCCCCGTGGCCGTGATGGAAGGAGGAGGCCACAGAGGCCGCCCTCCGGTGGTCGGGGCCTGACGTGTATGGGGCGACGCCCGAGGGCCCTGTCCCGCCCGCCGCAGAGACACATCCGGTCTCGACCCGTTGTCCTGGGAGCTCAGGTGTGCCGCTCTCCCTCTCGGCTGCCACTGCAGAGACACAAGCTGATTTTTAAAAATGAAAACTCCACCGTTGCTTCTCCATTTGGGCCGGACGCGCGCGGGCCTATTCTCCAACGTAGCTCATCAGGCACGTGCACCGTTCCTGTCTGCTTCACCAGGCCCGGCCCGGTGACCGTCGCCTCTCTCGGGTCAGTGCCCAGACCTCCCACGCCTTCCTCCTCGTGGGCCCGCTTGGAGCGCCAGCACACACGGGCCTGGGGACCGTCTGCCTGGTCGAGGACCACGGGCCTCGTGGCCTCCGTCACGCTGCTGCGGCTGCAGAGGCCACCGAGGAGGGCCGTGGCGCCCGTGGGGACAGGGCTGTCCATCGTCAGAAGCCCTCTGCGTAGGCATGCCCATCCGCTTCAACAGGGAAGAGACCCAGCCTGGAGAAGGAGGCCGTGCAGGCAGAAATTCCAGGGATGAGCCATGACCGTCCGCAGAGCCCCCCAGGAAGGAAAGGCAGGTGGGCTGGAGGAAGGGGTCAGGCGGTCCCTGACGGGAACGGGCATGACATCAGCCACAGGGGCTGGTAGCCGGCCACCTGATCTTTGGCTTGGATAGAAGAGCAGGCCGGTGCTCAGGCTTTGCAGGGCCTCTGGGGCCACAGACATGACAGAAGGCAAGTAACTTCCCAGCCACGTGGCCTTATTGTAAAGAACAGGCCCGTGCAGGTGGACCCAGGCCCCTCTCCAGGATCATCGGCCTGCCCCCTGAAATCCGGTGGCTCCAGGCACTGAAGGAGACGTTGGGGACAGCTCGGCAGGAGGTCCTGGGGTGCGCCTGTCCCGGAGGTGGGCTTGCCTCAGGGGGACGCTGTACGCGTGGGCTGGGGACTTGCTTAACGAGGGCCGGCCTCCCTGTCGCCTTGTGGGTGAGGAGGAGCCCTGCATCCTTGTATGCGGAGGCCTGGGGTCTAGAGGAGGCAGGCAGCCGTCTTGGCTCCGATGAAGGACCTGCCATGCTAGGTCATGACCATCGTGGTGGCCGCGGACGCGCCTTGTCTTCAGGAGCACCCCGCAAACCTGACAGCAGGGGCAGCCCAGACAGGTTGCACTGGGACTCCAGGGTTGGGCGGAAGAGCTAGAGCCGGGAACCCTCGCAGAGCAGGAGCGGGGACCGTGCCCTTCTGGGGTCACGCTCGGCAAGCCCACCCCGCCTACCGTCTCCACGTCCCTGCAGAGAGAAGGGCCAGGCCCACCCTCCTCAAGTCCACTGGGCCCGTTGGGTTTGCCAAGTCAGGGGCGGGGTTGGCCGCATGAACCCTCAGACCCCAGGCTTTGCAAGTTGCTGTGGAGAAGCATATGTCTTCCCAGTTCAGGGGCGTGGGCGAGGGAGGGCACCTCTCGCTGGTCGGACGGGGTGAGGCCAGGAGCTCTCCAGCACCAGCCCCAGAGCCGCAGCGGGAATGTGGGGCAGAGCCCGCCATCCCAGGGAGGGGCGGAAAGAGGGCGCCCAGCCCCGCAGGCCTTCCCTGCTCCCTTTCTCTCCGCCCAGCCTGTGTGCTCCCTGCTCTCTGCAGAAGGCAGCTTCCCCCCCACCTCACCCCTGCATTAGCGACCTCCCCTCCCGGCAGGAGTGAAGAGACATACCTCTTTAAAGACATACACTAGATTTCTCTAAGGTCTCAAGATGCACTGTTAGACATAAAGGCACGGCGTGAACGGAGTCTCATCTCTAGACGCAATAAATAAGAAATATTTAATGTAGTCATGTTGACATTGGGCATAAACTGTCAGGGTTCCTTATGTTCCTTCTGAGGTGAAAATATGTAAATAATTCTTGTCCCAGGGAGGAGCAGGGGTTGGGAAACCCTCATGCTTCTGGGCCAAGGGACCGTTCCAGGGAAGTACCTGCTCTCACCAGCGTGACTCATGCTCTGTGGGCACCGAACACGAGGGTGGAAATGAAAACTGGAACTTCCTGGTAAATTTGAACTTGGCAATAAAAGCAAAAAAGTTACCAAGAATGTGGCTGCTGCTCCGTGGCGCTGTGGTAGGGAGGCCGTGGCCTGGCGATGGGAAGGTTCTCTGCGGCCTGACCCTGTGGCCGGTCGCAGACACCGGGCCTCTCCCCGCCCCCACCAGGCCCAGGTATTCCCCAGCTCCCCAGAGGGGGGGGCAGGGCCGGGAAGGCTCAGCTGCAGCTGTCTGCACAGGGAAGGTGCTCCAAGCCCAGCCGGGGGCAGTGCGCTCCGTCCGTGCTCTGCATCCCTCCCGCTGGGCCGGGGTCTCTGTCCAAGCCTCAGGCTCTGCATCTGTGGAATGGGGCTGTTAGTGGGACAAGCACAGGGCCTGGCACCGGAGGGCCGGGGACAGGGAGCCTCTGCACACATGCTGCTGGGCTGGGGAAAGTGAAAAGCGCTCCCCACGGGGGACCGAGCCTGGTGAACTCTGTCCCGGGCGGGTGCAGCTCTGGAGCACACGGACATGCACCCACGTGAAAATCCCTGGAAATGGGTTCACAGGTTCTCCAGCGTAAATCCAGCACAGAAGCAGCCAGGAGCTTCTCGGCCTTGAGGTAAAGCCCAAACTGAGTCCAGAAGGTGAATGGGACACCCGCCTCGTGCCAGGAGTTGGGGCATTTCTGGCCAAAGGTGGAGGCTGCTGCTGGGGGTGGGGCTCAGTTCCTCGGAAGTCTGCCCGTGAGGCCTGGGGCCGCGAAGGCATGGGGGTCCCTGGGTGCAGCTTGGATCCTGCTCCGCACCACGGCCTGCTGGGTGGCAGCCTCACCTATCCCCAGAGCAGCCCTGCCTCGCGGGCACGTGGGCGCTCACGCATTTCGGGGACTTCAGTTCAGAAAAAGGAACTTGCTGGAAGGATCCTCCAGGAGAAGGGGTAAGACGGGCCTGGGGGGGGGAGGGGGTACGGGGCAGAACTGGGGACAGCAGGTGGTGGGGCTCCCTTCAGAGGGTCTCCCTGGGCCAGCCAAGGGCCAGGCCCCCAGGTTGAGGAGACAGGCCCGGGGAGCGAGGGGCGAAGGGCAGGTGCCGGCAACACAGCACGGATGAGGAAACGGAGGCGCCGTGGGGCTCAGCAACCTTCCCGAGGGCCCTGGAGTGCAAGTGCAGGCCCGTGTGCTCTGGGCTGCCCATGCCATCTGAGACCACGGGCTAACGGGCCAAGTGTCCTCGGGCTGTTTACAGGAAGGAGGAGTTGGAGCAGTAGTTCTCAGGTGAACGGGTGCCGGAACCCTCTGGAATGCTTGTCCACGATCGCAGCCGGATGCTGCCCCAGAGCTAGTCCCCGAGACCCCAAGACGTGGTCCCCCTGAAGGCCCCTTGCACGTTGCGTGAGGCCGCAGAGTGGGGGGCCGTTTCCTCTTCTGCCTCCCGGCTCTCAGGGAGATGCCGGCTTCTCTTCATGGGGCAGAGTCCGGAGCCAGACTCTGGCACTCAGCAGCCTTGCGGCCATGGCCATGGCCAGGTCACCTCCCTGTCCCTTGGGTCTCGTCTGCAAAGTAAGGACAGGACTGAGTCTGCCTGGCGGGTTGTGAGGCCGGAGGGAGTCACGCAGGCAAAAGGCTCAGCTCAGGGCAGGAGCCTGGAGGCCTGGGGAGCTCTGGGCATGACTCCCTCCGTGGCAGCTTCCCCTGCCCCCTTCCCAGCCCAGGCTCAAACCTGGGAAAGGCCCTGGGCTTGTTTGGTGGCCGGGGACTCATCACTTTACTCTCCCAGTCCCTGGTTCCTATCTGAAAGGCAGGCTGGGAAGCACCCGCACCAGGTTCAAGGGCTTCACGGGGAGCTCTGTGTGCTCTTGGGCAAGAAGGGGCCACCTAGTGCCTGGCGGGAGTCGCAGGGAGGTGAGGCCTGTGTGAGGGTTGGGGGGCCTGCGCTGGTGCAGGTGCCTGGCCCTCTTGTCCCTGCATCTTGTGACAGGCACCTGGAAGGTGGAGGAGCAGGTGAGCAGTATCCTACCAGCCAATGACCTTGGGTCCTGCATTCAGGGAAGCCGGCTTCCTGCTGGAAACCCCCTTCCCCTCCTGTCCTGACACCTCATGGCACTTCCGAGAGCCGTGGGGAAAAAACCCTCCCCATCTGATGCGCTTCTCTCCAAAGAAAGAGAGGTCTGAATCACCCAGACGGGAACACATGGGGCTTCTCGGGAATTTACTCGAGTGTGCAAGGGGGGCAGCAGGAGGCCCCCTCCTGCCCTCCAGGCACCTCACCCACCCCAGAACCTGAGCGCCGTGGCCCTTAGCCCACCCTGCTCCCGGGCCCCGCGCACCTGACTCAGCTCGCTTTCCCTCCAGAAAGCGCCCGCCTCAATACACCTGAGCTATCCCTTCCTAGAACTCTTGACTGACCTTATAAATTCAGTGTGCTCCAAAAGGGAGAGACTTTACCACCGGAAACCAAAACACAAAACCAGCCCCACTTACTGTATTTGTTTCCCGGGGCCGCCGTAACAGATGACCGCAAACCGCGTGGCTCCAAATAACAGGAACGTGTTTGCACTGTTCTGGAGACCGGGGGTCTGAGATCAAGGGGTCGGGTGGGCCTGTTTCCTCTGGGGGCTCAGAGGGAGCATCCGCTCCCCGCGCCCCCCCCCCCC
>LNAC01000023.1:3964574-3992185 GCA_002007465.1 Ailurus styani | reverse complement strand
CCCTCCCCGCGCCCCCCCCCCCCCGGCTTCTGGTGTTGCTGGCGGTCCCGGTGGTCCTGATGTGCGGCTGCCTCGCTCTGGTCTCTGCCTGTGTCTTCTCACGGTTCTTCCTCCCTCTGTCCCCCGATGATATCAGACCTCCCTTCTCTTAGAAGGACACCAGTCGTTGGATTTGGGACCCCGTCTGATCCAGGACGGTCTCGCCTAGATATCCTTAACTTCATTGCATCTCAAGACCCTATTTCTAAGGAAGGTCCCATATTCCCAGGGGCTGGGGGTGGGGATGGGAATGTATCTTTTAGGGGCAAAGAGTCACCATTCAACCCATTTTATTTGCCAGAAATTAAAGATCCCCTACAAGTATGCACAATACAAGTAAATCCACGTGGTTGAACTTGAACCACCGCCTGTTAACTTGCCGTGGGCTCCGGCAGCAAGGTCCGCCCTGTCTCTGTAATCGGGAGACCCGCTAGGGTTAGAGACCTGCCAGCGCCCATCCAAGGCTTTGATCACCCAGGGCTGATCAAAGAGAAGCGGCAGCTCCCTCTGGGACTCCGTTTCTGAAGTCTATGTTCCTGCACCCCTTAAAATCTCCGGACCCCCAGATGGGGTTGCTGCTGTAGCACACACGTATCACAGGTCAGAAGTGGCACCAGCCGTGCGTTAGTTTTTTGGGGTTTTGTTGTTTTGTTTTGTTTTGTTTTCATCTTCCTTCTCCTGCTAGTAGACTCACCTAAAGGCAGGCAAGGCTGTGTCTTCTTTGAGCCAGTCTCCCCAAGGCTAGACAAGGACCTGGCATGCTGTGGGCTGTCTCTGACTGTGCGTTGGATGGATGGATGGATGGATGGATGGACGAATGGATGGATGGATGGATGGATGGATGGATGGATGGATGGATGGATGGANCATTAGTTGTGTGTAACATCCAGTGCTCATCACATCATGTGCCCTCTTTAATGTCCATCTTCTGTACAGTGTGACATACATGTATGTATTAGTTAATTGAAACCCTAGGTAGTGAGTTTAGGACTGAAGTGGTGGGTGGAAGGAAGGAAGGAAGGAAGGAAGGGAGGGAGGGAGGGAGGGAGGGAGGATGGGAGGGAGGAGCCATTCTTGACATAGTCCCACATTCCCAAAACCCAAATTCCATTCGTGTGTCTGTGCCCATCGCCCCGGCCTCGAGCCTCCCCCTATTTGTCTGCAGTCTGCTGTCTTCCAGTCCTTCCCAAGGCCAGCCGGAGACCTTTGAAAGAATCTACCAGGGCCTGTTGATGAGGACCGGAGCAGTTGAGGGCTCCACTTTGCCACCATTAGAAATCGTGTCCCCCGACCCTCCCCAGTGTTTGGGCTGGGGCAGCTGCTGCCTCCCAGCGAAGCCTCACGCAGGACCCAGCAGCTTCAGAGCCTGCAGACCAGGTTCAAGTCCCTGCGCTGCTACTCCTCAGCCCCTCGGCCTTGAGGGCACAGGTAAACGGGACCAGCCCTGGCAGGGGCCTCGGTGGTATAGTGGGGACAAGGAAGCCGAGCACTCGATGCCCGGCCTCTCCTGGGGTCACCTCGCTGGTGGTCCTCACCAGCTAGAAGCAAGGAGGGGCTTTGGGAAGTACCTGCTGCCCAGGCCCTTCTCTGGTGCCTCTAGCCAGCCCCTCTGGGCTGGGGCTGAGCCGTGGAACCCTTTTATGGCCCTCAGGTGACCGAAGGGCAGTCAAGATGAGATTAAGCCTCGGCCAGGCTCCGTCCCTCGCTGCAGCCACATCCGGAAGACCTGAGCCCTTTCCTGGGACGGAGCCTGTACACATACCTTTCTTCTGAGCGACCCCCGCCCCCACCTTGGCACCTGCAACAACTATGCCTCCTGTCACCCCGGCGTGGCAGGCTTGTCACCTGCCAGAGCCCGTTCCAGAGTCAGCCCCCTGCTTTCTTTACCAGCGTCCACTGGCTTCCTTCCTGGCACTTGTCACACCTTGAATTGCTTTCGTTTAATATATTCCAAATCCCGTTGTTTCCAGCTTGAAGAACGCGGCGGCGAGCAGAGCCAGAGACGAGGCCGTGGGTAGGTTTCCAGGTGGCAGTCGCAGCACGCAGGAGCGAGAGCAGAGAGAGCGCCCTGACGCCCAGGCCCCCCTGAAGATCCCCCACCGCAGAACCTCCCAGAACCGCCTCACAGCTGCCTCCGAGAGCACAGAGGTCAGGGGCCCAGCCACGGACTCTCCCTGTGGTTGATTTGTGCCCTGGTGAGAGGGGCCTGTCTTCCCCCGGCCGCCCCACATGGGGGCCCATGTAGCTTCCCACCCCATCAGCCAGCCCTCGCTGCGACGTTGGGAGCAGTGGCAAGCACAGGAGGGTTCAAAGCCAAGAAGTGACAGGTGGGCAGTAGATCCCTGGACCTGCAGGGGCCCACCGCAGCACAGAGGGCTCACAAGAGAACTAGGCGACCCGTGACGTATTTAGGAGGTAAAACCTACAGGTTTGTTGGGCTGAGCATTCAGCCTTCAGCACTCAGCTGAGCAGCCAGCCTTCTCTCTCCTCTGTTCCTTCCTTCTTTGATGTGTTCGATTTTTGTCTTTTTCTCTATTGCACCAATTGCCAAAGGATCGCATAGCTTTGGTGACAATTCGGCCAAGTACCCAAAAATAGTATTTTCCATGGTTCCCACACTAAGGGTCAACCCTTGGCGGGTTGAGCACCTCTGCTGGCAGATTCCCTTCCAGCCTTTTCTCTATGCCTTTGAGCAGTTGAAATAATACAGTGGGTGTCCTGCTTTTGACATTCGCCGCCCCCCCCCCGGAGTCGGCATTTCCGCATGTTCCTGGAAGCTCCATTTCCAAAGAGTTTCAAAGGTCCACTGCCGGGATGTGTCCCTCCGGGTTGGCTGTCGCCCATGGGTGGACATGGAAGTTGTTCGCACTTTTATTATTTTGACTCACCCTGCAGTGAACGGCTTGGTACATAAACCTTTGTCCACATTGCATATCATCAATCCCTGGGAGGGGTTCTGAGCCTGGGGATTACCCGTCTGGTAGAGACAGAAATCGCTTTAAGACTCTGGCTACAAATTATCAGTTGGCTTTCCGGAAAGGCCAGAGCACTGGCGCCCTCGAGGAATCATCTCCCCCATCCCCCAACCCCCCCAACCCCCACATCCCCAGCTCGGTGTGCTTTCAGTTCTAAATTCCTTCCCATTTGCACCAGAGAGCTTCCTCACACTTCCCCTCTCCTTCCTCCACATTCCTGTGGCTGGTCACTCCCCTCTCTCCACCTGCTCCTCATCCGTCCCCGTCCCTGCTGTGGCTGACTTTGGTCCTACCATTTGCAGCAGGGGGTAAGACCTCCGAGGCACATGAGCCCCCCAGCCATCCAGCTTCCCAGCCCCAATGAGCCAGCCCATTCTGAGCATCTCTAAGGTGCTGAAAAGCTCCCCCAGCAACCTGTAAGGTCAGCGTGATGCTCCTGTACAGAGAAGCAACTGAGACCCAGCCCAGAGAGGCCGAGTGACTTACCCAAGCGCCTGAGTGGCGCTGCGGGGGCCAGCATCGCAACAACTCCCGGTTCCTGGACACTGCATACATGCCGACGCCAGCTAAAGATTTACATCCTGATCTCGGTCTGCCCTCCCCAAACCCTCCCACACACTGGTGCTGGTATTATCTCCATTTTACAGATGAGGAACCCGAGGCCCAAAGTTACCCAGCTCAGAAGTGGAGGAGCCTAGGGTCTGTGAGGCTCCCTGTCGCACCCTTTGCCTCTTAGAGAGCAAGACCAGGAGTCCCCACTCCACTCCTCCCCTGGGACTGAGCGGGGCCCTGGCCAGCTCCAGCTGCCTTGGCAGACGGAGCACCCTCCCCCTTCACCTGCCCAGAGAATTCACAGGAACTTGCCTAGAGCATGCCCTATCTCACTGTTTTCTCTTGAACCCGCTTATCTCCTTCGCTTTATTAACTCTGGGCTTCTTGCCAGTCTGCCCAGGTAGGAACAGTCCTTTCAGAGTAGCTCCTGCCGAAATACCCTGGGAATCGTACCCTTCCCTTGGTGGCATCTGTCACTGCAAGGAGGTGACTGCAGAGCCCCCCTGCCCTCCGGCCCCTCCCTGGGAGGCTCCAGTGGGTGGGGAGGCAAATTTCACCTTCCCCGTCCCTGGAACATTTATTCAACAAACATTCATTGGGCACCTACTGTGTACCAGGCACTGTACTAAGCACTGGGGAGGCAACTGGCAAGTCAGACAAAACTCCATGTCCCCTGCAGCTGAGCTGCCGGCAGGGGAAGACAGGCAATAAAGAAAATAAGCACACAGTTTCCATGGTGCCTGGCAAGTGCAGAGTGCACGAGAAAGCACGGAGAGAGCCGAGGAAGCAGGGTTGGGCCAGCCAGGGAGGAGAGGAAGGGGCCGCAGCTGTGAACAGAGATCAGGGAAGGTTGTGCTGAGGAAGGAGAAAGATTGAAGGAGGTAGGGAAGGGATATCTGGGCGGTAAGAGTATCGCAGGCAGAAGGAAAGGCCAGTGCAAAGGCCCTGGGGCACGTTGGAGGGACTCTTGGGGCTCTGGAGCCGCTCAGACCTCTGCCCCCAATGCTTCCAAGCTGTGCAGGAGCACTGGTGAGAGACACGGTGGGACACGCACCCTGAAGGCAGCCCAGGGTTCTGCCATCTTCTCCGTCCTCATTCTGTTCACCCTCTCCTTCGTCATCAGTGTCTTGGCCACTTGTACCCAGCCCCACCTCTGAATTGGATGTTGCGCTAAATGCACGGTCAGGATCCATCTCATGCTACCTCTCAGTCCCGTGCGGTGGGCACCATGATCTCCCATTTTCCAGATAAGGAAACAGGCACGGAGAGATTAGGAGCCTTGCCCAAAGTCACCGATCTGGGAGACGAGACTGGGACTGAGCCCCGACGAGCCTACCCCAATACCTGCACCTTGTCCCCAGCCCAGCAGGAAGCCCTGCACCCAGGCCTTGCCCTCCGGGGGTAGGCCCCCCCCCATGTTTCTCTGCTCCCAGGGCCTGCAGAGGTGGATGGTCGCACTAACTTCCCTTCCGCCTGCCCCAGGGTGCTTGCCCTCAGTGTCGGGGGCTCAGCCCTGTTTCCCAGAGAAGGCAGCCCTCTTCCCACACAGCATCCATGGATCACCGGGGGTATGGGGGGCGGCTGGGGAGCTTGGGGCTTCCTCCAGCCCAGCCCCCAGCTCCTGCAGGGGCTCTCCACACCCCAGCTAGGGCTCCCCACGCGGGAGAGATGCCTTGGGGGTCTCACGTGACCTCAGATCACAGGGGACAGAGCCACCCCCTTTTGCACTCCCTTTGCGTCTGTCACATAAAGGAAAAAGAAAGTCTCCACAGAGTGCTTCTCCATTTTAACAGCCTTTTATTTTTTTTTTAAGATTTTATTTATTTGTCAGAGAGAGAGAGCACAAGCAGGGGGAGCAGCAGGCAGAGGGAGAAGCAGACTCCCCACTGAACTGGGAGCCTGATTTGGGGCTCGAACCCAGGACCCTGGGATCATGACCTGCGCCGAAGGCAGACACTTAACCGACGGAGCCACTCAGCGCCCCTTTAACAGCCTCTTAAACATGCTGCTCCCCCCTTTCTGAAGAAGAAAGAAGCACCCCCCTTACCTTCAACAGGCCACCTCCGAAGCCAGAAGTGACTATTTTCTTTGATTGTCCCCGTACTTCTTTACACTACCCCACCCCGTGTGTCCAGCCAGACCAGTGTTCCGCGGGGGCTGGTATCGTGAAATGTCCCTTTCCATTAAAATTACTTTTGCAAAGTGTGGGGTTTAAAATAAATGTGTTCACCACAACAGGATACCCCCTCATCCCTGCCGGCCCGGCTTTCGTCACGAAGACCAGACCCAGGTGCGGCGAGGACATGGGGACCCTGGGGCACCATGCTGGGAACGCAAGCCGGTGCAGGCACAGCGGTGAAGAATACGGCGCTTCCTCAAAACACAAAAAAGAAAACCACCCATCGGCTCCAGCAACCCCACTTCCGGGTGTTCATGCACAGACAAGGGCATCGCTGTGTCCTAGCGGCATCTGCATCCCTATGATGGCTGCAGCATCCTCCACGAGACACGGGAGCAGCCCGAGGGACCCCAGTTCGTCAACGGGTAAAGAAGATGGGGGGTAAGGAAGATTATGGCCCCAGCTATAAAAAAAAAAAAAAGGAGCCAATCCTGCTATTCGTGACAGCTAGGATGAACGGCGAGAGCTTTGTGCTTGTTGAGATAAGTCACCGGGAGCAGGACGAACACCGTTATGATCTCACTTCTCCTCAGAACCTTGAAAAGAAAAGAGAACATGTAGAAGCAGGGATCCCATTTGTGGCTGCCAGGTGAAAAAATGCAGGACCCCCCGGCTCGGCCCAGGACAGCGGGATGGCTGTGGGGCCGTGGAAACGCGGACAGGCTGGAGGGCCCCAGCTGAAAGCAGAGGACTTCCTTCTCAGTGGAACGTCCTGGACTTGGACGTGGCCGCAAGAACCCACGTGAGCTTGAGGGAGCTTCCCCGGGTGGCTCTGTGGGTCAGTTTAGAGGTGACAGGAGACACCTGCTCACATTCCATGAGCCACAGCGAGGCCCGGGAGCACAGTGACCTGCGCCCAGGAGGAGAGGAGAACCGGGCATCTTGGTGGGGGTGGGGGGCCAGCGATGTCCCCCACACCGCAGGGGACCCCCAGACCTGAGCAGCCTGCTGCTCAATGGACACATCCCAGCCCCGGGTTCCCGGGGCTGGGTGGGGACCCAGGGACCATCAGAGACGGAGAAGATGCTCTCTCTCCAGGGCGGTACCCCTGGGGACAGGGACAGAGCGAGGAGGAACCGCAAGACGAGTGTTCTTGGAAGAGTTACCCTGAGAGGGCCTGCCTTTGCACCAGGAGAGGCTGGCAAGTGACAAGAGAAGGGTCTCTGCCATCAGCAGGGGTGAGTAGGAAATTGCCCGCTGTTGGCACATCTTGGAGGTGACCACAGTCCCAGTTGGCCCCGGCAGCCACGCCACTGCCCAGCCCGGCTCTGAGCATTTTGCATGCAATGGCTCCTTTCTTCCTCCCGAGCCTATGAGGGGGCCCCGCTGTTCGCCCATGTCACCGAGGAGGAACCTGAGGCCCAGAGAGGCTGGTGTGAGGACACCCACAGGGCCTCTCTCTCTAGCCACACCCCACCACGTGCGAGCTTCAATCTGCCCCATTGCACGGATGGGCAAGCCAAGGGCCAGAGAGGGTCGGTGACCAGCCTGAGGGCCCCTGAGCTGCTCGGGGTGGAGAAGGGGTCGGGACCCAGTCCTTCTGGCTTCAGAGCCCAGGATCTCACCCCCTGGCCACAAGTCCTCGCTGGCAAAGCCGGGAGGCTCAGCGCTGCCGCCCACATAGGCCCAGCCCAGGAAATGGCACAGCCCGGGAGTGGGGGGGCGGTGGTGGCCATGATGGACAGGACCTCGCCCACTTCTTTGAAGGAAATCTCCAGGCAGCCCGTTCCTAGAAGGAAGGGCCACGCCCGGTGTTTACCTGCTGGGCACCCGTGCCAGGGGATCACGGCAGATCCTGCCACGTGTCCACTTCTGAGGAGGAAGGGAGTGGTCAGGTAGCCTCAGGCAGGGTTCCCGTGGGTCCCGGGCCTCTGGCTGGCACCTGGGAGGTGGGTGGGGCAGGAGGCGTGGACCCCAGGGCCCCGTTTCCCCCTCCCCGCCACACCAGGCAGGGCTTCTTCGGCCCTCTGTGCCTCAGTGTCCCCATCTGGTTCGTGGGCACAGCCACACTTCCTTCCTGGAATTGTGCAAATCAGATGAAGTCCAGCGTGCGGCTGGCAGGGCTGTTGCAGGGAGCCTGGGCTTTGTCCTTGGAGGCTCCGGAAAGCCCTGTGGGGAGGGTAGTTGGGGGATAACCTCAAAAGAAAGAAAAGGAAATCCCAGGACACAGCGAGAAAGAAGGAATTCAAGGCAAACTAGACATGACGGAAGGTGGGCTCTCTTTCTGCCCCTCTGATGCCCAGGGACGTGGCCGTGGAACAGAATGAGCAGGGGAGGGCAGAAACGGGGGGCCGGCATGAAGGCAGGACCCCGAAGAGCTCCCCCTCCATGAAAGGGGGCTTCTCTTTGCCCACCGGGCCTGGGGACGTGGCCACAAGGGAGGGAAAGGAGTCCCCGGTGAGAAACTGAAAGTCTGAGACAGGAAGGGCAGGGGCGGGGCCGGGCAGGGCGGGCGGTCTGGGGTCTGGACCACCTCCACCCCACTCTGCTGCCATCGCAAGCCAAAGCAGCAGCTGCAGGAAGACCAGCGGGAACCCTGGAAATCTCTGGAAGTTCTCCAAGAGCTGGAGGGAAGGCGCTGGCACTCCTGGGGGGTTGAGGGGGGTGAGCACAGGTCCGGGGGTCTTACATAGCCTTCAGGGATGGTTGGCCTTCATGAGGCCAATCTCTGGGGCGCGAATAAGCCGATGATGGGCTCAGGGACACGGTGGCCAACCAGGTCCCTGCCCTCAGGTGTCACGCCTACGGCAGGGCTGATCCAGACACGGCTTACCTTTGCAGGTGGCAATCTAGCTGTCTCAGAAGGGGGGTCCCCCCATCCAGCAGGGGGGAGGGGAGGGCATGGCTCAAGAAGGACGGCAGGCAACCACAGCCCTCCTCCTGGGCCTGGGAGGACCACAGGCAGCTGCCGGGAGCACGGCCCACAGAAGGGTTGCTGGGCTTATTACTAATGAATGAATGGCTGGCCCAGCTGATGAGTCGCCTGAATGAGCCACCGTGATTGATCTAACTCAGTGAATGGACGGATGAGAAAAATGAACCCATGAATGAAGGCACAGTCCCTGTCTCCCAGCCCTTGCAGAGAAGGGGCCTGGCCCCCCAGGGAGAGGAGGAGAGTCCAGCCCTGAGTCAGAAGGAGGTCAGAGGCCAGGCGATGACTCGCCAGGGCGCATGGCACGCACCGTGACTCCCCACTTAATCACTCCCTCCACGGATAATACACCAAGGGGCCGAACAGGGTTCCCCTGAGTTACCGGCCATGAAGGCGGCCTCGGGTGCCCCTCCTACACTCTGCTGGGCCTGGCAGACAATGAGTCAGGGCTTTTCGGGAGAACTGTGTATCGACGACTCAGCAAGGAGTGTCCAGCCCCGGTAGGGGAGCCTTGGACCCCAGCCCACGGCTGCTGGGGAGCTTGGAGATCCCGGGGGCAGAGCAGGGGCGGTCCTCCTGTCCCTTCTGCTCTGGCTGAGCTTCTGGGGGGCTGAGATCCTACCTCGCAGCCAGCCCCACCCACCACAATTAATAATAGCAGTGATCATGAGCCTTTATGGAGTCGGGCACCACGCCAAGCGCGCTGTTCCTCTCCTCTAGTCCTCTCGCACCCACCAGGAGGCAGGCGGAGGATGGTCACCCACGACCTTGCCCACCTTCCACCTGAATCCCACCTGCACAACTGGCCGTCGCCAGCGTCACTGCATCTGATAGTCTCCCTGTTTGCACTTGGCGGGAAACTGAGGCTCGGAGCAGTTGAGCAGCTGGGAGAGGAGGCTGGGGGGTTGGGGGCGGGTAGCCCTGGCTCCCAGGCCTCAGGGAGCACTTGCGGATAAGAGGCAGAAATAAGGAGGTTTGTGGCAAGGACTTTGGGGACACGAGGCTGCCTCCAGCCATCCTCATAGGGGAATTTGGGGCTGGAGATTTGGGCCGCTGGAGACTGAGGCTGGGGCTTTCTTGCCCTCTTGCTGGGCGCCCATTCTGGAGTGGGGAGATCATGCCTCCAGCCAGCCACCCACCCATCCGGGGGCCCCTCGGTCCCCCGTGGTGACTCATTAGAGGGTCTGCAGAGCCTTGTGGGGCATAACTTGCCCATGAAAAGTGGAGGGAGAGAACAGTGTCAAAGCAAAGGAAGGGATCCGTGGAGGTGGGCTGGTGCTTCAGGCCGACCTGCGTGGGGTTTTCTCCGCCAAGGATGACTTTCTAGGATGCTGGGACTCGTGGGGCAGAGGCACCTCATCAGCCTGTGGGTGGACCAGCCCCAGACGGTTGTGGGAATTTGGAGACCCACCAACCTCTAGGAGATTCGGCAGCATTCTTTGGAAGGGGGGTTAGGGGAGGAGGCAGCTGGGAGCAGTTTGTCCCCCTGCCTCTTCCCCATTGTGGTCACAAGCAAACCCTTCCCCACCCCCACCCCCAGTTGGTGAATTCAGGGCTGGCTCAAGTCACACCACCACCATCACCCCCGCCGCCCCCCCGGATACCACGGATGGGGCATCTCTTGTCCATCTGTGGGGCGCTGGGCTCAATGAAGCACCTGGCACACGAGCTGTCCAGGAAGTGTCACCACAAGGCGTGAGCAGAAGCTGCTCTTTCCTCATCTTCCAGGAAGCCAAGCACAACCAGAGAGGTTGAGTAACCTCTCCAGAGTCACACAGCTCTAGGAAGTAGTCAGGATCAGAACTCAGAATGAAAGGATTCTAGGCTCTGTTTCTTTTGCCCACTCGCACCTCAGCTGCCGCAGGAAATGTCTGCTGGGATTACAGACTCACTTAAGTTCATTACAGTCCATCTCTACCATGGACCATCCCCAGTCATGAAAATGGTGATTGGGACTATCTCTTCCATTGGGAAAACGTCAGTTGTGTATACTTAAAAGGAAAAAGCAAGCTGCAAGAGTTCAAGGACTACAACACACTTTCGTTCATTTAGAAAAAGTTTTCCTGGAACGATGACCAGACGATGGGATGTTTCAAGGCTGGCCACGGAAACCCCGGAGGACAGAGGGCAGGGCCCAGCCCACCAGGCATGGTGCTGTCAAACTGTCCTGCCTTCTCTGTGATAGTGGCTCCCATGTCACAGGAAAGGGACACTGTCTCCCCTGATGGGGATCTGAAGACCCAGGGGCCAAGGGAGAGAGGGGCCGTGGATAGGTGAGGATGCTCAGGGGCCCTGTGGGGTGGGAGGGAGGAAGGCACAGTGGGTGCCCAGGATGATTCCTGTGCCTGGCATGCCTCCCTTGCCACCCTCATGGTCAAACCTATCAGTCCTCAAGACCAGCTCAGATATCCCCTCCTCCAGGAAGCCTCCCTAGATTTCCCAGACAGACAGACACTTTCCTTCCTCAGTCCTTCTCCAGATACTTTGGATAAGACTTGGGGCTTCCAACCTCCTCCCATCAACTCTGATTTCTTTGGCGCCCCCCACCCAGCCATGGAGGGGGCAGGGGGGTGTGCTTGTTTCAGTAACGCTAGCCCCTCCCACGGGGGCTGCTGCAGAGTGGAGCTTACCACCCTCTTGCTGGGGCCCCTGGCCACCTCAAATTGCACTTCTCTTCCCACCAGTGCCTTTAGTGTCGTATCTGATGGAGTCCTTATCACTCCTGGTTGGGGTGATGGTACCACTGTTTATCCCTCCCCTACACCCGTGGAAACTGAGCCTCAGGGAAGCTCGGGGTCTTGCTAGGGGACAGAGCCAGCCAGTGGCAGAGCCGGAACCCAAGCCCGCTTGGGGCTGTGTCTACAGAACGTCTCGGAGTCTGCCAAGCTCCCTCCATCGTGTTTCATCAGATGTGAAAATCTGGTTTCTCTTCCAACAGCTGCCATAGAGAAGCCCAGAGCGTTGCCCCCGCAAGGCAGAGGTGAGTCATAGAACTGCAGTGACTAGCTTTTCTGTGACGCCTCCCCATGCCGGCCCTCCTTCCCGCCCATCGTGTATCCCTGTTGCTGGGGGTGCGGGGGAGACCGAGGCCCGGGAGGCGCAGGGGTCCCGGCCCACCTGGCTCCGACGAGGCCAAGCCCTGGCTGGCCCCCAAAGCCCCGGTTTCTGAGCCCGGCCGCGCCCACGGAGGTCTGCGCCTTGCCTGGCACCTCCCAGGGGGCATCTGAGAAATCCGCTTCCTGCTCAAAGTCCGGCCGACGTTCGGGAAAGGACCTGGGGTTGCTGGGAAGGAACACAGAGGAGCCAGGTAGCTGACAGGCATGCTTCCTGCAAGAGGAAAGTCGGCCTGTCACTTCTGGGAGCCGGGATGGCTCAGTGATAGCATGGTGCCCTTTGACCCCCCCTGTCCAGCACCCAGCTGGCGCTGTTGACAGCACCTTCCTCCTTCCCTGGGAAACGCAGCTGGCCCAGGTGTGCCTCTCCGGCTACCTGTCTGGCTGTCACCCAGGGCGACCAGCTGAGGGCTGCCCGCCACCCAAGCTGGGTCATTGGAACTGAGCCGGGAGCTGACTGGCCGGGCCCAGCCAGGGCTGCTGAGTCCTGCTTCCTGTTCCCGTGGCCATGCAAATGCAGGGGGGGATCGGGGCCTCTCCTGGGGCAGGCTTCCCGGAATGATGGCATCGATTGTCCCGAGAAACCTGGCCCGGGGGGCCCCCCGCAAGAGGAGAAGGCTGTAAATAGCTAAGATCCCTTTTTCTCCTGGGGCAGCCCTGGATGTGGGAGCCTGCGTGTGAGGCCAGGCTTTGGTGTGGCCTTTGCAAGAGCCTGTGGCAGCGTCCCCGTCTCGTCCCCGAATCCCTAGCTGGTCGGTGGGGAGCAGGAAACAGAGCTGGCGTCGCCGGCTCCCCTTCCGGGGCCCAGAGCCCACCACGCCCAATCCCCTCTATTTACACACAAGGAAACTGAGGACACCAGACCGGCCCGGGGACCTGCCTGGGTGTCGCCTCTCGCCCACTCGCCTGGCCACACCCCGGCAACGGTGGCACGTTTCTGCTTGCCACTAGCCCTCTTCTGATCCCCGTGGCCTCGGCAGCCTTGTGTCCCAGCCCGAGCCTGGCTGCCTGGCCTCCTGCTCCAGGTCCTGCTGTGCAAGGAAGGGGTCCTTCCCAAGCTCACATCGGACCATGTCACTCCACTGCCCGGGCATCAGGCCTCCGTCGCATCTGGGTGCCCATCGTCAGACCCCTGTCCCAGCCCCATGTGGCCTCCTCTCTCTGCACCCCCGCGTCACACGTACCCCAAGTAATGCCAGAACTCTTCTTCGGAGCTCGCTCCCGTGCCTCCATGGCTTAGCTCAAGCTGCTGTCTTCCTGGGATGGCATTTTCTCTGCGCAGCATTGCCACCTCCAGGAAGCCTTCCCGGATGCCCTCAGTAGGACCAGGGCCTCCTGTGGGCTCCCCACCCTCTGCATGCCCCTCCGTCATGCCATACAGAGCTGTCATTGTCCCTTTAGTATCTGTCTGCTCTCCTGGCCCGGGGCTTCCTTGAAGAACCAGCCCACAGAAGAAGCCGGGATGGGGCAAAGCTGGACATCTCACACGTATTTAGGACATCTGGCCTACAGGGTGGATGAAGGATGGAGAGAGAGGTGGAGCGAGTGGCCCGATGTCTCACTGTGCCTCTCCCAGGATGGGGACACTGGGGGTTGGGGAGACGCAGAAGGGGGGTCACTTTTGAGCCCCCCACCCTCTGAACCCCGTTTCCACATTTAGGAACCTCACGGCCTCCCACCATGGGCCTTGGAGCAAGGCAGAGGTGAGATCCGGACTCCCTCCCCCGCCCCCCAGGGAGTCTGGGATGCTGGGACACCTGCTTGTTGGCCCGAGTGCCCTGAGGCCTCCTGGAAGGAACGGTAAGGAGCATTCTGGGAGGGATGGTCCTGACGCTGAGCCTCCTGCATGTCCTCCTGCATGTCCACCTGACTTTGGGGGTCACTGCTCCCCATCCCACACCCCGTCCCTCTGGGGGGCCTCCTTGTGGTATCTGTCCACCCGTCTCCATCCCCGCAGCTACCGCCCTGACACCTTGTCTGTGCCAACAGCCTGTGGCCTGGTCTCCTGCTCCCCACTCCTTCCCCCACGTCACCCCCCGTGAGCATAGCCTTCTCGAACCTGCCCTGTATCATACTGCCCCTCTCGGTCCCGCCTTGCTAGTGGACAGGAGCCAGGGTCCAGGCCTGGGGGGGTTTGAGGGGAACCTGCACGTGGCTGCCCGTGGCTGCTCCTGGCCTCCATCAAAGGGGTCCCTGGGGGACCCTGTGGGCTTGGACAGCCCACGCTCGCTGCATTCTTCCACGTCACCACCCCAAACCTGGAGGCAACTGAGTTGACAGCCTCTGGGGCTGAGGGCTGAGAGGAGGAGGTTTGGAATTTGGCAAGTCCTCTCTGCTGCTCTGTGGACAGCGGTTCGTGGGGGCTGGAGGGAGCCAGGGGGCCCTGTTAGGAGGCTCCGGGGTGTCCCAGTGAGAGATGAGGACAGCTGTGAGGAAAGAGAGAAGCAAACTTTTTCCAGAAATAATTAGAGGGCACATGGCGCGTGGTCGATGCCCCGCCTGGCTTCCCTGCGCCCCCGCCTCCCGGGGCCCATCGCCGCAGCAACGGGCACCTGCCCCTCTGTGTCAGAGCACCCATCACAGCTGGCGCCAGCTTTGCCCGAACCCGCGGGGAACCAGAAGAGCCGGGAACCCTCGCGTCCCAGAGACGGAGGACATGTGAGTGTAAACTCCATCCCTGTCCTGATCGGAACCCCCACAGGACGACCCTCGCTGCTCCAGTGGGACGCCCTCCGTGGGGTTCGTCCCACTGCTTCCTTCTTCCCGCCCCCCCACCCCCCACCCTTCCTGGGAACATGCAGAACCCTCCTCTTAGGTCTGCTTCGAAGGAACGGACACGAGGCTAGTCACTGATCACATGGGGTGGGGCGCCGAGAGGAAAGGGGAGGCTGAGTCCCGGCTTTGGCTCCTACGGCTGTCCTGAGACGGGGCGTGCTGGACTGGGGTCCGTGAACGGGGGCAGCTGAGCGGTGGAAGTTGATATGTTGATATGTCGCCCACAGTGCCCTGGGCAAATCACCCTCCAGAATAAAGGTGCCCCCACCGCAGCAAGGCCCCCGCCTTCCCATCCAGGGGCTGACCAGCCTTTTCCTGGCCCCGGGCTGGGTGCAGCTGAGGCCCCGACATCTGCCCTGGGCAGAGGGGGCCAGATGGGGCCCTTTCTGGAAAGTGCCTCCCGGGGGACAAGGCTGGTCCCAGAACTCATGAGTCATGAGGAAAGCAACCCAATGGGCATGGTGATCTCTGCCTTGATCTCGGGCTGCCCGTGAACCCCACGGGGCCCAGGGGGTGTGGCCACTGGGCAGATGGGGGGCCGAGCTCCGGACTTGGCAAAGTCATACCGTGATACAGAGCCGCAGTGCAGCTTCCTGACACCTTTCTGCTCTGCGAGGCCAATGCCCAGATTTCCCACATGGGAATTCCCCAGGCCTCCCCACCCCCATCTCTCCCTCCCTCCTCCCCCACCCCCGTGGAGTCATCAGTGTGCGGGTGCCCGTCATCCAGACTCTTTTCCCGGCACCAGAGGGGGAGAGAGCCAAGCTCTGGGCAGATGGCGGCTCAGTCCTTGGGGCTTTTCAGCCCCTGCCTGCACCCCTCAACCCTCCCCCGCCTCCAAGGGATGCTCCGTGGTCCGTGGCTCCCTGCCTTGCCTCTCCTGACTGTGAGTACTGGGCAGGGCCAGGACACAGCCCTTGGAATACCTCGAGGCCCTGGGTGGGGCTCCTCCGTGGCTCTCCCTCCTCGCCTTTCTTATTCATAAAGCCCTGTTGTAGGTCCAGTCACACACACTCAAGAAGGCCTTCTGGCCGCTCGAGAGAGATCTGTGCAGTGCATCATCGTAGCTGTGGCTCTGACGGACTAAGGTTTTATTTACTTATTTGACATTCAGTTGGTCTTTTTGAAAAAATGGTTCAAATGCCAAAGGGGCCAAAGAGTCCCCCCCCCCCTACCGCCTCGCCGTACCTCAGCCACCCAGCTCGCTCTGTGATACGAGTTTCTGTTTCCTTCAAGGAGACTTAGAACGGTTACTCCAACCTATCTGCGGCTGCGTAACAAGTTACCCCAAAACCTAGCAGCTTAAAATATCGATAAACCTTGATCGCCTCACCGTCTCTGAGGGTCGGAGGAATTTGGGAACAGCCCAGTGGGGTGGTTCTGGCTCTGAGTCTCGCACAAGGTTACAGTCAAGATGTCGGTCGGGGCCCTGATCAGCCACAGGCTCGACCGGGGCTGGAGAAGCCACTTCCAAGATGGCGCCCTCACGTGGCTGGTGGCAGGAGGCCTCTTCCTCACCACTCAGCTGCTTGAACATCCTTACAACATGGCAACCGGCTCTCCCGAGGCTGAGTGAACCTAAAGGGGGCAAGGTGGAAGCCACACTAGCTTTTATGACTGAGTCTCAGAAGACACACATTCCCACTGTATCCTATTAGTGACACGGATCCACCCCACTTAATGTGGGAGAGGGCCAGCCACACCGGGGCATGGGTACTAGGAGGTCAGAATGACTGTGGGTCACCTGGAGGGTGCCTACCACACAAACCATCCTGCACCTTGCTTTTTTTTTCACCGAACAAGTCTCCAGAATACTTCCATATTAATGCACATAGAGTGGCTTGCTTCTTTTTTTAAGTGCATAGTATTTCATGTGGGGGCACCATGATTCATTTATCCAGTCCCCCACTGGGTCCTCTATTTGGGTTGTTCTTAATCTTTTGCTCTTTCAGCTAGAGCTGCAGTGACTGCCTTTGTACAGGAATGCTCTCCCCCCTACCTGGAGGGGTAAGACTCAGGGACGGGATGGTTGTGTCAAAGGATGGGGTGCTTTGCAAACGTAGGTGTAAAGTCTTTGCTATTTCCTGGATTGAGGTATGAGGTCCATTTGTCTTCCCCTTGAACTGGAATCAACTCTTGTCTTTTGTTTGTTTGTTTAGAGAGAGACACAGAGAGAGAATCTTAAGCAGGCTCCATGCCCAGGACAGAGTCCAACATGGGGCTCGATCTCATGACCCTGAGATCATGACCTGAGCCGAAATCAAGAGTCAGATGCTTCACCAAACGAACCACCCCCAATGCCCATGGAATGAACTCTTGAGGACTTCAGCTGAGAGGTCACTGCAGAAGTGATGGTGTGTGACATCTGAGACTGCGTCATGGAAGGCCACACAGCTCGCACCTTGTCTGCCAGAACTCTGCCCTCGGCGCCTTGAACTGCCGGGCAAGGCTGCCATGATGTGGCAAAACCCACGAAAAGGTATGAAAAGCTTGTGAATCTGCGCGTCGGTCAACAGCCCCAGTGACACCCCGCCTTTGAGTCCTGCCACCAAAGGTGCCAGTCACCTGAGCAAAGAAGCCGCCCGGCATTCTGAGTTACTTCCCCAAGGCCTCGGACTTCATGGAGAAAAAATAAACCATAAACACCTGGAATAAAAGGTAGGGGCGTGGTTTACCTGCGCCGTGCTCTTAACGCATGTCATTTCATCCCCTCAATGCCCCTCAGGGCCGGTGTTGTCATCTCCCTGTTTTAGAAATCAGGAGACTAGATGGGCGCCTGGGTGGCTCAGTGGGTTAAAGCCTCTGCTTTCGGCCCAGGTCATGATCTCAGGGTCCTGGGATCGAGGCCCGCATCGGGCTCTCTGCTCGGCGGGGAGCCTGCTTCCCCTCTCTCTCTCTCTGCCTGCCTTTCTGCCTCCTTGTGATTTCTCTCCCTCTNCCCCCTGTGTAAAAAAAAAAAAAAAAAAAATAAAAAAAAAAAAAAAAAAAAAAAAAAAAAAAAAAGAAATCAGGAGACTAGAGCTCGGAGAGGTTCAGCAACTTGCCCAAGACCTCACAGCCAGTGACCGAGGAACTGAGATGCTCATCTGGGTCTTCCTGACTCCAGAGGCCCCCCTCCCGCCAGGCACAGAGCTATTGGCAGAAGGAGGGCGCAGCGCACCTTCCAGAATGTGCCGTGTGGAATTTCAACCATATGGACTTTCTAGATCTAAAGCACACACCGGGTTAGATCAAAAGGCCCATGCCTGGGACCGCTGGGAGCTATCTTTGGCAAAAGGCACTTGAACATGGTGCGTTCACTTTCCCTGCCAATGTAGGTTAGGCAGGGACGGAAACGTCAGCTCTCTTCCTGCCAGGAATTCTGTTCACTGAGAAATCTTGACTGGCCAGAGGTTCTCATCAGCTATTCATGACCCCCCCTGACCAGCAAATTAATGAAGGCATTGCTTCCTTCTCCAGGAGGAAAGCTCTGGAAAATTCTGTCAAAGCAGTTTGCAGGAGAGGAGGTGGGACTTCCCCCCTGCTGGCGGTGGGTGGAATTGCAGCTCAGCTCTACTAGACAAAGGGACCTGGAGACAGGCACGTGCACCAGGGCCACGGCAGCAGCTGGAGACGGGCTTGGAAGGACGGCTCCGGTCAGAGGCAGCTCTGCAGTCTCCGGGGTCAGGTGATCTGAGTTCAAATCCCTGCCCCGCCACAGGTCGGTCAGGAAAACAGAAACCACAGCTAGTAGTTCAAACAAAGGAAAATGGTCACATGAGTGATGGGGCCACTAGAGGTTAGCATCCCCTTTCGTAAAGGGGAAGAGGAGGAGACAGTGCCCAGGAGCCCAGGAGCCCAGGAGCCCGGGAGCCCGGGAGGTGGGGCCCCCCGTGGGAACAGGAACAGCAGTGGAACTTTTATTTATTTATTTATTTTTAAGATTGTATTTATTTACTTACTTGAGAGAGAGAGAGCGCACAAGCAGGGGGAGGAGCAGAGGGAGAGGGAGAGAGAATCCCCATTGGACTCTACACGGAGCATGGAGCCGATGCAGGGCTTGATCTCCCGACCCTGAGATCCTGACCTGAGCCGAAACCCAGAGTCTGACGCTCAGCTGACTTAGCCACCCAGGCGCCCCAGCAGTGGGACTTTTAAAAGAAGGGACTTTCCGGGACACCTGGGTGGCTCAGTGGGTGAAATGTCTGCCTTCGGCTCAGATCAGGATCCCAGGCTCCTGGGATCGGGCTCCGTGTTGGGTTCCTTCCTCAACTCTCTGCTCCTCCTCCCGCTCCCCATGCTTGCGTGCATCCTCTCTCTCTGTCAAATAAATAAAACCTTTTTTCTTAAATGAAAAAAAAAAAAAAAAAGCAAAAGAAGGGACTTTCCCACGGGACCTGGTGCCACGGAGGAGCCCCCACTGCTGCCCAAAGTGCCTCCCCGACACGGACAGAGGGAGGAGCGCCCTGCTTCTCCCTTCCTGCCCCCCTCCCGGCCCCCACCACACCTCCCACTGACGGGGCCCCGCCGGCAGCCCGTGGGCAAGGCAGCCTCGGAAACGTGGCTCCCGTCCTTCCGCACAGAGGAGAGTGGGGGCTGGGTCCGAGAGCAAGCAAGCAGGGGCCTGGCACCCGCACCCCCTAAACGCCACCCCAAGACTGTGGGCCTGGTGCTTTCTGCGCTGGGCCTCGGTTTCCTCCGTAAGACAGGGATAACATGAGGGGCCCGAGGAAGAAGCCAGGGCCGAGCTCGGGGCACGGAGCTGGGCACGGGGAAGGGGGGCACTGTGGGCCCGGGAGGGGGCCCTCAGCCCAACGCTCAGCCCCATCGCTCAGCCCCATTGGAAGGCGCAAGACAGTGGGGGGATTCCGGGGGTTAGCGCCGAGAAAGTGCTCGGCCCACGGCCTGGGCTGTGGAAACTGCTCAGCTCCTATCCTCAGTTTTAAAGCTGAAACCAAGAGTCAGATGCTTAACCCACTGCACCACCCTAGGCGCCCCCAAATTCACCATTTTAAAGTGAGCAGGTTAGCGGCACTTAGCACGCTCGCAGTCGTAAAAATCCTCACATCTACTGGTTCTAGAATATTTTCATCTCCCCCAGATAATATCCTGTATCCTCTTCGCAGTCAGCCCCCATTCTCCGCACCCCCAGCCCCCTGCAACCACCCCCCTGTCTGTCTCTATGACTTTGCCCCTTCTGGGCACTGCCGACGAGTGGAATCCTACGGTCTTCTGTGTTGGACTTCTTTCCCTTGGCGTGACCATTGCCAGGTTCCTCCGTGTTGTGACATGAGTATTTTGTTCCTGCAATTCCCACAATCAATCCACCAATACTTTTAGAAAGTGATTTGTAGAAGTATTAGTGGTGGGTGGGGGGCACCCGGGTGGCCCGGTCGGTTGAGCGACTAACTCTTGGTTTCAGCTCAGGTCAGGATCTCGGGGTCATTGGATCGAGCCCCGCTTCGGGCTCCCATGCTCAGCGTGGAGTCTACTGGAGCTTCCCTTCCCCTCTGCCCCTCCCACCCCCCCCCNCACAGAAATAGATCTTTAAACAAATAAAACGGTGATTTTATGTTAGGTTACAACATTTTAAAAAGGTCACTGATGGTACGACAATCCTGCCTGAGGCCCTATTTTCTCCATTTTGCAGGTAAGGAAGCTGAGGGCCAGAGAGGTAAGCAGCCCGTCCGAGGTCACACAGCCCTCCTAGACCTTGGCTGTGAGCCATCGCCCGCTGCTGTTGCAGGAAGCGTTCCTGGAAAGCAAGCTGGCCCTGGGTTCCTTGTAGAGATCAGAAGAGCCACAAGATCCCCAGGCCAGGGCAGAGGTCCCCACCCTGGACGCTGGTGACACTTCCTCTGGGAGGGCGGGGCGGGGACATGAAGGTCTCAGCCCTGAACAGCGAGTCCTCTTGCTGCAGGGTTCTCAGTAGCCGGGGGACAGCCTGTCCTGACGAGCTTCCTGCCGCCTCCCCCACCCTCCCCGCACTCTCCTGGCCTGTCTCTGGGGCTCCCAGCGGGGGAGAGTGGATCTTGGGGCACCCATGAGCTGAAAGGCCGTCATAGCTCACAAGACACCTCCCCTCTTGGCTCTTCACGGGAACAGGTTTTTTGTTTTTGTTTTGTTTTCAATTAATCCAAGTGATGCATAGCAATGTGATGGAAACATCAAATACGGGAGAAACTGGGGGGCGCAGTGGGTTGAGCGTCTAACTCTTGATTTCTTCTCAGGTCATAGTCTCAGGGTCCTGGGATGGAGCCCGCGTCGGGCTCCGCGCTCACTGGGGAGTCTGCTCGAGGGTTCGCTCTCTCCCTCTCCGGCTGCCCCTCCCCACCCCCATGCACTCTCTCTCTCTCAAATAAATAAATCTTTTTAAAAAGGCATAAAATATAGAGAAACACAATGAATATCCCATGCCTGGAAATACGCAGATAACACTTCCTCTTCCCTCCCCTCCCTTTCCTCTTCCTTCCTTCCTTCCTTCCCTCCTTCCTTTCCTCTTTCCTTCCTTCTTCCCACCAACATTTACTGAGCACCAGCTGTATGCCAGGCACTGGAGACACAGTAGTGAACAAAACCAAGTCTCTGCTGTGACACCCTTTACATCGTGGAGGGACTTTCCGTGCCTGTGAGACCGTATATGTCGCTGAGGCAGAAGACAAGCCAAGGTGTTTGTCAAACACTTTCTCTGCGCTGTTCCATGTGCTCTCCATAAACTCACCAGCTCAGCCTCAGCACAGCCCCCTGAAGTGTTTACGACACAAAGGCCCAGAGAGGGGCAGCGACTTGCCTAAGGTCACGCAGCAGCCAGGGGCTGCTTCTCCAGTGAAACAGTAGGACACAGTTTTCACTCTGTGGCCCAAGCCCTTGTCTCACAGGCTGCCGTGTCGGGCTGCGTCAGCCAGCAGACCCTCTAAGCAACCCGTAGCAGAAGTCCGCAAAGCCAGCGGTGAAATTCCCGCCTCCCCCAGACAGCCCCTTCAGCCCAACTCCATTCCCACAGCTTGGGGCGTCCACTCAGGCCCACCCAGGCAGGTAGACACCCGTCCCTCCCCGGGCTCCCCGGGCCCAGGGTCACCTCCCCAGGGAGTGGACGCCACTCCCTCCCTGGGACCCTGCCTGGTTTCTCTTTCTGGCTGCGTCTGCCGTCCCCGCTTCTGTCACCCACAGCTATTCTCGGCCTCTGGCCCCTTTCACTTTCTGCTCTGCCTCTTCCTGCCTCGGTGGTTCCCCGACATCCCGTGCTCCCCCTTGCCCGCCCCAGCTTTCTCTCCATACCCCTGTCTCCCCATGGCTGCACCCCGAAGCCACAGAGGCCGGAGACAAGGCGTAGGGAAGTCTGGGAGGTCCTCACTCTGTCCTTTCCTGGCTAGGTGACCTTGGCCTCTTCCCTCTGCACCTGATGTCTGCATCTGGAAAGAGGGACGCTGCTCGTGCTCACCTTGCAGGGCCACTGGTGGATGGTGGCTCCTGGGAGAACCTCCCAGCAACCTCATCCCAGCAGGGGGCCCCGCAGAGTGGAGGCACAGGTCTCCTTCTGCACCAACCCCCTCGACCCCAGACGGGCCGCCAGGTCCCATCCCACACAGGCTGGGTGCGGAGAATACCGCAGGGGTGAGGGGCGGCCGAGACAGCTGTGTTGGGCTCCAGCTCTCCTCTGCCATGGGCAAGTCCCTGCCCCGTTGTGGGCCTCAGTTTCCACATCTATGAAGTGAGGCATCCAGACACAAGGCAGAGTGCTGAAGGCAGGGCTACAGGAGCCCACGGGACTGTGGGAGCCCCAAGGTCCCTTGACTTGGGTGGGAAGTGGTTCTAGGAAGCCTCCGGGGAGAGGAGACCCATGAGCTGACTTTCCAAGGACAGTGGTATTCATAAGTCCTAGAAGGTGGGCCCAAGTAGTTCAGAGGGAGAAATTGGCAGGTGCAAAGGCCCAGGGGCAGGGGTCGGGAGGAGAGAGAAGGAATGAGGCTGGTCTTCCGGGGCAGATCTGACCGCCTGCTACCCCTCGGTCAGACCCTGTCCCCCAGGTCATGGGGAGCCACTGGAGGACTATGAGCTCTAGTCACCAAGTCTGGCTTCTGCCTCCAGAAGCCACATCTGTGATTTTCTTGCATCCAGCCCATGGCATCGCGGGCAGGAATTTGGAGTCAATGAACAGATAATATTCCCTGGTCCTCTCCAAGGCCTCACGTCTGATGAGAAGGCACCCAATGAAGCTCTTGGTCCCCTGTGTCACTGAGCTATTGCTGCACTAACCAGCCTCCCGGAATGAGTGGCAAACAGGACACACTTACTACTGCTCACGAGTCTGTGGCTCGGCCGGCTGAGTCTTCTGGTCCGGGCAGGGCTGGGCTGATCTGGGCTGGCACACGCAGCGGGGGCTGATCTGGGCTGCCAGGATGGTCCCTCCCTGCTCCGTGTGACCTCTCGTCATCCAGCAGGAAGAAGCCAGGAGGTGGCACAGTGACACTCTGTCACCTTGGTTGCTTCCTGTGGGCTAAAGCAGCCTGGGTTCTGAGGATGGGGGTGTAGACTTCGTGGTGAGAGGCCCGGCCAGGTCAAATCATCCAAGGGATGGCGAATTGGGGCCATTTCGTTCCATCGACGGGACACACCTTCCCAGGCTTATTTCTTGTCATGTAAGTAATTTCCAGCCCAGGCCAGGGGCTACTTCAAGAAGGGGCAGGAGACCCACTTCTAGCCCATGAGACATGAGGAAAGTCTGCTGGGGCTTTCTCTGCTCCTAAGGGGGAGCCCCAGGGAGAGGTGGCTTCTGTTTTTCTTCTAGATGTGACACCTGGAAGTGCATCAGCCATCCCAGGACCATCCTCAGGACGAACCCGGCGCCAAGATGTTGGCGCAGGGACGTGGAAGGACCTGGGTCCGCAGCGGCCGGCTCAGCCCATCCAGGAAGCCCACCTCTGGACTTTCTGTTGAGGAAGATTACATCTCCAGCTTCTTCTTGTTTTTAATATTTTATTTATTTGAGAGCGAGAGAGCAAGCCCACAAGTAGAGAGGGGCAGAGGGAGAGGGAGAGAAAGAATCCGAAGCTGACTCGGCACTGAGCGCAGAGCCCCACGCGGGGCTCAATCCCAGGACTACGAGATCACAGCCTGAGCCGAAACCAAGAGTCAGATGCTTAACAGACTGAGCCACCCAGGTGCCTCTCGGTCTCCAGCTTCTTTAAGCCACTTCATATCAGCCTTCCTGCTGCTTGGACCAAAGCATCCTCCATGACACCCCGGTACCTGTCTTGGTCTCTGTGAACACACTCTGCCTTAATGGGCCAGGTCGGAGCTCTGGGGCTCCAGGCTTTCTTCTCTTCAGTGATGCTCGAGGGTCCTTGGTGCAGCCCCCAAGCTTCTGCCTTTTGTGCCATGCCGGGGCCGCCCCCTGACCACAGCACCCAAGACTCAGCCCCAGCGATTGAACCAGCAGCCATCCGTCTGGGTGCAAGAGCCCGGAGTTCTGGTGAGCTGAACGCTGTCCTTTTCTTCCTGTGCAGCACGAGGCGAGTCTCCTAACCTCTCTGAGCCTTAGGTTCCACAAAATGAAGAAATGAAACCTACCTTCTGTGTGGTTCATGCTTAATGAGAGCAAGTTGGAAATTTTATAAAAGCTCTGTCAAGCACTGAAAATTTGCATCACTATAGTTTTTAATAGTTTCCAATTTGCTTCCTAGTACCGAAACAATAATGATGACAATGGTCGTAGTAAGATCCAGCAGTCACGGAGCCCCCATGACGTGCCAGGCACACTACTGGGTAACTTTATAAGCACCTCATTTGATTCTCTCTGCAGCTCCTCTGCTCAGAACCCTCCTGTGATCCCATCCCAGTCTGAGTAAAAGCCAAACTCCCTCCACAAGTCCCTATGTGATCTAATACCCCCCCCACACACACACACCTCTCCGGCCTCACCTCCTCTTCACCCCCTTACTCACAGTGCGCCAGACACACTTGCCTCTTTCCCTGAACATGCTGCCTCAGGGCCTTTGCACCTGCTCTTGCTTCTGCCTGGAATGTTCTTACCATATCCAAATAGATAGCTCACTCACCCCTTTTAGCTCTCTGCTTCTCAGAAAGGCTTCCCCTGACCATCCAAACAATATAGCAAACTACGTCTGGCACTTTCTATACCCTGCCATTGTTGTTATTCCATAACACTCAGCCACATCTGACGTCCCCCTTAACATCGTTAATAACTATGGCCTCTGTCTCCCCCTGCTAGACTGTGAGATGCTGAAGGGGAGGAGAGACTTGGTCTGTTTTTGTCACTGCTAAGAATGCAGAGCCAGGAAGAATGCCCGGCACATACTAGGGGCTCAACCAATGTTTGTTGAGAGAATGAACGCTTACAGACCCTATGAAGTAAATGCTAGGATCGCTCCCATTTCTTGGCTGAGCTCTTGGAGTTCAGGGATGGAAACTTGCTCCTGGCCGTACACCAGGAGCCATGATGGGACTCTATCTCGAAGCTGGCAGATTCCAGGCCTTGAACTTCAGGACCAGGACTCACATCCCTGTACCGGCCTCAGATTGTCCCCGTCTGATAGCCCGTCTCTGCTCGTGAATCTGCCAGATGGGGCCTGACCCAGGGCCAGACTCAGGCTGGGCTACTTCCTGGCACCTCTGCTGGTGGCCCGTGACAGGGAGAACCACACAGACCTGGAACAGAGCCACGGGACACCAGGGGTCCCCCAAGTGGACAAAGGCCTTTTGGAAGGACAAGCCGATGGCAGCAGGGAGCCAGAGGGACCAGAGCAGCCCAGAGGGGATGACATTCCTCACACCCCAGGGGTCACACGCTTCCACGTGGATTCGGGCTCCAGACCCTCCCTGACCCCTGCTCTGCGCCCCTCTTGCTCGAGCCTAAGGTCCTGGGGGTGATTTGGACGTGGCTATGAGGGTGGGAAGCAGGGACAAGATAAGATTCTTCAGACCCTTCAAGGGTGTCATTTACATTCCTCTCAGCCGATCTTGCTGGTGGGAGAAGGTGTCTCTCCGTTTCTGCTCCCGAGTTCATTCTGGATTTTGGCAAAATTCAGTGTCCGCGGTTGTAGGACAGAGGTCCCCATTTCCTTGCGGAATATCAGCCGAGGGCTGCTCTGGGCTCTAGAGGTGACCCCTGCTCCCTCCACACATGGTCCCTCCCTGCCCTCTCCGCTCCAGCCACATTGCCTCGAATCTTCCTCGGACCGAAAACCTCCAATCTCCTCTCTTCGGGCACCAGGTTGAGTTAGGCCCACTCCATAATCCCCCTTTGGTAGAGTCAACCGTGCCCTGCAGCATAACCTAATCACAGGAGCGAATTCTGTCCCATGGGCGTCCCTGGGGCCTCGGGATGAGGCAGGGTGGTGGGAAATGTGTGGCGGTGGGATTCGTTCTGCAGAAGTAAAATATGAATCCCCTGGTCGCTGAGTTATTCTTCCCTGGAAGCTCCTGTCCTTCTGTTTTGGGACCTTCCTTCCCTTCATTTTCTCTCTTCCCACTCCGAGGAATCGGATGAGTCGTTTTCTTGTCTCGTCTCTCGTATTTTCAATCTTTTTGCCTTTCTGGGAGATTTCCAGAAACTTCCACTCTGGTACTCATGTCCGAATGTTCCTTTATAAAGCCCCATGTTCTTTTCTTAGACACATGCAACGTCTTTTATTTCTCTTAGGGTTGTTTGCTGTCTTGATTGTCCTAACCCCTAGCATTGTGTGTTATCTAGGGAATTCTATTCCTCTCACGAGTTGGGTCTCTTTCATATTACAGACCTACCTTGGGTGTCCGGTGATTCTTGGCGATGAGTTCATATTACAGCACAGGAAGCTGAGAACAGGTTATGGAAGCCCCATGCCTGGGGGCAGGGCGTGTGGACAGGTGAGTCTCATCCAGGACGTGGGGCAGGGGCTGGTGGGCGTTGTGGGATCCCAGGGTCAGCGTGCAACGTGTCTTCTCCAGGGCAGGTCGGTTTCTCTGAAGAGGACTCCCAGCCTCCTGCAGGGGTGGGGTGGGGAGGGGAGCAGGGCTCCCAGCTTCCAAGGACCAAACAGGGGCATGGGGAAGGGGGTGCCTTGCTGACAGGCGTGTGGCCTTTCCCTTTCGCCCCCTGTGTTAGGCGTAACCCCGCCCTCAATTGAGCCTGTCATCTTCAAGTTCAAGTCTTCCCGCAGTTTTCATTTAGATGGCATGTTTATTAAGGGTGTGGGGTGAGAGGCTGCTAGAGACTGGGCAGCTAAGGGCTTCCCAGATTATGCCTTAGCACCTCCATGATGCCAGGTGCTGGGGTATAAAAATTAACCAGACATGCCCTGCTGTCAAGGTTGAAGACCTGCAAATTTCTCAGGACCTTCTATATGCTGGGCAGTGAATCTAGATCAGGGCTCTGTCCCTCAGGGAACAGCTGGCCATGTCTGGAGACTTCTTTGGTGTCACAACAGGGGTGGGGGGGTGTCGTTGTGGGTACTACTGGTGTCTAGTGGGTACGGGTCTGCTACAACACAGAGGACAGCCCCCACAGCAAAGGACGACCCAGCCCTGACTGTCAACAGTGCTGAGGTGGAGAGTCCCTGCTCGGCCGTGATTAAAGACACCTTGCCTTTATGAGCAAGGAGCGGAGAATTTCTAGATTCCTCCTCAACACCTGCTGCGTGCTCACACGGCAACCCTAGGGCCTAGGGAGCCTCAGCCCATTTGCTGGATGGAGAATCAAAGGCTGAACCAGCCACAGGAGGATGTTGGTGGGGGGAAGGTTTAGGGAGGAGGAGGAGAAGACCAGCCAGGGGTCAGGGGGTTGGGGACAATACCCCTGCTCTCGGCCGGGGCCAGGTGTGTGTGTCGTGGGGGGCCCGTCTTGCCTGCCTTCCTGCCCAGCCCCCGTCCCGCTCCCTCAGCCTCTGGGGAAAGCAGAGGGTGGCGGCAGCAGCTGCCAGGGTGCGAGCCAGCCCAGACCCGCGGCCCTGCCTGACGTTGGTCCCCACCAAGCCATGTGACGCGACCAAGGCCACAAGAAAGAGGTTTCAACAAGCGTTATCGGTTCCTGGAACTCCGACTCGGCGGCTTCCCCGAATAAGACCGGCTGTGTGCGACGGTCCCGGCTGCCCCTTTCCTCCTCCGCTGTCCCCGCAGCCCCCCCCCTTCTC